>CM060733.1:68214701-68769154 GCA_030704615.1 Takakia lepidozioides | reverse complement strand
GTCCTGCTCGCCTCCACCCCCTCAGTGCCTTTTATCATCTCCATGCGGGACATAGCTCGTTGGCCAGCTTTCGAAAATCCAATCTTCCCCTTGCGGAAACTGTCCATCTCACCTCCGTTGGGTTCGTCTTCCTCCTGTCTGCGTCGCTCTCATTCGCTGAATAACATATGTACTTCGTAACCGTTTCTACTTGTCTGAGCTGCTGCTCCAATCTTCCTTATCCTTCTGTCCTCCCTAGCCCTCTCCAAATCTGCTCTACTTACTGGATTCTCACTTCTTCTAATCGCTGTATTTGCGAGTTTAGCTGCATAAACTGGAAGGGAGTAGTCCCTCACCGGGCTCGTCATGAGTCGGCCCTCGCAAAGAACGGGACATTCTTCCTGGCAGGAAGTGTAGGCCCTACATGTTCGACCCGGACCCTGCAATCCTGCAATGGACAATCATCAACGAGACTAATGAGAACCACAGTCGGGAAATTCGTTTGACATAAAATGACCCAGAAGGCTTTGCAAACTTACAATGTTTGCACTCACTCGTATTCGGGTTCTCCTCCGAATCAATGTCAACTGTGTCTCCTCGGACTCCGACGAATCCGAGGAGACTTCCGCTCTGTCGGGAGCCTTAACATTCCGTTGCAGCCCTTCCAGATGGGATCCCCACACGGATGAATCCTCCTCGTAGGCAAAGAGGTGCCGGTCGGAAAACCGCCCAGCCCATTGAGGCACCTGTTACAATGCCATCCACACATTACCACATGGCGCTTCAGATGTTGCGAACTACATCCTAACGAGAATTTGCAGAACAGCATAGATCAAGATTCTGCATACTGTCCCACAGATGAGGTCAAGCACTGTGCCCTCCACGTCTGTGCATGTCTCCATAATTGTCTGAATGAAGGCAGGGCTCCGAGTCCGTGAGTACCGCAGGGGTTCCGTTGAAGTGAGGCTATGAGGGAGAAGTTCCTTGGGAACGTTGTTGAACAGAACGTCGTAATCGAGTGGGTCGCAGTCGGGGTCAACCTTTCCTCCCTCCTTCCGGAAGGAAAGCAAAGTGTTCTCCTTCACAAAGCAGTATGCATCGAACTGCTTCGTCTGCATACACAGGGGGGAAACGATTAGAAACGAATGCGGCACCGCATTTGAAAACACCCAAGCAAATGAATGGACGAGTGCCAGTGTCGTAATCACCTTCTTCCCTTCCGACGAAGGCCCATGTGTTGATGCACGTCCACTTCTTTTTCAGAATCGGGGACGGCGCTTCTTGCGGGTCCACTTCGCAATTCTGTCTGAGTGTTTTTTCCTCTGCTCGCCAGGACAACCACACAGCCTCTGTCGTCCAACACCATGCGGGCAAGCCCGAATCCTTTCTTCCAAAAGTCCTCCGAGTACCTGTTCCAAGATGGCAAAGCTTGCAGTCCTTCCACAGGCTCTCCGTCCGGAATATCCAAGATGATCATATCGCAAGACCACTCGGTGGCATTTCCGCCCCTCCTACAATCCTTGTCTGCACACACCCTCTCAAAGAACGAGACCATATTCTGAAATCCTGGGGTGTCGGAAGGCTCTTCGGCAGTCGCCTTCTTCAGTGCTCTGCCCTTCAGACCCTCCATGGTCTTCATGTATGCCAACTTGGCTGCCCGTCCATCCAAAGCCGCCAAGAAACTCTCATTTACACACTGGACTACTGTTTCGGGAGCCACTTTCGGCCTCTTCATTTCCACCGGCTCGAAAGGGTGCCCCCCTGGGGGTTGAAGAGTGCCTTCTTTGCCGAGCCAGTTCTCGTGCCTCTCGTGACAACGGTGGGCACAGGGGAGGCAGCCTGCGTTTGGGGGGGTGGGCTGGTTGCAAAGTCTCCATCGGAGTCCTCTTCCTCACCCTCTTCCTGAACAGGCTGTTTCTGCTTCTTCGTTTTGGCGGGTGTCACAACAGCTGCTCCTTGCTGGCGAGTCCTCTTCTTCGACCCCTTCTGTTGGGCCTGCACAGCTGCATCCACCGTTTTTGTGCCATCTCAGCTGCCTTTCTGGATTCTTCCAGAGCAGCAGATTCCTTTGCCGACTTTGGCCCAGCAGGACACGTCTTTCCTTTCTCTTCTCTTCTGCCAAGGCGTGCAGATCTTTCTCAGACTCGTCAACAATACCGCCAGACATGTCCAGGTACCACGGGCATCCAACGAGATGCGCGGGATGCCATTGTTTCTGCATCTCGGGTGTGTAGACACAGCTTGGGCCCGCCACGGTCCAAGCCATGAAGAACGGGGGCTCTTGAGCCAGGGCCCCTGTCTGAAGGAGCACGTATTTCATATACCTGCAAGGCAGTCAGCATGCGTGAGCAAAAGTTGAGACCAACCTACTGCAGAGTGCCACCGAAAACATAAAATGCGAATGCGGTGCCGCATTCCGAGACAAACCTCGTAACCAGGCTTCGCATACAAGGGCAGCTGTGCTTCACCTGTAAACAATTCGCATTGCAGCTTTCCCCGCTCCCTCCTGATGTGTAAACTCCACGCTCCTTCTTGCTGTCTGTAGCTCTCTGGCGAAAAGGTTGTCCTTGTACGCACATCTGAAACGTGTCACGTAGTCTTCCAATGTCTGTGTTCCATCCCATTTGACGTACAAGCCGAACGAATTTGTGTGCATTACGACTTGCTCCTTCGCATTCGACATTACCTGCGATTCCCAAATCCATTGTCACGTAGCAGTTCAGGGAATTCATGTCAGAAAAGCAAATCTGGGGAAGTACCTTGAATTACCTGGAACCACCAAGTCATACGGTTGAGCCACACATCCACTGCAGGGTCGGAAACTTCAGTGGAAAAGACCACATTGTCCTTATGCTCTCGGATGCATTCCAGATCGACAGCCACCGTGTCTGCCATTTCCGATCCAATGTCAGGAGCTGGAAGAGAGTGGCTATTGCTAGGAAGGAACTTCAGTGCATTGAAACCTCACCTTCTCTTTCGCCTCCACACATGCCGTTGAGAGGTGATGCAGTTTCTCCAATTGCATGGTCGGCTGCATGGCCCGAGAATAGTGTTTTGCAATCTCGGGGATGAAGTCCTTTCCAAGTGCCGGATCTGCAATTGCCACCAGCTTCACAAGCTTTGACTTGTATTTGGTTCTGGACTTGACACCGGCTTCCTTCAAGTGCTCAGTCAATGACTGCAAAGTTTGACCTGCCCCTCACTTTCCATGAAGAAGCGTTTGGCATGGGCCAAATCCAGCTTGATGTTTGACTGCCAACAAAAACATGCAGAAGCGTTACATTCGATTCATGTGGAAACATTACTGAAAATTGGGGAAGGATGAGCAGAGGGAAATTGGAGGACGACTTACTTCGTATATCACCTCCACCATTCCATCCATAGTGAGACGATACCATGTCCGGTCTGTTTTTGCAACGGCTTTCTGAATGAGCTCGGGCTCCAGCATTTCCGCAAACATCTGCGGATCAGTGAGACAGTTTTTCCTCACCATGTACAGCATATGTGCCATGTGGGTATGCACGTACGCATTCTCAGTGACCCTGCAAGGCACACTCTCCAGTTCAGTACACGGAAGCACGGAAACAAACCAGAATGGAAACCGAAATGCGGCACCGCATTTCGAACGTGCTAGGGAGGGTATGAGTATCTTACGAGTTGAGGTCCGCCATGGCATTCTTGAGCAGGGAGGAGTCTGCCGCCTTCACCTTGAGGATGACACACTCCACCATGTAATGCCAGCCAATGTGCTTGGCATGGTTCTGCTTGATGTACTCCCACCAGGCGAGAAGTCGGTGATTCCCGTCCCACACAAAGAACATTTTACCCGACATATGGCCGAAGTCTGGATCACCCTTCAGCGTCGCCTCAAATTCGTCGTTGCGAGTGTGCCAGTGGGTATCCCACGTTGACAATTCATCGGCAGTGGGTCCACGAGTTTCGCCGTCCTCATTCTCAATGGAAACGTAAAACGCTGCCGATCCAGACGGTACCCTTCTCGAAATGCAACTTGAGCTTATCCACATCTCCGGGAAGGGCCTGCCTGACGATGGGAAGGGAGACCATGCGACAGAGTGGGATTCGAAGAGTCCGCTGGAATACCCTGCTGCCCAGAACTCTGCCATGCTACTGTGTGTCTCCTCCAACATTTTATCCGCTGCACTTTTGAAATCCTCCGGAGACATGTCTGTAGGTGCCGGTAGTGGCTGAGCAGCTGGAGCATCCTCAACTGGAGCTGCACTCTGGGGCCTGTCTGCGGGCAATTCTGCCATTGCAGAGGCCTCCTCCGGGCCTGCTTGCTCATCGGTGGTGAGGTCTGGCTGTGAACGTTCAGCGGCAGCACCCTCCTCCGGTACCAAATCGAGATCAACGGTCGATCCCATTGCCTTCGCTGCAGCAGAGTCGGCCCCAACATCTGCAGGCGGGAAATCCTCCAGGAACTGAGCTTCAGCTCGTGGAAGCGGTTTTGCGGGAGATTGTTCGCCCGTCGCCCTGATTGCCTTCTGCTTCCTCATCCTTGCAGGTGAAGGTGTCTGCTGCAATTGAATCTGTCTTCTACCCTGCTGCTTCATTCGCGTTGGGGGGGGTGAATCGGCCTGAGCCGGTTCAGAAGCCAGTAGAGGGACGGGCTGCTTCTTCTTCGACTTTGCTGGAGAAGGGCCCGACCCCTGCTGGCGATTCTCCATGACAAAGAACGCGAGTCGATCTCTGGGGCTTTGAACTTGCCCTTGAAGACGCGTCTTTGAATCGCACAGGGCTAGGCCCGGCAGGAATACCCGCGCTCGGGGATCGGGTGGGTGTACGTGCTGCAGCTAGCTCCTCGGACTCTTCCTGCGGCTCTTCGGATTCCTGCGATCCCTCCTGCACGTCCACCTTTCCTGTTAGGCATGCAAACATGTTCTGCATTCAAGTCTCCAAGCATTCAGTCTAAGAATTACAGAAGCAAAATGGGGGGTTCGGTGCTCGATCAGCTGCGCGCAGCCCGATCGCATGGAGCTCTCACTGGTGGCTGGGTTGCCTGAGTGGCCTGCTGCTCGGAGATGGCAATCTCCTCCTGTAGACGCATCTGCTTCCTCCCTTCGGCATTGGCCTACGTCCGAAGTATAATTTCCGGAGCTTGCGACGAGGTCTCCTGTCTGGTGCACGAACTCCCCCCCTCTCAGGTTCGAGCATAAGAAGAACAGAGAGAGGGAAAAGGGGCAAAGAGTGCAGATGGAAAGGGCGCGAGAGGGGTGACTGAGGAGACACGACAAAAGTAGATGAAACGGCGGTGATGCACCACTTGGGTTCGAAAGGGTTGGACGAAAGTGTCTCCTCGTGGAGTTTGCGTCATTACGAAATTCGAATCGTTGAGGGTACGCCTGCCGTCCGAAAAACAAACATCATTATCCAACGGTCAGGCCGCGCCGCCTCATGCCCCTTCAGTCAGATAGAGTGCCGACATGTGCAGCAATTCCGTTGCTCCACGTGTTCACATTTCAAGGTATTTCCGTCCCAGCGTCTGATCAGTTGGAGCGAAAATGCGAATGCGGCGCCGCATTTCCGTTAAGTACCATCACGAAGCTACACATCCGTACTTGTTGGAAGAAAATGCAACACCGCATTTCCGTTCCACCTTCACATACCTTAGTTGTTGAACGGAATTACGGTGCCGCATTTCCGTCCCACAGCTCCATGTATGAGATTCAAAAGGGAAATGCGGCGCCCATTTCCGTTCTGGAATGTCGAAAGGTGCGATTCGGACGGGAATGAGGCACAACATTTCAGTTCCCGTGGTTCATGATTTTCAATGTGAACGGAAATGCGGTACCGCATTTCCGTTCCCCCTTCACATACGTTAGTTGATGATTGGAAATGCTGTGCGACATTTCCGTTCGGGAAAGTATAGAGGTCTCACCTGGACAGAAATGCGGTGCCGCATTTCCGGTCTCGAAAGTTTGAAGGTCTCACATGGATGGAAATGCGGCAACACATTTCCGTAGCACAGCTCCAGGCCCCATATAGAAAACGGAAATGCGGCGCCGCATTTCCGTTCTAGAATGTCGGAAGGTGCGACTCGGACGGAAATGCGGTGCCGCATTTCTGTTCCCGTTGCGCACGATTTTCAGTCAGAACGGAAATGCGGTACCGCATTTCCGTTCTGTAGAGTATTAACGTCTGACGCTGGCGGAAATGCTGTGCCGCATTTTCGTTCCACAACTCCATGCCTCACATACAAAACGGAAATGCGGCGCCGCTTTTCCGTTTTGGAATGTCAGAAGGTGCGACTCCGACGGAAATGCGGTACCGCATTTCAGTTCCGATGTTTCAGGATATTTCATCAGAACGGAAATGCGGTGCCGCATTTCCCTTTTGAATCTAATACATTCCGTTCTGGAATGTTGGGAGGTGCGACTCGGATGGAAATGCGCTGCCGCATTTCAGTTCCGATGGTTCACGATTTTCAGTCAGAACGGAAATGCGGTACCGCATTTCCGTTCTGGAATGTTGGTAGGTGCGACTCGGATGGAAATACGCTGCCGCATTTCAGTTCAGATGGTTCACGATTTTCAGTCAGAACGGAAATGCGGTACCGCATTTCCGTTCTGGATAGTATGAATGTCTCAAGCGGTCGGAATTGCGCTGTATGAAGCTGTCGGAATCGCACTCGGCTCCATGCATCAGATACAAAATGGAAATGCGGCGCCGCATTTCCGTTCTGGAATGTCGGAAAGTGCGACTCGGACAGAAATGCGGTGCCGCGTTTCAGTTCCCGTTGTTCATAATTCTCAATCAGAACGGAAATGCGGTACCGCATTTCCGTTCCACCTTCACATACCGTGCTTGGTGGATGGAAATGCGGTACCGCATTTCCGTTATGGATAGTATGAATGTCTTTTAAGGACGGAAATGTGCTGCAGCATTTCTATCCCTCAGCTCCATGCATCAGATACAAAATGGAAATGCGGCGCCGCATTTCCGTTCTGGAATGTCGGAAAAGTGCGACTCGGACGGAAATGCGGTGCCGCATTTCTGTTCCCGTTGTTCATAATTCTCAATCAGAACGGAAATGCGGTACCGCATTTCCGTTCCACCTTCACATACCGTGCTTGCTGGATGGAAATGCGTTACCGCATTCCCGTTCTGGAGAGTATAAAGGTTTCCTCCGGACGGAAACTCGGTGCCGCATTTCCGTCGCTCTGGTGCATGACCAAGAAGCAAAACGGAAATGCGGCGCCGTATTTCCGTTCACCAGCAATCGAAAGAATCACTCGGGACGGGAAATCTGGAACCTAAATGGGTTGCATTTTCCGAAAAACATTGCGGCCAATCTTGATGAGCACAACTTGGTTGTCTGACCGTTTTAACCAACAGTCCTGGCACTTGTCAGTGCGAACGTTCCTGTCTGCACCGAGAATACTGCTGGATCCACCCTCAGGAGAAACTGTCAGGAGATGTTATTTCGTCGCCGAATCGGCCATCATTGTCATACTTACTGACTATGGAATCAAACCTCCCACCTTCATGCATGTAGCTTGAAACAATACTTTCCACTTCAATGTGCGACTTCCAATCGTCGATGGACTCCGCAGATCCACTTAGATGGTGCCTGTGAGCCTTGGTCTGTCGCTATACTGAACCTCGCACTTGCCAACTCCGTGCGGTGTTCGATGGCTCCGAATTCCTACGCTATAGTTTGCTGTCCTCCACAACTTGGGAGAGCCTGGATCCCAAACGAGGGAGGACTTTGCAGAGTGACTGAAACTTACCTTTGTTCCAAATTCAAGCTCAAACCGGGCACAGTTTATTTGGAAGAAGAAAGGAAGGATGTTCCTGGACAGGTTGACGAGACCATTGTCGTGCTAGGTAACGACGGAGGTTGCGGAATCGAATGGCACGTTCCCCCGTCAGACACCATCCTGTACCGAGCTGTGGGAATGCCCATTCCCTTTCCGAATCAGTCGCTGCCCACACCATCCACAAAGGAGTCCGGAAACCGAGAGGCGGCCACTGCCAACAGAGAGGTATGCAACGATAATCATTCCCGACCTGGACCGTCAAGACCCTCCATAGCTTCTCGTGTGGACGTATTCGACATTTCCGACAAGGAAGATGATTGCATTGAGGTACCCATGTCCTCCACACGGTCGTTCAAATCCGGCATGGACGTCTCTGTCGGTGCTACGCATGTGCCCTCGAGCATAACTCCAACCCGGTCCATTGTGCAGCTCCTACGACAACATCACCTCGATGGTTCTCGCTCCGAGCTGGCTGCTCTCGACTATGCCAAATTCCCAGTCAGAAAGGTAACTTTTCTGCCTCCCGAAGTCGATGGCAATGTCATCTTCGAGTTTCCACCTGTTTCTTCGTCAAAGAAAGCCTCCGGGATGTTAACAGACATGGATCGAAAGCATGACGGACACCCCTGGTGTGTGACGAAGACCAGTAGCACGAAAATTGCTGATGGTGTTCGTGTACGATATGTCCTCTGTGCGGGGAAGCTGAGGTGCCTCAATCCCACCTGCTTCCACTTTCTCTCCAAAGGAGGGCGGAGAGAAACGAGACGGATTGGACTGGCACAACGCATCATCCATTCATTGTCTCCAGCCAAGCTCCTGCGGGTTCTTTCAAGTGTGCACATTGCAAAGAACCACCGACGTGCATGTCCATGTGCAGAGCCAAGCAATATTACGTAATCCATTTGCTCCCGGACTTGACTAGAGCTTGCATACACGTTGGGGTCCACTGCCACCCCTTGGCGAGAGGCAACATGCGTGAGGCTGTGCAGGAAGCACACGACATCATAAAAGAGGAGGTGAAATTGAGCCCCGGAGCCAGACCAAAGCAGATTCAGCTGAAGGCAGCCCACAAGATTGCTCTTGGCAAAATCATGTCTGAAGATGGTTCTGACCGAGAGCCCTTGACCGAAGACGAGATGCGTGACCTCTTGGAGTCCGTCTCGCACGTTTGTAGTCCGAATGTGCGGAATCACATCGTATCTTGCAAGCAGGAGTTCGGCAGGGGGTCGGACATGTACTCAATCCTGGAGGTGAAACGAATGACTGGATATGACTACATCCAAGGTAGCAGGTTTACAGGGCAAGGCAGCGAATCCGATCGTTGTTACATTTTCAAAATGTCGACGTGTGGGCCTGGGAGTGGAGTCGACTTGGTCACTCGCATGACAACTGGAAACTTGTCGAATGCTTGGGTGATGTTTGATCACATCAAGCGAATTACAAACCATCAGTGGGTGACTATGGGTGCGCATGTTTATGACTATCACTCCAAGAGGCTCATGACGATTGCAATCTGCGAGATGAAAGGGGAGGATACACAGTCCGAGATGCATCTGTGGGAGGGCATAAACGAGCAGATGGCAAGGGCGGGATTGCCAGAGCCCAATTTCAGGGGATTCATGGCAGACAACGCTCAGGCCAACTGGGCAGCGGTGCGGCGTGTGTACGGTGAGGACCCCAATGTTCCAATGGAGGGGAAAGAGAGATCCTGTGGATTCCATTGGATGCAGAGTCTATCCCACTACACTACCAAATTTGTTGCTAGCTCATTCCACCCTGAACACCGTGTCCTTTGTACGGCGTGGAAGGATGCACCCACATTTGATGACGCGGAGGTTAAGTTTGCTATCATCGAGGCTTGGTGGAACACGTCAGGTGCAGTGGAGACAACCAATCTGGGAGCATTGCACAGCTGGTTGGGGTGGTGGCATTTTCGGTATCAACAGTTCGGACAGTACATGCGGGAGGTAGGCTGCTGTCAATTTCGTTCATTTGTCTTTCTGTTACGGACATTTTGATTGGTCCCTCACCATTGTTTGTGTCCTTCTAGGAGCGGTGCTTGGATTCCGACACGGACATGCCGAACACGAATATGGCAGAATCGGTCCACTCCTCCTGGCGAGCGTCTTCTGCCGCACATCTGGTGGACGTAGTGACGGCCACAACATAGGACATCGACAGAGCAATCATGCAGCAAGCCACGTACTACAAGTTCCTGAGTGGCAAACAATGGGGCTTTGGGCCGGACAGGGAGGAATTGTTGGTACGAACAGCTTCGAGGTCCAAGAATCCAGTGAAATGGGCGACAGCATTGCGAGAGAAGATCAAAGGGACGCCTCTGCACCGCAGAGGTGAACACCTAGAGGGGGACGTCCGGACTCGCCCTGTCAGGCGGAGGATTGAAGAGGAACCCGGGTGCGAAGAGGATTCCTGGAGATCCGACAGGAACATTCGGACAGCACCTCGAGGTCCCGTCATGTTGCCGCACAATGTGTCTTCCAGCAGTGGAAGCCCAAGAAATTCCAAATCGCCGTCGCCTTCAACCGGGGATTTCGTGCAAAAAATTCCCACCGCTCCCTTGCCCCACATTCCGCCCGCTGTTATGCAGTATGGCTAAGCCATTGTGGAGACGACTGTGTCTGCATCACAGTGGAGAATTGCTCGCACAAAGCCGTCGTTTCGAGGAAGGTGTTCCGCAATTCGTGTGGATACACGGCAACGTTGTTTAGAGATGATAAGGAGGAATCCAGATGGGGCTGTCCCTGCTCCTACTTTTACAGGAAGATTTGTCTATGCAAAGTTTGCGGAGGCGACAACCACCCAGTTCTGGTTCTGCAGGCACGACATTATGACTTGCGTGTATGGAAAGCCCAAGTACGACATACAAACAATGCCAGAGGCTCCCCCGGTGTGGCCGGTGGAACCAGGCTGCGATCTGAGTCAGGTTGAGGCCGACGCCCTTACCGCCGCAGGATTTCGGATGGTGCAGCGCACTGACGTCCCCAGAGAACCATTTCCGCTTCCACAGCCTCCACCACCGACCCCTGTGAGAGCAAGAACAATGGGACACGACAGCTCTAAGCATCCTACACACCGTTGGGGAAACCGAAGAGGCGGCGACCTCCCTCAAAAGTGAACGAGACAAGGATGGGGAATGCACTTCGGATGAACTGTACAATCCAGAGCTCGACAGAAGTGCCCCCACCAGGATTCGGGCGTGTGTATCAGATGGCCACGGCGGGCTCAGCTGTTCGCAATGAGGTGTACACCATCACCATTTCAGAATTACCCACCTGCAATTGCACCGACTTCCAGATCATGGCAAACAAGGGGGCATCATACTGCCCTTGCAAGCATTTGTACTACGTGTACCTAAAGAGACTCCGTTGTAATTCCACAACTCATCACTTCATACATGCACCAGGGTTGAGCCCCCAAGAGGTTCACACTCTTCTGAATATGGATCCAGGGGACCAGTGAGCTTGGCTTGCGGTCCACATACAATGGTACGCCCATCCTTTTCGGATAGTAGAACTGTACTGCTGCCAGTACCTCAGACTCTGGCCACACAAAGGTCCGACATATGTCTTGCCTACCAGTAACCTGTTTTGCTCAAACTAAGATATTACTATATCGTTCACTTGTTTCCACGTGCATGTATTTTTGTATGTTGGAGGGTTCATGTTTTTCTACTTTCCGAAAACTTGCTTTCCTCATTCGACCTCCAACAAGGAAATGCGGCGCCGCATTTCCAAGTATCGTCGTAGGTACCCCCAGAGGCGGCCTTCGCCAACACCAAACCGCTCCGAAATTTCGCACGTGCGAACCCTAATGCGGCACCCTATTTCCCAGTTCAGTTGCAAACCTTTCCCGCCGAATACCCGAAGAAGACAGAATTGTGAAGTACTGCAGACTGTATTGGTGCAGACTCCATTGGTTCAATCGCGGCAAAAGGGTCAGCTTCATTCCAATGTTAAGGCATGTAAAACCGCGGAATACTCTATACAGGCCAGTATGCGACGTCCTTTTGCAGTGGTATACTGGATTTCCCGTTGCACGGTCACTTATTTCCATGAGCGGATCTAAAAAACCATGAGCGGACTTGTTACTGACGACATATCTTCGCCGCATTACATGATCTGGAATGTCCAAAAACGGCAAGGTCAAATAAAAAAACTATTATTTTAATACTTGTTTAATCTGCCGCATTTCCAAATTTGGAGGAGTCCGCTCATGAAATCCGCGTATCTTAGACTTCGGCTCACCGCTCATGCGGCTCATGCGGCTCATGGCTCATGGCTCATGGTTTCTGCTCATGAAATAGTAAACCTCGTGGCTGTGGTGTGGTTGTAGTAACAACAGGTTCAGCTACTGGTACAGTGACTTGTTGTGGTGTTAGTGGTACTGGCTCTTGTATCATTGGCATCTCCCGCACCTCCTGTGAAGACTGAAAAGCCAAAGTTCTAGCTTGTAAATAAGAAGCCATTAGCTGTTCCTGAGGGATATAGACTCTTTTGTCGATATTTGAAGTGAGGTCCTCCACTTGAGTCTGCAGTCCGTCTACATCCTCCTGTAACTCTGCTATCCTACTATAGACATTGTCTATAGTAGTTGTGGCAATGTTCTGCACTTGCAGTCTGAGCTCATTCATTTCGCTTTGGGTGAGCTTTCGTGGTGCTTTGCCCTCCACTGGCCCTTGTGCTAACCAGACCTGTATAAGGCTGTTATCCACCAAGTTGCTTGTGGTTCCTCTGAGAGTGTGCTCCTCTCTGAGTTTGTACACTTCTAACTGCTGTTGTAAAGCCTCCATGCGCTTCGGATGAGGTTCAACCAAATTTGCATAGGCAGCAAGTAGATTATTAGCTTCCCTCCAAGCCTTGTTAGTGACCGAGATTTCATTTCTATTGGCCACGAGCGTTTGTTGCAACTCCAGGATGTACTTCTCTTGGTCAGCTTCAACCTGCCTGTATTGCTTGAAAGTATCCTCATTGCGACAGATTGTATTCTTCATATCGACAATGAGTTTCATTTGCTCAACATTCTCTTGTTCTGCCTTCGTACATTTTTCCGCTTGACTGTTTATTTCTTTTGTAGATTGGTCAAGCATAGTTGTGAATGTAGCACATTGTATCGCCATCCTGTCATGCACTGTCTGCAACTCCGTATGTAGTGCATTCACTTCTTGCAACTTGTTTTCATGCTGCACCTGCATTTGGTATAGCTGTTGCTTATGTGCTTCGTGCGACTGGTCTTGCGCGAGGCCTGCCTCAATCAATTGTTCCTTGGCCAATTGCAAAGCCGCTTTTGTATTTTGCAAGTCCTGCTGCATCTTGAGAGTGACCTCCTCATCGACCTTGTTTGCACACTCAGTGGCTAGTCGAGCCTCAAACTCCTTCCTGAGTTCCTCTCTCAAGGCTGTCAATTGGGTAGTTGGAACATGGGATTTGACATAAGTCCCCAACAAATTAAGTGTCATGCCTATGGAACTCATCAGCATTGCCTGTTGAGGGTCATCATAGTGAGGTTGCTGCTGTTCCTCCTGATCCTCAACCGTGTGATGTCTCACGAACCACTCAGGCCATTGCCCCACCGGATTTTCTTCCTGAACTACTTCATCCATCACTGGTGCTGCAGTGTCTTGACATTCTACCTGTGGTACCTCCGACACAGGTGTGTGTATTATATGCACCTCAGGATTTCCCTTGGGCAACTGTTGCACCTCTGGAATCTCTGTCTCCTTGACCAGACCAGAATATTCATAGAGAAGGTCCCCCTTCTCAATTTCTGCCACTATCTGTTCTGTAGTTGGAATATCTAACCCTTCTTTTTCCAAATCAATTATTTCTGGTTGAGCTGCATGGACAACTTGTAACCTTGTGACAAGCCGATCAGCTGGCTGTGATGGTTGTGATACTGAAGTAACTTCCTCCTCCCTCTCTGAAGGTCCTGCTTCCAGTAATAGCAGTTCTCTGTGCTGCTGTGCCCCTTCCTGCACATGAGCTTGGGAAACATTATCATGCGGAATCCGTGAAGCCAGTGGATCCGCCACTACAGTTTTTCCCCGTCTCTGCCTCTTAGTCTCGGGTTGCCCTGCTAGTCCACCCTCACTGTGTGAAGAGCCTTGCTCTTCCATTGCAGTGGTTTTTGGCTCAAACACTCCCATCTCCTTTCTTTCTTGCGCATCAAATATGCCAGAATCAAGAATTATTTGAGCAATGATTTGGCCAGACACTATGATAGGAGACTTTGCGGTAGTACCTTGTAATCTTTTCATCTCCTCTACCAGTGCGTTGTACATTATGTCCGCCCATTCTACCTCTTGTCCTTTCAGGACTTTGAGTATTTCCTCCGTGAAGGATCTGCTCAAATACTGTTGGTTCTGTTTCATGGCAATCAGAACGTTCAATACCTGGCCTACCTCCTTTAGCCTTGGGTACACGGCCTTGGTACAAGCATAACCCTGAGTTTTGAAGAAACTCCCTTCTTGGAATAAGTCCCCTATTTGTAGTCTTGCCCTGTGCTCCTCCACATGCACCTGACCTGCTGGCAATCGAAACAATTGCTGGAGGTATAGGGGAGTAATTACTAATTCAACTCCCTTCACCGTTGTTGTTCATGTCCTTGGCTCAAAGTTCTGCAAGAATTGTAACATGTACTGTCTATGGTGCAATGTCCAATCTATGCTTTGCAATCCTTGCAATCTCAGCTCCTTCAGTATCTGTATCGCCTGTGGGGTAGCAATCGTTTGTTTCTGCAGAATTGTGGTGCTCTTCACCCTGATTTCCTCCATTCCTCTCACTCTCTTCATTTTAGACCCACAGAAATATTTTGGCTGTAACAACTGCAGAAATGCATGTAGTGCACAAAGCATAAACGTATGGTTGCCACAAAAAGCTATGGGTACTTTCTTGTAAGCCTGCGGGGCTTGCAAGCATCGCTCAAGAGAAAAGCTCCGCTCTGTTCTTTCGTGTCTATGCCACTGCGTAAGTAATATTGCGAGCGTATAGTCTGTTAGTTCCTCCATAGTTTCCAAGCTATAACATTGATGGTCTGTCCCGTCGAGACGCCCGTTACTCAGAACGACGCCGCCTCTTGCGCTTAATTTCCCTCCAATTTCTTGATCATTTCTCTGGCTTTCTATTGGTTGTAACCGCTGTGACTGGATTTTAGATTTCATTTTCTTTAGTGGACTTTCCCTGCTGGATAGTCCACTAGGATCACACCTGTGACAAGAATTTCGCTTTTCTGTACTTGCCCTTTGTTCCGTTCCCCTTTTACCGTATTCATTAATGGGCCCGAATTTCATCCAATTTGACGCGCTGATTAGGTATTTTGACGGCCATTCTTGTCTTCTTTCTTGATGACACCTGTTCTTGCACTTCCTTCTCAGCTGTGTGTCGCGCCCTGACTTCCACGTGTCCATTTTTAAACTGGTTTCCGTCCTTTCTTCTGTCAACCATTTTCCTAAAGTTATTGTGCGCCCACCTGTCACTGATTCTATGGATCGTGTAATCCTAGTAGGCTGTGTTGAGCTGTGACAGGCTGTGTCATACTGTGGTACGCTGTGATAGGCTGTGATGCACTGTGGTAAGCTGTGATAGGCTGTGACACGCGGTGGTAGGTTGTGATAGGTTGTGTTGCGCCGTGCTGGGCTGTGATAGGCTGTGTCACGTTGTGATGGACTGTGATAGGCTGTGTTTCGCCTTGATGGGCTGTGTAAGGCTGTGTTTCGCCTTGATAGGCTGTGATAGGCTGTGTCACGTCGTGATGGGCTGTGATAGGCTGTGTTTCGCCTTGATGTGCTGTGATAGGCTGTGTTTCACCTTGATAGGCTGTAATAGACTGTGTCACGTTTGTTCTGTCCGCCCTGGTCATATATGCTTGGCCTAGCGACAAGTGCTCCATACTCCGTTGGTAACACTGGCGCAGCTCGTGACTGCTCTTGCGTTTCAACATGCAAATCATGCTGTAATGGTTTGTCATGGATACCACTGTATCCCTTGAACTTATTGGCATTGACTCTTCCCAGCATCTCTTTGTTAATGGTTTGTAACATGGCGGTGTTGTTATCATACATCTTTTGTATGACATAAGGTCCTTTCCAGGGTGATTTAAGCTTAGAAGCTTTAATCTTTCCTTTCTTCTGCAACCATAGAACCAAATCCCCCGTCTTAAAAGTCTTAAACTTGCCTTCATCAAACTGTTCCTTTCTCTTCATCTGAATTCTGGTCATATTATCAGCTGCATCAGCACGTACTTCTTCCACATGGTATAATTCATGTTTCCTGACCTTAATGGAATCTTGCAATTCCATTCTCTTTCCCCACTCCATTTTCATGGTAGGTAACAGGAATTCCACTGGAAGTAAGGCTTCCATACCATAAACTAATTGGAATGGTGTATACTTAGTGGTGACTTTATATGAAGTCCTGCATGACCACAAAGCTGTCAGCAGCTTTGTATCCCAATCCGTTCTGTTTGCATTGACTATCTTAGCCAAGATAGTACATAGTATTTTGTTGGTAGCCTCTGCCTGCCCATTACCCTGTGGGTAATATGTTGTACTCTTTCTATGCACAATCATGAACTCTTTAGTCAACAACTCAATGGTCTCATTCATGAAGTGACTTCCCTGATCACTGATAAATTCTAAGAGACAGCCAAATCGTGTAAGTATGTTCTCATACAGGAACCTTGCTGTGGACTTGGCTGAGTTGTCCCTCAAAGCTTTAGCTTCCACCCACTTCGTAGTATAATCAGTGGCTGTAATTATGTACCTGTTCCGTGTATTCGTAATGCCTGAATTTCTTCACTGCATAGATCATTGCCAATGTTTCTCTTTCCGTTGTGCTATAGTTCCTTTCAGCACTGTTCATCAGCCTGCTAGCATAGTACACAGGTGAATCTATATTTCCTGTAACATTCTGGGCTAACACCGCTCCCAACGCTTCTCCTGATGCATCGCAGTGAACATGAAATATTACATGCCAGTGAGGGTTAATCAGCACAGGTGTAGTTGTTACTGACATGGTAAGTTCCTCAAACGCCTGCTGACATTCAGCTGTCCAGGCAAACACTGCATCTTTCTTCAGAAGCTTGCTCAATGGTGCTGCTATTTGTGCATACCTTTTGACAAATCTTCTGTAATAACTGGTTTGCCCAAGGAATCTCCTTAGACTTTTAACATTCACTGGTGGTGGAGAGGCTTTAATGGACTCTGTCTTTCTGGGATCCACAAGAAGTCCCTTCTTACACACAATGTGTCCCAGAAGCACCCCTGAGTTCACACAGAAAGTACACTTCTCTGGATTCAGGCCCAGACCTCTCATCCTGCATCTGGCCAGACATAACTCCAATTTATGTAAGTGCTCATTC
Source organism: Takakia lepidozioides (assembly GCA_030704615.1). Taxonomy (NCBI): domain Eukaryota; kingdom Viridiplantae; phylum Streptophyta; class Takakiopsida; order Takakiales; family Takakiaceae; genus Takakia; species Takakia lepidozioides. Next base: position 68,752,022 of record CM060733.1, on the reverse strand, counting down.
TTAGAGCTGTACACACTGAAATCATCCAAGAACACTTGCATGAAATCATCCAGATACTCATGAAAAGATTCACTTATCACTCTCTGAAAGGTCGCTGGTGCATTACAAAGTCCAAAGGGCATGACTTTGTATGCATAAGCCCCCCAGTCTGTGATGAAAGCCGTTTTTCCTTGGTCTTCTTTTGCCACTTGCACTTGATTATAACCACTGAAGCCATCCATGAATGAGTACATCTCATGGCCTGCCACAGTGTCTAATACTGCTTCTGTGAATGGCAAAGGGAAATGATCTTTCTTCGTACAAGCATTCAGCTTCTTGTAGTTCACACATACTCTTAGTTTACCATTCTTCTTGGGGACTATAACAATGGGTGACAACCAAGTTGTATACTCTATTGGGTATATAAACTTAGCCTCAGCCAACTTCTTAATCTCTTCTCCAACCTTCTATGCGTAGTTGGGATTCATTCTGTACCTTGCCTGCTTGATTGGTACTGCCCCTGGTTCCAGTTCAATCTTATGCTGACAGACTTCAGGTGGTATCCCTTTTAGATCCTCATAGCTCCAAGCAAATACATCTCTGTATTTGATGAACAAGCTTTTAGCTTCTTCAAAGAATTCCGGCTCCAAATCAGCTCTTACTTTCACCATCCTCGGTTCCTCTTTAGTTACCACATTCACTTCCCTCACCTGCTCTTCAGCTGTGATTGTCCAACCAGTCACCACTTCATCCTGTAAGCTCACAGTGGCTGGTTCCTCTAGGATTTCCATTTCTCCTTCTCTTTCTTCATAGAAATGTGATGGGTAACTGCTGGTTTCCTCTTCAGTTGGTGTTGCTGTCACTACACCACAGCAGATACCTCTTAAACAACTTAGGCTTTCCAGCCGCATCTCTGCAACCTGCTCCCACTCTGGGTGTGCAGCAAATAGGGTAGCTTCCTGCTCCTCATTCAGTCCTCCTCTCCAGTCATACTCTCTGACTCCTCGAGGTCTTCTTGTAGCAGGTAATCTACTAGATTTCTTTGTGGTAATTTGTATCTCGTGTATCCCATTATGCACGGTTAGTAACTGAGAATTCCAATCATGGAATACCCTGGCCTGTTTCAGCCACGGACGTCCCAATAATAAGGAGTAAGCCTCCATGACTTCATCCATCTTCAACACAGTTACTGTGATCATAAAGATCATCTTCTGTATCTGTATCTTAACTCCTCTTATCAATCCCAATGGCTGTACACTTCTTTGATCTGCCATTGTTACTGTAAATGGGGCTGGTTTCATGTTACTTAGACCAAGCTTCTTCCTTAATTGGTCTGTCATGATATTTACTCCAGAGCCTCCATCTATCAGTACATCAGTTAGTTCTGTGCTTCCAATTATCAATTGGATTACTGGCATAGAATCATCAAAGTCCATGACTGTTTCTCGCCCTTCCGGCTTCACATTATAACTGGTCACCTTGCTGTTCAGGTCTGTGTTTCCTGTCTCCTGGGCAATTCGATTGATTGCTTGATACAGCCTGTGCCTACAATAAGGTGCCACAGCCAATAGCTGTCCAATGGTAATTTCTGCTTTGGTCTGGCATATTACTTCAGCCAAAGTCTCTTCATTACTTTGCATGTCTGCATCTTCTTTCTTCCTTTCATCCTCACTCCCTTCTTCTTCTCCATCAGAATCAGAGGAATCTGCCACAGGAATATCAGTACTCTTCTGCATTTCCCTTATAGTATCTGCCACTTCCTTGTGCAGTTCCTTCTCATCTTTCCAAGTCTCTTCATCTTCAGGCATATCATTGCCACCTTCATTATCATCTTCTTCCTCTACTACTGGAGGTATTAGTTTGGCTTTACTTCTTGTTACTATCATTGTACTTACTTCTGGCACAACACATGGCCTAACCATGTGAGCTGCCACCACTGGGCCCTCATTCACAGGAGCTCTCATCTCATTCTGGTGTCTTATCCAGAATGAACTGGCTGCCCTGCGATGTCCTGGCTGATTACAATAGTAACATAGTTCTTCACCATTGGGTCCTCGCCCTTGGTCTGTTCTTGGATTATTTCTATAATCCTGATTCCCGGGCTGGTAATTCCCCCTTGGATTACCCTGATAGTTGCCTCTAGAATTTCCTTGGTAATTCCCTCTTGAATTACCTCTCCCTTCCATGCCATTGTTATAACCACCAGACCTACCATAGTGGTCCTGATCATTGTTTCTTCTTGGCTGGGGCTGCACCTGATGCACCCTTACTTGCCTAGGTTCTCTTGCAGCTGTCCTTCTGTTGTAGTAACAATTCTCAGTAGAATGGTTATCCATTTTACAGATAGTACAGTGTTTCTCCTTCATGTGGCATTCAGTAGTGGTGTGGCCTTCATTCTGGCATTTTGCACACCAAACACCCTTCCTCCAATGTGTTGCAGCCTCTGTGGCATACTTCTTCAAGATTTCTTCCAATCTTTTTTCATAGTTATCCCTCTTCAGCTTCTCCTTTCTCTTACTCCTCCTTTTTAGTTCCTGCTCTTCTTCTTCATTTGACTCATCCTCAGAGTCCTCATCATCCTTTTTCTCTCTCCTGAGCATTCCCAATTGCTCAATTCTGTTTGCAGTTTCAAATGCCTCCTCCACTATATTATGGGGTAACATATCCACTTTCTTTTGCAACTCTGGTCTTAGTCCACTCACAAACCAAGTCTTCTGTAAACCTGGTGTTGGTACTGCAGCCAGCTTTTTCATCATCAATTCCATCTTTTCCATATACTCCTCAACAGTTTCATGCTTCTTTTGCTTTAACTGTTGTAAACTTCCATACACTTCATCCTCAATTTTACTTGTCCTGAACCTATTTCGGAATGCTGTATTCAAGCCATTCCAGGTTAGGAAATGATTATCAGGGAATCTTGCATACCATTCACTTGCTTTCTTGATAAGTGAACAAGGAAACAATCTCATCTTGGCATCATCGCCATTCTCATTGTTCACTATACACATGTGCTCAAATTGGGTACTGTGTACATCGGGATCCCCTTTTCCTGAATATATTGGAAAGGGTGGTTTTGCCCGTGTTGGTTGTAACGCCATCTGTGGCCCTACCTTCTGCCCACTGACAGGTGCTGGCACCCTTGCTGGTGCTGGTCCTTCTGGACCTGTTGTTTTTGTGGTGGATCTTGCACCAAGTGGTGGCCCTTGAGCACTCCCTGCTTCTGGCCCCACGATATTTACAGTATTCCCAGCTTCAGTTGCACTACTTCCCACACTCCCTGTCCCCCCAGAGCCAGATCCAGGCCGCCCACCTGATCCCCCTGAGCCGACACCTTCGTTGGCCTGTGATCCAAGTGCTCCACTTGATCCCGGTCCAACGGGTTGGGATGTCCTGGTTGTAGTCTCAACCTCAGCTGTTGGGTCTACTTCTTCATATTCTTTCTCTTCCAATTTCTTCTCTCTGTTTTCATCCTCCAAGTTCTGCCCTTGGGTTTCTTCTTCACTCATGTAACTCAACTGTAATGGTGTTGGAGAGTCTGAGCTCTCCGTAGGCTCTGCCACATCCTCTCCTCCTTCTTCACCTTCCGCTTCAGAAACTGGAGTTCCTGCTTTTGGTGTTCCATGCCAACTCTTATCAAAGATTTCTGTCAAATCTTTTATCCAGGGATGTACCTCAGATCTTTCACCTCGTGATTGATCTTCTTCCTGTACCAATTCCCTTAATCTTTCTTGCAAAGAAACAGAAGGAGTGGCATCCAACTCTAGTTCTTCCGGTATGGGTGATGTACTCTTTGATCTTAATGGTGTGAGAGGTCCAGATGATTCCCCTATGTCTATTCCTCTCTCCCAAAGATATGGATAATTAGCTTTCAGATAGCTTTCTCTTTTTGCTGAATATCTCTGGCGTCTAGCTTCTCTTTCATCACTATGTCTTTCATTTCTTTTTAATGTGGCAATAACCAAAACTCTCTTCTGTAATATCTCTCGTATATGTCTGGGTTTCTTTCAAGCTTCAATGCACCCTTGGCTATACTTGAAGTCTCCGTTACCATATAACCATATGGCAAACAAGTCTGGAAAGCTATTCTTGGTGTGAGTTTGATCCACAAAATATCCTTTGGAATCCAATTCTTTACCAGTACAAGCTCTTCATGCATATGAGTATAAACATTCACTTTTCTTTCTTCCCAGCCTTCAAACTCTACTCGCTTAATGGATAGCAATGCTATCACATAAACCAACGTTGGTAACCAACGTGCTCTTCCTCTACAGGCTACCTGATAAATCTTTATCACTCCTTTCTCCAGACCCCATTCCGGATCAGCATCATGCACTCGCTTAAGAATATTTTCTTTTATAACCGTCTGGCAATTCCAAGAACCTTTGAAAGAATTGTTTGGACAATCTTTCTTCCTTCGTTCCACAGGGAATTTGATTCACTTCAAATTCTTTAATGGTCCAATCACCATGATCCCACCAGATGCCTGTCACATCTGGTTGTTCATGACTCAGTTCCCCAGTATGGTCGCCAAATGTCACGCGGCTTTTACTCACCCATCCCTTTGCTATCCGAGGCGGAAACTCCAAGATAGAAGAGTTGGAAATCTCTAAGTACTCAGCCCGCTCAGAACAATCAGTCATGACCTACAGCTAGTGTATCATGGGGGTGTTTCCTATTTGTTTCCCTTTCCACATTCATGTTAGCTACCTTACCATTGATAATTAAGTATCAGTTTGCTTCATCAATCTATCGGATTCCTTCAACTCATCCATTCATTCCACAGCTTCACTCAGATCTCTCTACACAGTGTGATTGTATCGTATAAGTATCAGATTATGATTTATCAGGTATCAGGCCGAAACCATTGTGTCTCTAATCTGCTTTACAATATCACTACAGCTTTGCATATAACAAGCATCTGCTAATCATCTCTCCTCCTTCACCGTGCTCTCCATGCTTGCTTCTGTTCTTGCTCTCCGCCCGATCCCCTCTCTTCCCTGACCAAGAAGTCCTCCCCCTGACGTGCTTCCAAGAATAATCCCCCCTTCTCAGTCCTTGCTTCTCCCTTTATCTTCCTACCCGTGGCTCTAACCGTTTCCCTCACTAACCGTCGTTCGTGAACTAACATGTTCCATTTGCAGGTGTTGTTCCCCACAGTCGTTCCCTGTCCTGCTCTCCGTTCCCTATGGTCGTGACAGCTGTGTCAAGCTGTGACTGACTGTGTGAAACTGTGATGGGCTGTGACTGGTTGTGCGACTGTGTTTGGCTGTGTCGGGCTGTGACTGGCTATGTGGCTGTGTCGGCTGTGACGGGCTGTGTTGGCTGTGATGGCTGTGTTGGCTGTGACGACTGTGACGGGCTGTGTTGGCTGTGATGGACTGTGTAACCCCCTTTTACAGTGTGCTGCTGTCACCCCTAAGGCTCCTGTTGATCTCAGTCTGTGCAAAAATTAAGGGTACCCTACAGATCCCGTATAAGTGTCTAAGTCCCAGACAGTCCTCTAAGACCCACCAAGTCCTGGTGTGGAGAAAGTGAGGGAGAGAATGGCCTCCAAGGCCTTATAAGCCCCCCCTCCACACTCGGGGCGCGCGCTATCATCATGACTGCGCACGCTAGTAATAGCTGCGACCGCCAGCAGGGGGTGGTCGCATCATTTTTTCTTTTCTTTATTATGTGCGACCACCAGCATGGGGGTGGTCGCAGATTTTTTATTTTTTTTAATGGGTGCGACCACCAGCAAAGGGGTGGTCGCAGATTTTTTTATTTTTAATAGGTGCGACCACCAGCAGGGAGGTGGTCGCATAATTTTTCTTTTTTTTAATAGCGCGACCACCAGCAGGGGGGTGGTCGCAGAAATTTTGTTTAAAACAAATAGGTGCGACCACCACCTGTTGGTGGTCGCACTATTTTCCTTTTCTTTAATAGATGCGACCACCAGCAGGGGGGTGGTCGTAGGGGGGTGGTCGCATAATTTTCCGATTTTTTAATATCTACCAACAGTCAGTAGCTCAGTTGGTTAAGTGCACTGAGTGCGACCCAGACGATTTTGGGGTCAAATCTTGCTACTTGATGGGTGTGGTATGGTTCGTGTGTGGTGCCCCATTCCTACGCCTCTTGGCGCATAAATGAAAGAGGTTATTTTCTCCTCTCACTACTAAGGGGCCTGATTTGCGAGCTGTCGCTCCCAGGTGTTTCCCAAGAAAATAAAAAATAAAAATAAAAATAAAAATCTGCGACCACCAGTAGGGGGGTGGTCGCACCATTTTTTTTTAGGGGTGACCACCAGCAAGGGGGTGGTCGCAAAATTTTCTATTTTTAAATAGCTGCGACCACCAGCAGGGGGGTGGTCGGACCATTTTTCTTTTTGTTAAATATGTGTGAATAATATGTAGAGCAGTTTCATTCGGGCCCTGATTCTAGAGTGGTCCAGGAATTACTGTGGCCCAGGAATTAGAGTGGGGCGCCTATGAAGGAAGACCACGTTTATTAAGGAATGAGATGAGGGGGTCCAAAAAAAGAATGGAAGAATTGGCTAAATTTAGAATAGGGAGTCCTGCAGGGTTGATGTTCAGGCCTTCTAGAAGGCTCCCAGGGTCGGCGGGCTTCTAGAAGGGCTGACGGGGGATGTGTCCAAGTTGGAGCAAGATTTTAGTCACGGATACATAGAGGGTTCTCCGGTGTTTTATGTGTCCTTGTGCGATGCCAGTGGAAAGGAGGTCTTGGTGGACGAGACAATTGTGAAAAGCTGGGATCATGAGATGGACCAGCGAGGGTCGAGGGAGCACGGTTCACATGCGGACGTCGTCGGGCCAGATGAAACGACAATGGCCGGTCGTCGTCATCCGATGGTTCGACTTGCAGAAGTCCCGCAGCAGAAGAAGCATCTCCCAAAATTGGAGTAGCGATGGAAGGAATAACATGAGGGGAAGAGAGACTAGATGGACCAGCATGGGATGAACCGGCTTGAGAAAGAGAAACATGAGATGGAGCGGCGTGAGATGAAGCACGGTTCACAGGGGCAAGATGTCGGTGAAGGAATGACAACGTCCGGTTGTCATCATCCGACGATTCGACCTGCACATCTCCCGCAGTCCGTGGAACTCGTGGTGGGGGAGAGTTGACCTCAACTTCATTGTTGAGAGTGTGCTCCACTGGGGGAAGGGGGTCCGCAATTGGGATGACACCATGCCGCAGTTCATCAACAACAAAGTCATCGAACGATGGATGCATTGCAGCATCATCGTCATTAAATTCATATGGGTCATGTGGAGGATTGCCCACATCATCGGACCCATCCCAACCGTCGGAGTCGGAGTCCCTCGCGGCGTCGGTGTCATCATTGCTGCTAGATTGGACCTCTGAGGCAGATTCTTCAAACAACAGATTCTTCTCGTACCATGCAGATGCGTCACTTGCTGTCCTCTCTTACAGTAGCCTACAATTCGTGTAGACATAAACCAATTTGTCAGCCCTGGCAGGATTCAACCTGTTGCGAATCTTGTTGTGAACAAACAAGTAACTGCTTCAGTTCCGCTCACAGGACGAGGCAGAGCACACTTGAGCAAGAATACGCTTTGCAATGGGAGCTAACGTTCTTGCTCCAGCTCCAATCAGATCCCACCATTCATGTGGCAACATGTTCATTTTTGGATCCGGCATGTCATGGAAAAGATTCTGCCGATCCGAGAAGCACTGGTACTCGGACAAAGCTCGCTTTGTCATGTTCAAGGGCGCGAATTGCATGATGACCCGTACAAGCCCGGCTTTGGCATCCACATCGTCTCTCAAATCCGTATTATCCAGCAAGAATGGATTCAGCAAGGCCCCCGCATAATGCAAGTCCGTGCGAACCATCCGTTTGCGGTCGTAAAATGCATCATCGGTCCTTGCCGCCAAATCATCGTCCATAGAAAATGGAGGACGCCTCAAGGATTGCATGTGCTTCTCAAGGTTTTCCAATATCAACCATGTTTTACCCATTATTGGTTGTTTTCCATCAAACTTGCGCAAAGCAATCAACACCGGCTCCACCATGTACACAAAATTTGCACATTTTGCCTAGAAATTGTCGGAGCGAATGATTGCGCGAACCCTCCGACTGGGCGGGTCTGGAGCAGGTGATCATCGACCCTCAATGGGATGCATATGTGGGCACCTTACGTGACTCTCGTAAGTCCAAGTCTTTGAGCAAATCCTCCAAAAGGAGATAAAAGATATGAGCAGCACACCCTTGGTAATATAGATGGGGATATCGTACCATCAAAATATCGGCCATATTAACCATGTTAAATGCATTGTCCGTGCACACTTGGACAATTTTATCAGCTCCAATTTTATCGATGAAACTCGTTAACAACCCTGCTTGATAACGTGCATCTTTTTTCTCCCCGCTTGTGTCAACGGATCCCAAAAATTGTTCCCCCGCAGGACAGACCAACATGACATTGAACAGTGGTCGATTAGTAACAGAACTTCAACCGTCCACACATATAGTGCTTCCATATTTCCGGAGAGAATCACCTGTCTTTTCATTCACCTTTTGGGTGAGGTCAGACATAGCCTATTCTAGCAATCTTGTGCAGAGATCGCGATAACTCGGAGGTGTATATGTGGACTTGGAATCGGACGTGGCTTTGACAACAGCCACAAACGCAGGAAGTCTTGAGATATTGAACGGAATATTAGCCTCGTAGAAAAATTGGGCCCACTTCTTATCTAGAGTTCTCCTGTGCGACAAATTTAATCCTTCTTGCATTGATTGTTGCCTCAATGGTCTGGTCCGTACAAGTGTTGGCGTACAATCAGGTGTTGCTCATGACCCACCGGCTTCTCCACGAACAGCAGACGCCTTGCAAGAATCCCCCTGGGTACAACTCTGAGGGACATTTTGATTCGAACCTGGAGTGTTTGGCTCAGAAGCCGCGGCCACATCAAGAGACGGTGGGATATTGCCTCCACATTGGGCAAAGTGGGCTTTCACTCGCATGGAGGCTTTTGGGCACACTAACCCCTGCATTCTTCCCATCTCTATAGCCGAGGTGATATAACATGCGATCTTTGTGACCCGCCAGCTTCAATGCACATAGATTGCATTGTACACCGTCCTTTTTGTGCGGGTCTACGGTGAACCAAGGGATCCATTCCTCCCTCATCCTCACACCCAAAACCCTAACCACAGACTTAAGGTTGAACGAAGAACACTAGTGTACTTGGTAGATTTGTCAAGAGCAATAGAAGTTAGAACACAATGTGATGGCCCAACACTACGGCATCAATCCAAGTGGATCAATGCACCATGTAGTATTGTGCTTTTCAACAATTTGCTGCAGTGGCTCTGGTGGAAGCCACAACAGCAAACGGTCTGCACCCTCCTCTTGGGCTTACACTCTTGCTCAAGGAATAGAGAACATTCATTCGCCACAAAAGTGTTTGCCACAAAAGAAGTGAGGGGCATTGGGACCACCTTATATACCCTCCAGCCTCTAAGCCTCACACGCTCGACGAATCAGAATCCAATGTTGCAACCGCTCCAGGTCGCACGTGGAAATCGCATAATATTTTTAAAAAAAAACTGCTGCGACCACCCTCATGCTGGTGGTCGCAGATATTAAAAAACAGAAAATTACTGCGACCACCCCCCTATTGGTGGTCGCACCTATTAAAAAAAATAAAATGTTGCGATCACCTCCATGTTCGTGGTCACAGAGATAATAATAAATAAATAAATAAATAATTGTTGCGCCCATCCCCTGCTGGTGGTCGCACCTATTAAAAAAACAGAAAAATGTTGCGACCACCCCCATGCTGGTGGTCGCAGATATTAAAAAATAGAAAAATGTTGCGACCACCCCCTTGATGGTGGTCGCACCTATTACAAATAAGATAAAAATTGTACGACCACCACTAGCGGTGGTCACAACTGTTTAAGAAAAGAAAAAAATGCGACCACCCCTGCTGGTGGTCGCATCTATTTTTAAAAAACAAAAAATGTTGCGACAACCCCTCTGCTGGTGGTCGCAACTATTAAAAAATAAGATAAATTCTGCGACCACCACCATTTGGAGGTCACACCAATTTAACAATAATGATTTAAAAATGACCTCAAATATGGCGGATGGAGTAATTTATAAAACAATTCATTCACTTGCCAAGGTGTCGCTTGGAATACAACGTGTCCACCTACGTGGTATATTTTTCACCTAACTCATGTTTTACTCATTTTTCGGCAAAACTGACATGACGTTGGTCGCGTCAGCGTTAGGTCCGACGTGACGTGTCGTCACTGACGTGTGCAACCCTGGCGGAGCCACATGGAAATGCGGTGCCGCATTTCCATTGGACCACGTGTTCATTGATCGTACAGTGCGAGCCTGCACGGGAATGCGGCGCCACATTTCCGTTGCACCTCTTCGAAAGTGTAACCCCCCGGACGGAAATGCGGCACCGCATTTCCGTTCCACTGTTTCATGACTTACATCCACAACAAAAATGCGGTGCCGCATTTCCGTCCAACCGCATTGACAGGAAGACCTCGGACGGAAATGCGGCACCGCATTTCCGTTCCACCATATTGTGATTTACACTGTGGAACGGAAATGCAATGCCGTATTTCCGTCCTAACGCATTGACTGGAAGACCTCGGACGGAAATGCGGCACCGCATTTCCGTTCAACTCTTTCGTCAGTTATACTCAGAACGGAAATACGGTGCCGCATTTCCGTCCGGACTCTCTCAATGGAAGACCTCAGAGTTGAAATGCAGCAGGAGTCTTTTGAAAGAAGAGTCCAGAAGGTGAGCATAGCCGTTGTGCACATGGCCGTTGTCGGCTCCAGAGAGGGGAAATTGCATTACAAACCTGAAGTCGGGGTATTTATGGTTCTTCTCTCGCTCGAGCTCCACTTGTTTGTCGAAAGCACGCTTCCTTCTAAAGTTGCAAGATGCAGTCATGTCATGGTGCCACATGCATTCGACGAAGTGGAATTCGATCCATTACATGAGAAACTGGCTTTTCTACATCAAGGGTAAGTTCACACCTGGCTTTTCTTACACCAAATTTGACACCCCTGTAAAATTTCGATGGTGTAGATTGAGCCAGTGGAGGTTAGCTATTTCATGAGCATGAGCGGCATGAGCGGAGTAGCAAGACAATCGGTTTTCATGAGCAGAAGTACAAATTTTGGAAATAAATAAATAAATAAATAAATAAATATATATATATATATAATGTGTTTGGAAGAGAAAAAACCAATATAATATTCATTGTTTGAATTAAAAATTGTAGTTTTGAGAGCCGTGCTCATGATATTTCGTCTTCCGCTCATGCGAATTCTGAGCGACATCTGCAAAAATGGCACCGAATTTCGCGGTAATAGGTTTCGAAACCGGAGAAATCTGCGACGTATTTCGTGATAATAGGTGTCTCCGGCGAAAAATGGTGCCGAATTTCGCGGCTATAGGTCCTAACATGACAGGTGTGTAAGCCCAAAATTTGGAAATGTGACGCCGAATTTCGGTACATAGTGCCGGGGATTGCACAAATGTTGGGCAGTTCTTGGGCCATGTAACTGGAGATTCGGCGCCATTTTTTCAGACCTCGGACTTGCGGTGCTCGACGAGACCTCATCGGGCAACATCACGGGTCCACGAGGGAGCGTGCGAATATTCTTGTCAGCTCGCCATGAATCCTCTTCTCCGCCAGGTGCCTCGTCAAGTCTTCGTCTCACTGGACGGGTGTGAACATCTCCTTCCAAGTGTTGGCCACTTCGAAGCAATGGCGTGTCCTGAAGGCCCTCTCGCAAGGCTGCCGCCCACTTCCAAGGATTCTTCGATCTGGAGGCAGTCCACACTAGCATTTCCTGCCTGTCCGGCCCCAAGCCCCACTGTTTCCCTTTCAAGAACTCGTTGTACCTGCATTGCTGCATAATTGACCTCACAATGTCCTCCGTTGTGGCAGTGAGGATGTCCACTAGATGCGCCGCAGAGGAGGCACGCCAGGAAGAATGTACTGATTCGGCCATGTTTGTTGTCGGCATGTCGGTGTCAGAGTCGAGACACATTTCCTGCACATGCACATGTTGAGGTTACAAAGCAAATTACAAATAATGAGTAGCTAGCATAATATTCAACGGGACGCAAATTCGTCCAACTCACCTCCCGCATATAGTCGCCGAACTGGAGGAAACGATAATGCCACCATGCTAGCCAACTGACCATTGCTCCTTCGTCTGATTTCTTTATAGCACCTGACGTTGTCCACCAAACCCGTATACATGCAAACTGTGTCTCTGCATCATCCAAGGTGGGAGCACGCTTCCACATGGAACGGTGCTCATCTCTAAAATCTAGCGCCACGAGCCTGGTTGTGTACAAGCTCTGCAGAAAATGGAACCCACAAGATCTCTCCTTGCTTTTCATCGGAACATTGGGGTCTTCCCCGTACACCCTTCGGATGGCAGCCCAATTTGCTTGTGTGTTGTCCGCCATGAAACCACGGAAATTGGGAGGGGGCAATCCTGCCCTGGCCATCTGTTCATTTATTCCCTGCCAAAGAAGTATCTCCGATTGTGTATCCTCTCTTTTCATCTCACAAATAACAATTGTCATTAGCATCCTGCAGTGGGTGTCGTAGACATGTGCACCCATTGTCACCCACTGGTGATTTGTAATTCGCTTGATATGGTCGAACATGACCCAACTGTTTGACAAGTCCCCACTCATCATCCGGTGGACCAGTTCGACGCCGCTCCGAGGCCCACACGTTGACATTTTGAATACGAAACAGCGATCTGCCTCAGTCCCTTGTCCTAGAAACCTACTTCCATGAATGTAGTCATATCCACATCGTCGCTTCACCTCCAGAATGGAGTGCATATCCGAGCCAGGCCCAATTCTCTGTTTGCAGGAGACAATGTGGTTTCGGACATTCGGTGAACAGGCCGCCCATAAGATGGCATTGGCCAGAATTATGTCGGAAGACGGCTCCGACAGAGCTCCTCTCGATGAGAAGGAAATGGAGGCATTGCTGGAGTCAGTGTGTATCTGTTTGGGTTTGGCACCAGGTCTCAACTTAACCTCCTCCTTCACGAGCTGCTCTGCCTCGTGGGCAGCCTCCCGCGAGTTCCCCCTCGCCAATTTGTGACAATGGGAACCAACGTGTATGCAAGCTCGTGTGAGGTCAGGGAAACGGTGCAACACATAGAACTGCTTGGCATTACAAACAGACATGCAATGTGGTGGTTCTTTTGCAATGCGCACACTTAAATGTGGAGTTTGGAACCTTCTCCTGAGCTCAAAATGGTTGATGAGTTGTGTCTGTCCAATCCGTCTCGTTCTTGTGACCTTTGGATTTAAAGTGGAAGCAAGTTGGAGAGAAACACCGCAGCGCGCCCGCACAAACAACGTAGCACACCCGCACACCATCGAACATCTTCATGCTGGTGGTTTTGGTGACGCACCAAGGATGACCGTCATGTTTCCTATCCATATCTGTCAACATTCCGGACGCCCTCGAATAGTCCGTTCGAGGAGGGAACTCAAAGAATATATTACCGTCGACGTCTGCGGGAAGGCATGTAACGGATTTAATTGCGAACTTGCTGTAGTCCAAGAATGCGGCCCCTGGCCTTTGCGCAATAACTGCCAACGGTATGCAGTCAGAAGGTATATGACCAGTGCAGATGCGCTGCACAAACCAATAATTGTGGCGTCTGACAAGAAGCGTGGGGGGGCGAGCGTGCAAGCACCTTCCCCATGGACAGAGGGAACTGACAGAGGTGGCATTCCAGTGGGTCTGATTGTAAGATTGAGTGCACCCTTGTCATCATGCGTAGAGTTCTAGGCGAGTGCTGACTCTCTTCCACATTTGCCAGAACCGGGTGTGTCGCTCTTGCTACGACTTCATGCAATTTTTCAATTAAATCCGATATGTTTGGAAGTGGCAAGAACACCCCTGGAATAGGGGCAACTTGGTCACGTCATGTGTTCTGCCAATACTTTACAACACTCGTGATGACAGCCTTGAAATTGTCCAACACCTCCTCCTGTTGGGGGTCTCTGTGCAACTCTGGAAGAAATGGCCCTTCATCCCGACGAGGCACCCAGTACGTCTCATTCATATCCTCCCAACGGATGCTAGCGGCCTCCAACTCCCTCAGAAATAGGTCTCTCCCAATCGGTTCCACTACTACAGAAACCGGTTTTTCCAACACCACCCATAGTTCACACCTGGCACTTTGAACGGCTCTTCTTACACCCATGTGAGACAAGGCAAGGTGTGATTTGGATCATTGTAGGAAAAGCCACATGGTGTTACAAATTTCACACTCGAATGACACCCATACGGTCAACAGATGTTGACCAAGATAATTCATATGGGGCATTTGACATGAGTGTCAAATGAGTCATGGAGTGTGAGGTGAGTGTCAGATGTCCTACAGGAATTTGGGGCAACTATATGGCGTGGCACATTGACCATCAAGGTGGATATGACTTGGCCCATTGACCATCCAGGTGGAAGATGGATGGATAAAATGACTTCCACCTCTATTCAACATGCCTTGGACGACATAACACATAGACTTTTGTTTAAAGAATTTAAAAAGTTCAAAAAGGTTATTAGGGTTATGGGGACCAACAATCCAAAAAGATGCACTGCTCATGCAGCTGACGACAATATCGTTATGAGAATGTCACACTATAATGAACAATGTAAAACAATTGCTTTGAGAAGCTATAGATAAAACTACCACATGTCGTCTCAGAGATTTGGGAGCCCGACAATGTCAATCCCATTTCTGTCCAGTCAACCGTGACCCTTCACAATGAGACAGTCTGAAGCTGAGCTGAGCACGGATTTCAATCTCTACTAGTCCAACCGTACTAGAGAAATATCCAGTGATCCTCAGACAAGGTTTTCTTCGCCACCTTACATAAATTGTTCCCAATGACTCAATCCCTGTCCACATTGTTGCTAGATTCGAGAAGCTTGGACAAAGTGCCTTGCTCTTTGTGACTGCCTCCTTTTTTGAGACAGCAGGGTTTTTTTGCTACGGGTGTCCTTCAATTCCAACTTTGGTGATGCATCCAAAGCTGCCAGACTTGCACACGCACTGCAAACGCACAATCTCGTTCAGCCATAGTGTTGAACACGCATCCTCAGTGCTCCCACATTTGCTATACATGTGTCCACCACCAGCTAACTTGCAGAATTCAACATGGAAATTTAGGGCCGATTCTAATAAGAGGGAAAAACAGGGTGAAATGTGTTGAAGAAGGTGCCCTCATTGCCTGATTTGACCAATTGTGTCGCTGCTGCTGCGGCTTCCAGTTGACCATCTATCCATGCAGGTTTCTTGTAGCTATTCTCCCACAAGGAATCATAGGCAATGTTGTGCTTGAAATGTGGCCCTCACCGATGAATCTGGACCCACACTCTATCCCTGCTCCTTCAGCTATCCATGCCTCTGCACAAATCATGCATACATCCTTGCCTTGCTGGTAGCAGCTGACAATAACATCCTACATTTGTTCTAGGAAACACCCAACTCAACTTCTCACACTAGTTCATATGCTCAATTGCATCTGCTACTCTCTGTAATCCAACAGACATTCACCTTTTTCCCACAATTGGGCCACCATTGATTAGGGTCAGAAAAGTATTCATGCCACAGCTTCATGACTGTTTAGGGTTCACTGTCACAAATGAAAGTGTGTTTGTCAGAATTCTGCCCACCCCAACAGCTCAGTCACTCCCACCCATGTAAGGTACCATGCTGTATCAAGTATAAACCCTGGAAAAGTACATGCAATAGCAGAAACCAACTCTACACCATAGCACAACTGGCTTGGTACCTCCCATGTGGAGCTTGCCTCCGCCTTCTACCATTTCGCCTCTGCCTTGCAGGTGCATTCAAGTTGGCAATGGCCAATTCAGCAATTCAAAGGCTCCATCCCACTTCACTGCTGTGCACATCCTGCAAGCATCGCGCTCCACGACACCACATCTTGTTCAGCCATGGTGTTGAACACTCCCTAAACTTGACCAAATCAGGAAAGTATTCATTCCACACCTTCTCCTCATCTCTTGTACGTGTTTCTGGATACTTTCCTGTTGTCACATTGGCAGTATCATGTCAAAGTCACTCCAATCTATCAAAGATTCAGTCAACCAGCTAACTTGCATAATTCAACATGGAAATTTAGGGCCGATTGTGATAAGGGGGAAAAACAGGCTGAAATGTGTTGAAGAAGGTGCCCTCATCGCCTGATTTTACCAATTGTGCCGCTGCTGCTGCGGCTTCCAGTTGACCATCTACCCATGCAGGTTTCTTGTACCAATCCTTCCACAAGGAATCATAGGCAACGTTGTGCTTGAAATGTGGCCCTCACCGATGAATCTGGACCCACACTCTATCCCTGCTCCTTCAGCTATCCATGCCTCTCACAAATCATGCATACATCATTGCCTTGCTGGTAGCAACTGACAAGAATAGCCTACATTTGTTCAAGGAAACACCCAACTCAACTTCTCACACTAGTTCCTATGCTCAATTGCATCTGCTACTCTCTATAATCCAACATGCATTCACCTTTTTCCCACAATTGGGCCACCATTGATTAGGGTCAGAAAAGTATTCATGCCACAGCTTCATGACTGTTTAGGGTTCACTGTCACAAATGAAAGTGTGTTTGTCAGAATTCTGCCCACCCCAACAGCTCAGTCACTCCCACCCATGGAAGGTACCATGCTGTATCAAGTCTAAACCCTGGAAAAGTACATGCAATAGCAGAAACCAACTCTACACCATAGCACAACTGGCTTGGTACCTCCCATGTGGAGCTTGCCTCCGCCTTCTACCATTTCGCCTCTGCCTTGCAGGTGCATTCAAGTTGGCAATGGCCAATTCATCTGCCTCACTCAAAGGAACACAAACAGCAAGCTCAGTCATGATGTTATGAGGAATTTCAGGAGGCACCATGCCTACATAAATGTCTCCCTCACCCAGTGCCACTTCTGTAATATCGTGAACCACTCGTCGGGATCGAGGGTCCTTGTGAAGGACCACCTTCCAGTTCCCTCGTGAACTTTTTTCATCCGAGAAAAAAACTTGCTCCACCTGACTAGGGAATGTCTAGGGCTGCTCCATCCCAGGCAACATGCAACTGAAGTCAACCAAGAGAAAGCCATAATCATCTCGTTTCATGGTGGCATTCCGGCCCACCATGTGTGACCTCACCCATGTACACAAGAACAGAATTGGGTGAAGAATTCCGTAATCCAGTTGAATTATTTCTCTTACAACACCCACATATTCCAATTGGGATAACACTCGTCTGGACATACCTGCTCTGTTTTTGCTTTCCTGATGGAATACTTGAGCAACTCCAGAATCAAATGTCACCCTGTCTCTGGCGCCAGTCCCATCACTTATTGCTCGAAAGTGATTGCCGTAAGCATACATGGACTTGAAGCCCAATGACTGTACTGCCGGTGGTATACATAAATGGCATATGTCCAAATCATAGGACTCACCTGAACTCACCTTGCGTTGGACAGCACCTTCAATCCATTCATGGAATGGAGTTAGTAAGCGCATATCTGTTGGGTATGGAATTTCTCCATTGTGGTGGTCTTGGTCTTGTCCACAAAGGTATGCTGTTCAGAACTCAGTGCGGGATGCTTCTATGAGTGCCATCTCCTCTTCATAGGCCCTGTCCAAATGAGAATTGCAAATTAGGATTACAGCTTATACCATTGGCAGAAATGAAACACACAGGATATGATAAGCAACATACTTACTCAAGGAATGGTTTCATGCAATCTGTGTTGTGCAAAATTTACTCATGTGCACTGTCTCGTTCTTGAATGGTGAGGACTCGTACAGTTCCCAATCCTTCAACCACCTCCCCACTAACTAAGTCTTCTTCATTGGAGTCCCACACCCTTCGGCTTGTAGCATGAAATTCAGCCATATACTCAGTTAGAAACCCTAGGGGCTCATCCAAAGCATACCCTTCCGCCATGCTCCCTTCAGGTCGGCTCATATTCCTTACATAGCCTTTTAATGTCTTCATATACCGTTCCATAGGATACATCCAACGGCTAGACACGGGACCACACACCTCCAATTCGTCCACAAGGTGTACAAGCAAGTGAGTCATGATATCAAAAAATGACGGAGGGAATTCTTTCTCCAGCAGACACATAGTGATTGCAACATCTTCTTTTAAGGCCGGTACCTCAGCTGGATTAATGATCTTTGCACACACTTTTTGGAAGACTCGAGAAAGCCTCATAATTGCCATCCGTGGACCCTTTCCCAATACCCCTCGAATGCAAAGAGGTAAAATCTGCTGCATCATTACATGGTAGTCATGGGTTTTCATTGTAGACAGTTTATTGTCAGCCACATGTTTCTGGAATGTGGCAGCATAACCTGTGGGGGCCTTTACTACAGCCAATGTTTCCAAAAACAGCACCTTCTCATCTTTAGCAAGAACATATGGGGCCAAAGGCTTGACCAACTTGTTCGGGTGAGAGGGATGGGGTCTCAACCACAAGTGTTCACGAATGACATTGAGTTCCATATCCTTCCTAGATGTGGCTGTGTCCTTCTCCCCAAGGATGGTTCTCAGCACATTCTCACACAAATTTTTTTCACAATGCATCACATCCAGTGTGTATCGGATGAGTAAGTCTTTCCAGTATGGCAATTGGTTCAAAACAGTGACCCGTTTCATGCCATGTTCCTTTGAAGGGTCCAGTTTTCCCCCCTCAGCCCCTCCCATTGCGAGATACAACTCTCTGGTTGTAGCCCGGTCAAATTGCTCACTTGCAGTGACCACCATAGGAGCTGCTCTATGTTCCACATGTCCATTAAAGTGGGACGAGTTATTCCTATAGGGATGAATAGCAGGCAAGTATCTCCTATGACCAAGATACAAAACTTTTTTGCATGCCTTGGAGTACCTGAAATCAACATTAGGGCCGCAAGCTGGGCAGGCCTTGTATCCCCCGTGTGCGCATCCTGCTAGCAACCCATAAGCTGGAAAGTCGTGGATTGACCACATCAAGATGGCCCTCGTGCGAAATGACTGTTGCCCCACTAGGCTACTTCCATCCAATGCCTCCACACCAACTTCCCACAACAATTTCAGCTCATCCACAAGGGGCTGCAGATAAACATCTGCATTGTCATTTCCCACAGATTGTGGTCCAGGAATCAATAAAGCCAACATCGTGAAAAATGGCTTAGTACACAGCCATGGTGGAAGATTATAGTTTACCAACATGACAGGCCAAGTTGACCATTTGTTTGATTTATCACTGTAAGGATTGACACCATCCCATGCGAGACCCAATCGCAGATTTCTGGGGTCCGCTGCAAACTCAGGCCATTTTTGGTCAATGTGTGGGCCCAAGCCTTAATGTCTGCTGGGTGCCTAACCAAGCCATCCAAACTTCGATTCTTAAAGTGCCATGACAATAACTCTGAGATGGATTTGGCTTTATACATTCGAAGCAGCCTTGGAATGATAGGGAAATGTCGAAGGACCTTACGAGGTACTGGTGTCTTCGTACCCACCACATAACGACATGCCTGACATTTTGGACAAACCTCCAAATTTTGAAGCTCCCTTCTGAACAACACACAACCTTTCGGACATGCATGTATACTCTTGTAATGAAGCCCGAGTTCCATTATGAGTTGTTTTGCCTCATAGTGGGACTTTGGCAGGCAATTGTTTGCTGGCAACAGTTGTCTTCCTAACAATGTAAGGAGTTCATCGACAAAGGTGTTTGACACACCATGGGTTTGACAAGCATTTAACAGCAGTAAGGTAGCAGACAATCGAGAGGAAGAACTCCCTACATACAAAGCCTTGGATGCCTCCTGCTCAAAACGTAAGGCACTCGCTGCACCACGATCACCATTGCTCTTCAGTCCACCATCAGTCTGCTCTGGCACTCCATCTGTGTCCCATTGGCCCTGTGTTCCATCTCCCGGTTCCTCATGTGCATCACCAGTTTGCACCCCATTATCTGTAGTTGCGAATGTCTCCCGGAGCATTCTAAGCATGTCAAGATTACGATCCAAGGTATCAGGACCACCTGCAGGGCTGGTTTCCGTTCTAAACCCCTCATGTTCGTCTCCAGAGTTTTCCTGCTTATAAGCATATCAGTCCACATGTCAATCCACAATAAGATGGGGAGTTTAGGGTTGGAAATGGTGGATGTGGAACGTGCCATAATACAGGCACGTGGCAATAGGAAAACGGGCATGTACAATACTCTACACCTTACAACAATCCCGCTACCAGGAATTTGAACTGTTTCTTATAATTTCAAAGTATGCATCAGGGTTAAGGGAAGAGAATCCACAGATATGCACCGGGAGTTCTCGCAAGTTAGGATCTCGCAAGTTCAAAAGCAGATGACGCTTAGCCCGGCCAATGGTTTGCCAGTTCCCACCATGACAGGCATTGCATGGACATAGAATTTTCCGAAGACCCAGTCTTCTTGCTCGCGCTTCCTCTAGTTTCCACAATCTGTCATCGTCATGTTCTGCTTGTGTCCGCCTTTGCAATCGATGGGCAGTAGGAGGGATCATCTTGGCGACTGAGTGAGACTCGTCAGGAAATGGAGACAGACATAGAGTGTCCAGAAGTTACACCAGGGCGCAAGCCTACAGCGAGGGAGGTAGAACGAGCAAAGCGTCAAGCGGAGAACAAGGCATTCTTCGCACGACTGAAGATCTACGACATTGCAAAGAGGTCCGAACTTGCGTTTTTTCATATGCCCTACCTAGCCCTAGCCATGAAACCGCATTAAAAGCTCCAAACCTGCAGAGAGGATATGTTAGGGTTTTGCTGCTGTTGACATTGTCTTTCTTCTTCTTCTTTGCAGCGTCGAAGCGAGATTGAGTCGCCCTAAACGCCTCGTTGAGGAAATCCTCAAACACACAGGTCCTCCTCGCCGAAGTCACAGAGTTCAACTCCTGCACTCTGCAATGTCACAACGGGAGAAAGAGGTAGAGCAAGAGGAGGAAGCGCAGGTGGTAGCGGAGTCAGACACAGAGGAGGCACGAGAGCAAGAATTGCAGCGAGACCAAGATTATGCCGCACATGAAGACTTGAATGAGACCAGCTCGGAGTCAGAGATGGAAACGATGAAAGAAGCCCCAACAAAGAGAAAGCGCGCAAAGCACCCTGCAAACTCCCCAACCCATCAGCAGGTTTGCGATCTGCACCAAAGTTCCGAGTTTCAAACACTATATAACTTGTCCCAGTATAATTTAGGGTTCTGAGACCTAACAAGCTGATTGATATCTTTACGGAGCTGGTAGTACCTCGCCCACAATTCTCTGTTGGTTTCCAAATTGCAGCACTCTTTATAGAGGGCTCGTCTCTCAGCTATCTTGAGTTTAATCTCATTGGTCCACCAATTAACAGCTCTAGCACAGACAATTAGTTTCATCCCAATGATCTTGTCAACCACGGAGGAAACGAAACTCTCCCAAGAGTCCCCTGCTCTTTCGACTTCATTTCTTGCGTTATCAGAGCGAGACTGAAGTTCTTGGAGCGATTGCATCAAGAGGGAGAGCCTCTTGCAAGGCCTGGACATACTCAACCTTGACCTCCTCATTATGAAGTTTTTCTATGCGCCACTTCCGAATCGAATGTTTCACATATCTCTTGGTGTTGGGAAAACACCTTTTGATCTCATTCCAAACCAGGAACTGGTCAGAGGTAGCAATATCAGTTCTGTCGATCAACACATTCGCACACTGGGGGAACAAATTTTTGTCCATTATGATATAATCCACAATGGAGCGTTCCCCAGTTTGGGATTTCTCACGAGTCCACTGCACTTGGTCACCTCTTGTCCTGATATTCAAGGTGAAAAGCTGAAGATCTTCTAGACAGTTAATTAACTGTCTGCCATTAGAATGAGGGGCTCACTCCATTAGTAGGACTTACCGTGTTATAAACATTAGTTCAGGCTTTCCAGATTCCTTTTAGAAAGCCCTTCACACGTTCATCAGTTTTGTTGTATGTGGGCTACCAAGCAATGAGACCCCAACAGGGCCCACCGCTTTAGACTCAGCTTTGAGATATTGATAGTTGGTGAACAGAGGTGCAGGGACTATGTTCTTGATGGTCCTGAAGAGGGTCGCTCTCTGATGAGAATACCCCAGACTTGTATCACAAAATGGACATTGTCTTCAGGCCACCCACACCAGTGAGCATCGACAATCTCCCTTTCCTCTCTGCATCTGTTTATTGTTCAAAGGTAGACTCCCCATCCGGAGGTTAAATTTTCAGTCTAGTGCCAAGGGTAGGTCTGCCCTTCAGATCATCCTCAAAGTCCTCACCCATGTCACAAACTGGAAACGAGTTCAGGGAAGTTTATGCCTAACATTGTTTTGTTCGGACATTCTTCATGCTTTTGACATGGCCTTAGACACTTCAGCCTCCACGTCAGATTCATCTAGCAGGGTGAGTTCTTCCTTCCTAATATTCAGGTATTTATCATAGGGTCGCTGGTATGAGGCATGCGATTCAGCTGACTGTACCATAGGTCTGACTGACAGGGTCTTCTTGCATAGGCCTTTGGGCTTGGCTTACCCATGTGGTTTGCCATCCCTAGTAGTATGGTCGTATTGTTTCACATGTTTCTGTTGAGCAATGTGTGTAGAGTTCAGTCAAAAAAAGGAAGGGAATTGCAGGGAAGGATGCGAACGAGCATAAGTCTCTTACTCCAGCAAAGTGTGCACCAACTATTGCGCCAACTGCTGTGATGAGTGGCGCGGTTGTTTCCCCTTACGAAAAACCAGCCCCGCCCACTCCACAGACTGACGTTCCAGCTCCCTTGTATCCACCAGTATCGGCTCCTCCCTCGTATCCGCTTATGTACCCACAGTATCCTGCCATGTCAGGGTATAATCTGCATGGGCACATGCCGTATCCTCACTATCAACCTCCAAACAATGATTCTCAGTGCCAGAATTACAATTCTTTTGCTCCACCTGCAGGCGCTCCAATGCATGATCCTAGTCAAGGTGGGTATTCCATTTACCACCATTATGGAATGCATCCCCATAGTATGTATCCTCCTCGGCCTATGTACAACCAACCTACTTCCTCCCTCTATCCTACCAGCCCTGCAAGACCACACCAGGGGCAGGTCCAGTATGGTGGCCACCAACCTTCAGGATCCAACTACAGTGGAGTACAACTGCCGGCACCTTCGAGCTTCACTGCACCGCGGCCACCTCTTTATCCAACATCTCCAGGTACACCTAATACCCTGAAAGGGAAAGGCATTCTGAAACAGACCGAGGATGCATTTGCTCCGCATCATCCTGTGGGGTGGGAGACAGCAGTCCAGCCCCAACAGAGTGAAGGTGGTAACATGCATGGTACTGCTGAAACCTTGCAGGATTCCAGCCTTAGTCCTGGGGGGACATCAGGTGTGACTCCTATAGAACGCAAAAATGCTTTAAGGAGGGAAAGAAGGGCACTTGCAAAAGATCTGAGAGACCAGGCTGCTCAGAATGTGGCTGTAGGGAGGAGGAAATTTTTCATTTCTTGTGATGAACTTGGAAACCCTGAAGGTCCTGCTCGGAACCAGTGGATGACAGCTCTGCGAGGGCAGTGTTAACGTTTGTTGGACTGGTCATTGTATGCTCAGGATCAACCATTACACTTAATTGAAAAAATCATGGAGATCCTGGCTTCAGATTGGGAATACGGACCTCCTGGTCTTAACATAAAGGCTATTACAAAAACAATTTGCGGGCAGCTCAAGTACCAACGAAATAAGCTGTTCAAAAATTACTATAGTGTGGGGCTGCCCAAACCCCATCATGTGCCAGACAAGACATGGGCACAACTAGTTGTTAGTTGGGGTTCCACTGATTTCAAGAAATTTCAGGCAAATGGTGTCAAGGCGCGGGGATGTGTGAAGAATACATCTCGATCAGGTCGCAGTGGAATCAGCGGTGTTGTAGCACGACTGGTATACTTCTCTTACAACATAGGAAGTTCCCACATTGTTTTGCATTGACAAACTTTATGTGTTGGGTTTTTTTGGCTGGAGCTCAGAGTCTATTCCTATCACCATTGAATTAGTACACATTGCTACTACTTGGGGGCCTTCTCAGAGTTGGGCGCCAGCAAGAAACTAAGCACTCTTATTGAGGGGGAGTCATTGACGCTATCCTAGATAATTCTTTACTGTTGGCAGTGTGCTATGCTAGTCATTAACACTTGCAAGTTTGTTGCAATCACAGGAGAAGGAGACTGGACGTACACCAAGTTTGCAGGAGATCGCCGGTAGCGCCAGGAGTGACAAAGGCTACGGCTCGGGGTGTACAGGCAGTGCAGCCACAACGGTATATAAACTCAGTACCAATTCTGGTGTGAATTACATATTGTGATTTCCATGCCATTGCTAGTTGCCATTTGGTTCTGTTTTCTTACTAGTTCATCAGTCAGTGTAGTGAATTGTTACTTTGGAGGTGTTCTATGTGATGGGGCAGGGAATTGGTTCACTAGCAGCTCGCCTCGATGCTATGGAAAACAAACAAGTGCAGATGGAAGCCAGCTCCAAGGCAGCTTTGGAAGCAGTCCAAGGCCAACTGGAGGCAGCAGCTGCATTCAACATTGCACTCGCAGCTAAACTTGGCATGAATGTGCCAGATTCGGAACCTACAGGTCCACCATGCACCACCTTTGCGCCACACACAACAAATGAGACTATTTCTCATGTTATGGGCTCACCACTCAACCTGTTCAAGGCAGTTTCTTCACCGCCACCAAAGCCAAACACAATAGGCTCATTGTTTGGGCTTTCAGAAATGGAGGGGGATGATGACATGGAGGGTTGGTCTGAAGGTGAACTCAATCCATCCCCCCATATTGTTGAGGCAACTGCAAAGTGTTCATCCGTTTTGTTGTCCCCTACACCAGTAGCACTTCCGGCATATGTACTACCCTCTCAATATGCCTGTGAGGTCTCCATGAATTTGCAGAGTGCCCCACAGAAAGGTGTGTCTTTTGTACATGATAATCATGTACAAGTTGTTGGTAATTGCCCTTCGGCAACTGAGAGGCAGAAACACATCCTTATACTTGACTTGAATGGATTGTTATGTGAGAGCAGACTACGAACAAGGGAACACCTAGAGCCCACTGTCACCTCCAGACCTGGGTGTCAGGAGTTTCTGGACCGATGCCTTCAGATTTTTGATGTAGGTGTATGGTCTTCCATGTCATTGAGTAATGTCCTTCCAGTTGTGGAAGCATTGTTTCCTGGGAAGCAACCAAAGATGGTGCTTCACCAAGACTATTGTGACCAACCTGTGGGAATGGTGGACCCTCTCAATCCTTCTAAAACTGTCATGTACAAGAACTTATGTAAGTTTTGGAAGGACTACAGCCATTACAATCCAACCAATACTTTGCTGGTGGACGATTCCCCACTCACTTGCTTACCCAACCCTGCAAATAATTGCATCTTCCCGTATCCATGGAAGTTGAGGGATCAGCCAAACTGCAAGAGGCTTATGAAAGAATTACTGCCTTGGTTAGAGGGTGTATCCAAGGCTGCACACATCCCTGAGTATGTGTCAGGGCACCCATACAGATATGGGCAGCCCAACTACTTGTTCAATACTGCAGCCATGGGTAATGGATCACAACAATCTGCAAAGGCATCCGAACCAGGGCTTCCTGCTGCCAGAGTTCCAACGACTTTGCCTCCCGATGCAACAACAAAGCATAATCAAAGAAAGGTGAGAGCAAAAGATTCAATGCTTGGGCGCGTGGGTGGATTTGTATTGTTAATGCTACTTCACAATGTGTGTCATTCGTGTCATTCTCATTTTTTGATCATGTGTCATTCAATATGCAGATGGTGAAACTAGTGAAGCGTTCAATGGGCAGGGAAAGCACAATATGTGCTATCAATCAGACTACAACCACAGTGGATGTAACTGAACCATGGGGTGACCAACAAAATCCGCACAGTGTAAGTACTTCATTTGTCCTCTTTTGTTTCCTTGTCTGATGCTGGATCAATACACCCCCTATGTATCGCTGTGTAGCTGCAGGATTGACAACCTACAGAGGTAGTTTTGTGACATCGTCCTACCACATCCATGTTGACCATGCAGAACCTGCTATCAAAAAGGTATAGCACCGTTCCACCTTTGATCATGTCAGCATGGAGTATAGAGACAGACAAATGCAATTCAGAATTGGAAGTACTGCAATAGGTAGGGTTGGGGTGTTTGCTGGAAGAACGAGGATGCATTTTGCAGGAGTGCCAAGCTGTCAGTCTCTGTTCTCCAGGGTTCATTTCTGATATAGGAATCTGGTTTTTGTTGCAGTTTCAGATCGGCGACAAGGTGTTATTGTTTGATCCTTGTGCACCAAAAAGAAGGGCAGGTGTGGGATATATTGCTGGATTTCCGAAAGCAAATGTGCCAGACAACTATTACCGTATCCATGTGAAATCGGTCATGATTTCAGAGGTTGTGTTGCCGTACCCGGACTACTCTGTTACCCCTAATCATACCACATTGGGTGACACGCAGGGAAGTGCCACCTTATGGTCTGAAAAGTTTATTAAACACGCGTGATATTGAAGATGCTACAATTTTAGTTTAGTTTTCTTTATGGATTGAAGGTTGCTGAGACAGGTGAACAAAACTGCTCTTCTGACATGAACAGTATTTTTTGAATTGATGCTCTTGCTATTCTCATGTATGATCACAAGATCCCCTTGTTCAAAGGCAACTTCATTTTCCCACATCAAGCCAAATTAAACTTGTGTAGACATGAATGTGGTATTTTGCTGGTTGTTTGCTATATTTAATATTAATAACATTACTACTGGTCAATGTGGTTCATAATACAATTATTATCCATGTTTTAAATAAGCTTTTGTTTAAATGAAACAAAACAAATCAAAATTCTAAAACAATAATATATTACATATTAAATCAAGCAGCCAATGGCTTTTGGGGTGCTATCCCATTTATTATAAGAATAATAATAATAATAATAATATGACTATTCATTTTGGCATTTGTCAACAAATAATAATTGTTTACTTTTCATCCAATAGGAACAAAACAGTGGATGTGACAGTATTCACACTAGTGTCATTGCGATCACACCACGACTTGAAC
This sequence comes from Takakia lepidozioides, assembly GCA_030704615.1. Classification (NCBI taxonomy): domain Eukaryota; kingdom Viridiplantae; phylum Streptophyta; class Takakiopsida; order Takakiales; family Takakiaceae; genus Takakia; species Takakia lepidozioides. The sequence goes on along the minus strand of CM060733.1, from coordinate 68,724,846 downwards.
CTGGTGTTAAATCTGTGTGAGAGAGTCCGTAAGAAGAGCCCTTAATATCTATTATTTATTTAATAATTCTGATGGACTCTATTACGTGGCATTCCCTTTGACATACATGTGGCAAACATGGTGGCGCCGAGGTGTAATAAGTACCGTAGAAAGACCATTAAGATTACTTAGTCAAAATAGTAGTTGAACTAACCAGTCAAAACGACTGTCAAAATATCCGTCAAAAGAGCCACCTAAGCCTACCGCCACATCAGGTGCAAGTTTGGTGTGAGATGGTTTTTTTCACAGGACCAAGAAAGTTCACATGTGGTGCAAAGGACTAGGTTAACCTAACACCAAGGGGGGGTGTGAACTTGCGCTTTTTTCACACCAAAATGTGTGAGAAGAGCCGTTAAAAAAACCAGTTTCTGTACTAGTGTTCGCGATTGTATGGGTCGTTTTCCGCTGGCACCCACGGATTCTCAGGCAGTCGGAAGAATCTTTGTCTGGTACAGCTCCAATGCCCTCCCAAGTTCCGGCAAAAAAGCTCCCTTTGGACTGGGTCCCGTATGCCTCTAGCACGCACGGTTATTTCCCAGTTGGATGTCACCCAAAAGGTCACCGGATCTTTAACCCTAGTTAACGTCTTTGCATCCAAAGCGTGCATCTCTCTAGGAGCATCCCATGTCATTGTCTCCCCCTAATGCTGCCAATTTAAAAAATCGTAAGATGATACATCCAATGGCATGTTGTACAGGTTGTACTCGTATCTCGTGGGCATATATAGATGCCATGGATTCAAGGGTGAAGACAGCCACAGCTGTGTCATGGCAAGCGGCAGCTACAAGGTTGCAGGAGTTGCCAGCTAGGCCAGCCATTGAGCGTAGTATGGTGACTCCTGGAGTAGTCCCGGTGGATAATTAGGATGAAGTGTTTCAGTTGGGTGGCCCAACCGGGAGGAGGTATCGGACACTGCGAGTCTTGTTGGATTCGGGAACACAACCATTGATGTTGGGGAGAGCGGTAATTGCAGAGTATGTAGCAGAGGAGGGTTCAACAGACTGACGAGAGTCTGATGGGAAAAGAAACCAAGGGGAAAACTGGAAAGTCGAACAGACCCAATCCTAAACATACTCCCGGCAGAACTGGCAGATATCCCAACAGTTGAAGTGCAACAGACTGATATCCCAACAGACGGACTTCCAGCACACCTACGGTTCAACAGATTGACAACATGATATTTAGGCCCGAAGAGGGATATCCCAAGCACTGACGGGCCAGCAGACCCAATGCATGTTGACTCGCGGCACAATGGACTGATGAAGTGGCAGAACATCAGACTGATATCTGAATTGTCCTCATTGTCCTCAAGTGTCAACGGACAAGATCCAGTCCGAAGCGCTACAAACATCCACGTGATCTGGCAGTTTGCACATGTCTCAGCCACCTCTCCTCCTTCAAAATTGGGCAATGTACAGATTATGCTCCCGCTTCAGCAAGGAGAAGGTCATGGCTGAGACCTGTGCATTCAACAAGACCTTGTGGATGATTGAGGACCTTAAGACTGGATCACGTCCGTTGACACGATGAGCAGGAATGCTGGAATCTGCTGCCAACCCCTCTATCATATGATGTGGATCCTTCACAAAGCATTATTTCTTGGGGTTCTCTATTATTGACAACTTCTGTACGTTCCTTGCAAACCTGTTTACTTGGTCCCCTAAACAGTCCCGCCGTCCGATACGAAATCTGCAATGTATACACGCCCCCATGTGCATATGCTTCCGTGATTTCCGCCCACATGGGTTCGGTTGCAATACGAAGGGGTGAAGCCTCTCAGGACAGATGCAAAACGAGGGCATTAAGCGTATCATGAGGGATCAGAAGCAGATGACGATATGGAGAACAAATAAGGCAGTAGCATATTTCTGACATACAACCATACCAGAAAGCCCAAGATTCCCTACAACACAACAAACATGCAAAAATAGTGGAAGCATATGCACGATGGTGGCTGTAGAGTCCGCCCCGCCAGTCCTGCCATGTTCAGGCACACCCCTCATCATCATGAACGTCGCTCGTGCACAAGAAGAAGACGGGCGTGCGTGGAAACGCCTACCGCAACATCGGACAACAACGAGCCCTCAGTAGAGACAGGCCGGATTTGGTCGCAGGGTTTAGGCCCTAAAAAGGGAGGACTCGGATGGGTTTTGAAATGGACGGCCCAGATCGGGTGGCGTCATTGGGCGTCGTCGTCGGACTGGATGGCAGGGGACTGGCTCAGGGAACGCCCACCAGCGTACTGGCCGGCCAAACTGGCGGACGGGCAGACTGGAGGGAAGCGGACTCATGGGCAGCGGACTGGTGGGCAGACTGGCAGAGTGGACGTGAGGGGACTGGCTCAGCGGACCGGCCGCGGCGGACTGGGGGCGCGGGGGGGGGAACTGCCGCGGGGTGAGCGGGCGCGGCTGGGCAACCGCGCGGAGCGGCGGGCGGGGGGAGCCGGGCGTCCGTGCGCGGGGCCCACCGCTCAGCTCGCACGTACGCCATAACAACGCTAATATTGTAAAATGAGAGGCCGTAACAAATGGTAGCAGATAATGTATTTGGTGATACGTTAATGGTAATTTAAATCACCAAGAGGTATACCATGTCATAGTCGTAAGAATGACTGCACAAAAAATTGGTAGTTAACAAAGGCTGCCGCGTCAGAGTGCTTTCAATTTCCGGTGGTAAATCACTGATGTCACAAAACAACTTTGAATCACTCATGTCCAATACAACCTGTTGTATGCAACCAAAGCCTTAACCCCTCTAGTGGCTAAGTGGCTAGGCAGCCTAGCAAAATTGAAGATTTGTTGGATGAGGGAGCACTCGCAGGGGGTCAGACTCTTGTTCTGTTGACTTGGTTGGGTTGGTGTGATAGGCTTTGAGATGTGTCCTTGCATCTATGTTGTAGCAGGTTGTAGAGGATATAAAGATTTCATGTAGCATGTTATAGGGTAGAAGCACCGTTCATGGCGCATGTGCCCCATAGTGGCGCTCAAAAGCATGCCCATGGTGCAAGAAAGTATGCCCATTTTTGGAACGTGTCAGGCTGGGGTGCGCCATGATAGGCCAACAAGCTTACCCAAAGAGGAATGAACAATACAACACCATTTCATCCTCTACTTTACCCTCAAATTATCCTAGGTAGATGAACTTTACTCAAAATTGTTCCAACTACAAAATGCTGGGGCTCATCAAGAGCTTTCCAATGGTATCTTTATTTCTTAAAATGGTTAAAATGGTTAAAGTCCAAGGTACCAAAAGAGCAATATATCTCGTGCGCCATGATGGCACCACTTGTTTTACCCCTAAATTGCTATAGGTAGATGTCCTCTAATGAAAATTGCTCCAACTACAAAAAAAATGGGCCACATTAAGCGCTTTTCAATGGTATTTTTGGTTTTTTTTTTTTTTTTGGGTTACTATCTCAGGTAGAGAAGATATTAATAAGATATGAATGAGTCACGATAGGAACAAGGTGCGCCACATGCTGACATTGACATCCTCTACTTCTCCCGGACCCAAATGAACCCGGAACCGGACCCGGACCCGCCTGCTGGGTCCAGAACCCGGTAAACCCGCTACCCGCGGGCAAGTGTAGCGGGTTAGGGTCGGGGTCTTAATATCTGGTGGGGCATGCGGGGTCCACCTTAGATGTGGTAGGTTCTGCAATGTGTCGAGCAATAGGCGCTGCAGCCGCCAGCCCCCACCAAGTTGTAGCCCAATGGTAATGGCCACATACCACCTCAAAAGTGGTTGTGGGTTCAATCCACGGGTTGGTGTCACAAAGTTGTGCCCTTGGGGGTCGAGTGACACCATAATTTATGCCTCCAGAAGGAGGCGTCATATATTATTATTATGAGGGTGGCTCCATGCTATAGTGATCTATGAGCCTTGAGGCATATTACTATTGTTAACATGGTTTTTTTTTTCCCTCGATAAAGGGGATGAAGCCCCGATATTTTATTGCTGGGGAAAAAATAAACCTGAGGGGCCATAAAGCATGCACACCTAACGGTGAGGGAGGAACAAAAGAAACCATATCAAGGAGAGAAGAGAGAACCATGTTTCAGAATTGATATTGAAGAATGGAATTCAATTTCTATTTTAATTCATGTGTTAAATGAGCAATACATATTCATGGTATATTTTGAAGGAATGTGTCTTAAAATAAAATTCATTATTAGGATTTAATTTATTTCAGCCAAAAATAAATTTATCACTGGACTGAAGGTGATGGCGGAGCTGCGAGACGACTCCCAACGGTCGTCTCGCCCTTTCCGGAGCTTGTTTCTGGCCCTGCTCAACTCCGTAGCTACTGCAGATCACATTATGCATCTCCACCCCATGCACAGATTTCCATTGATATACTTTTTAAGTTTTTTCACGCATCATCCCTAATCTGACAGCGCCGTCTCTAACTCAAGGAGGTCACCTTCTCAAAGACCTTTCCCGCTTTTCTCCCCTATTCCTCGCGTTAGTTCTTCGAACCCCACTTCATCAGTGGTTTTTTCCAGTGTTACAGTGTTCTTCCTTGTTTGATTAGTGCAATGGCTCCTGGGAACAATCAGTTCCGCAGCAGGGAATCAAAGGAGGCTCGAAGGAGTTTCCAGAATGGACAGAGAAGACCCAACATCTCATCTGGGACAGGCTTCTACCTCGCACATCAAGAGCGTTCCAGGATTGCTACGACCAACGGGTCTGTAAGGAACCCCCCCCCCCCCCCCCCTTTTCCACTTCAGTCCTCTCTCTCCTCCCCAACCCTTCCTTAAATTTCCCAGGCTGGATTCACCTCCAACAGTTCCAAACTGCTCAAACCTGCCCATTTTGGAAACACCACCTGCACAATGGGTGGAAGAAAACATTCTCAATCAAGTTGACTTGGATAGGGACTATCCAATGATCAATATGAACATCCTAGATTTACAAAAAAGAGTTACAACCATGGAGGAGTCTGGCATCCTCATTCACTTTCCAGGGACAAAAGTGGATAGAGCCATTGTTAGAGATTGGGCTATCAAACATCTTGGCGGCCCTGGAGAACTGCGTCAACAGTTTTGCCATGAGAAGGGTCGAGGTTTCTTTTCAATCCTGTTTGAAACCCAAGAAGCAGCAAACCAGGCCTTGCCTTTCAACCCTCACTTAAAGGGATACAATGTCAACATATTCCCTTGGTCATCCAAGATGTGAAACAGGAATGGTAAACTTTGGGGCCCACGCATTGTCTCTGTTCCTTACATCCCAGATCAATATCTGGTTAACTTGGCGGACATTGCGAATCATTTTGGATCATACCTTGGATGTTTGGCAGTATTTGATCCCCAAATGTGTACACAAAACTTAAGGCAGGACCCAGCATGGAGATCAGTGACTATTGCATCACGCCTTCATGAGACTTGATGTGCCAAGTTCGTTTTGATGATGCCAGATGAGGATGTTCTGCCGCAATTTGTGAAATTGCCAATAGATGAAGATGGCAATTATTTCACGATTCAGCTCATAGAAGACACTACCTATGCAGCATGCTTCAACTGTGGCCAGCTTGGCCACTTTAAAATTGACTGGCCCACAGCCAAACGCAAGCGACATCAACCCTTTGTCCCCTTCAACCTTCAGCGGCAGAAACAAGGGGTACCCTCAACAGCGGATGCGAATCAAAGGCAGGAAATGAGCAACCCCACCGTAGGCTCCATGCTTCCACCAAACGCTCATGCTGCCCAGGCCCTTCAAAAGGTTCCCAACGATCCTTTGCAACTCAGATCCTGTCCAAAACATAATACTGCCAAAGGAGATAGTAGCAGGGATCCTATGCAGGCAGAATTACTGGCTCATCATCATACGGAGGGTTTTATTTCCAAAGGGAAGGCAAAGCAGAATGAACATCAACAATTGGTGGCTACCGCAAAAAGAAAGACAAAAGTACAGGATGGACAGTAGCTGAGATCAGTCAGATTGACACTTCCAACTAGCAACTCTTTTTCTAAAATCACCACCGGCATCGCATGCAACTCCACCTTTGCCAATGCCAGTCTCCAAACCTGCTCATTCCCTCACCTGGATCTCAAGGGTTGCTCAGCATTGGAGATGGGTTGAAATACCAAAGGCTTCCTGCGTCACTCCTCTCATATTCCGGAAAAGTATACCCCCAGCTATTCTAATCACATTAGATGATTTCGAATGTGTGGAATCACTGTGGATTACTACTGCAGACATCAAACACTTCCTGCAATCAAACCCTCCCAACAGTAGCCCTGAGATATTGTTCAAATACAAAATTCAGGAGTTCTTCCACAAGTCGCAGCCCCACTATTCGCTTTCACCATTTACAAAAATCTCGTGGGGAGCATATTTGGAGGAACACCCAGGGCTAAGTGTCAAACCTTCAACCCATATTCTTGCCCTTGTAGAGGATGCAGAAATCTACTCTGCACCGCCGCCAACAGAGGCAATCAGGACACATTAGTCAGTGGATTCCAGCTGCTTGAAGCTCACCTGGGTTCCGAGGTTGACCACGACAATTACAGAATGGAAATTCAAAGAACCAGGGAGCACATCAACAAGAACAAGCTATTCGGATCCCCAAACAAGTCCTCGGACTCTCAGGAGGAATCAACAAATACCTCAACTTAGGAGGAAAGCAGCAATTTCAACCGTGCCGTCGAAAGTCTGCAAATATCGCCTCCACCAATACCGGTCTCCACTCAACTCATCTCCCAGGCCAGCTCGCAAGTCACCTCTCCACCAAGGGTTTTAACACCTACCCCTCTACCCTCCCCTATTCAGGTGCCCGTCTCACCCTCACCCTGTTTCATTTACCAGCTGCAATCAGGAAATACTAACAAATGTTGGATTTTGTGTCGTAAAAGTAAGCATCTCAGCCAAAATAAGGATAGGAGACACATCCTACCGGCATGCAATTTGCCTGACAGCATTCCCTCTGGAAATCTTCCTTCGGATGGTTCTCTTCTCCAAAGATATCCAGAGCTCCAGCACCTGTTTTTAGCTGTTTTTTTCCCGGCTGGAGTAACTACCCAGACTGTTACTATTTCCACTGTTTCAAAGGAGCAGTTTCAACCAATACCAGACATCCAATATCCATGCAGAGCTAGGGGTGTATTCATAACCATCCACAACAAAACCCGCAAACACCCGAACAACTTCATTTGGGTCAACTCAATGCGACCTAAGGATCATAGGGTAAAATTCGTATATCATACCAAAGGGCTATCAAACCTGGTTTCCAGTCCAGGCCCTCCATACCCTACCAATGACCTTTAACCTTCACTCCTGGAACATCAGTGGCCTTGGATCAGACCCTTCATCTCTCAAAAGGCTGAGAATCAAAACTTGGATGGCTCCCTTCCTCTCCGGTGACTCTATAATTTTTCTACAGGAACACAAGCTAGACCAGACCAAAATAGACAACCTTTCAGACTATCTATGGCCTTTAACAAACTCTCTTTGGAAACCAACCTCTTCAGGCACCAAGGGAGGGACGGCGATATTATTATCCCCCTCTTTACAACCCTTTCTCGCAGCAGAAGATATCTAGATACCTGGCACATTGCAATTTTGCACAATAACCCTACCCAACGCAGCTGGCTCGATTGGATTAGTGAACATTTACGCACCAAACTCATCTGCAGAAAGGTCAGATTTTTGGAGACTTCTAATGCAAAAATGAAAGATCAACTAAACATAGACAGCTGGATTGTAGCAGGTGATCTTAATATGGTTGAAGTCCAGGAGGATAGGCGAGGGGCTGGAACCTTCACCCCAAATCCAGAGGAAATGGACCAATGGTTCAATTGCGCTCAAACACATAGTCTTAAGGAGGCAGCACCTATTTTCGGTCAATCATCCAATATCACCTTTACATGGACCAACAATAGAACCCTCACCGACCTTAGTATGGCTCGTCTTGACAGAGCTTACCTTTCCCTCAAATTGGTACAATTCTCTAAAAGAGCCCCGCAGGAACCCATTCCCTTGGGATTTGACCACGCACCAATTACCCTTTCTATCTCAATCCTTCATTCATGCCAACGGGGCAGAGGCCTCTACAAGCTGAATAATCTCCTCCTCAAATTACCCTCCTTCAAACAAGGTCTTTTGCAGGCTTGGTCTCAGGCTGGAAACCCAGACCTAAATACAACTGAGCTTTTCCTGGCCAGGCTAAAAGCGGTCAATACAGAAAGCCAAAAAATGAGCCGAGAATTAGCACTCATCCGAAAGAGAAAGGTTAGGGCATTATCTAAATGCCTCAAAGTATGCCAATCTGCTTTGGAATCCAGTCGTTGCAATGAAGATACTTACAAAACTTATATCCAAGCCAGGAACTATCTTGACATTCACCATAAAATCCAGGAAAAAAAGTGGAAGCTACAGGCGGGGGTTAACTGGTCAACAAAAGGGGAAAAGATGACAAAATACTTCTTTGACAAGACCAGATTGAGAAGAGCTTCACAGACCATCTCTGAACTTGTTGCCCAGCCATCTGGGATCTCAAACACAACCCCTAAATCGATGGCAGCCCATGCTGGGGACCATTTCCAGCACCTTTTTCACAATGACAGCATCTCCCTAGATCCTTCTAATGACCAGACAGCTTGTCTGATTCACACTCCTACCATGCTTTCTCCCGAATACGCCGCGCAGCTTGAGGGAGACTTCTCTGACCTAGAACTAGAAGAAGCTCTATCTAAGATGCAGAACAACAAATCGCCTGGTATAGATGGCATTTCTGTTGAATTTTATAAAGCATTGTGGCCAGAGATTTCAGGGGATTTTACAGCTATGGCCAACCATCTGTTTCAGCAAGGTCAGATGCCACCTTCAATGGATCAAGGGGTAATTACCTTGCTGTACAAAAAGGGGGACAAAATGAATATTTCGAATTACCGCCCTATAACCCTTCTGAATCCTACAAAATCATTGCAAAGGCTCTCGCCCTTAGACTTCAACCTCTTCTTCCATTCATTATTTGACCCAACCAAACAGGATTGATTAAAGGACGGTATATTCTGGACAACCTCCTCCTTGCACATGAAATCCCAGACTATGCCCTAAGGACCAATCAGGCCATTGCCCTTCTTCTCTTGGATTTTGAAAAGGCTTTCGATCGGGTGGAATGGTCTTACTTGCTTGCAGCCTTGGTAAAATTTGGCTTCCCTCATTCTTTTTGTAAGTGGGTCAAGATTCTTCTTACTTCTTCATCCAGTAGGGTTACTGTTAATGGCCACTTGTCTTCTTCCTTCCCTCTTCAGCGATCGGTTAGACAGGGATGTCCCCTCTCACCCTTTCTGTTTCTGGTAGTGGCAGATACCCTTGGGTATATGCAGCAAAACCAATTCATAATAGGCCTTAGAGTCTCAAACTATATAACGGGCCAATACACCTACCTGACTGACTCTATGTTCGTGGATGACACTTTTTTAATGCTGCAAGCAAAGTCAGAAAACTTGGACCAAGCAAGACATACTCTGCGTACCTTTTGCAAAGCCTCGGGATTCAAAATTAATTGGAACAAAACTTCAGGCTTGCTCGTTGGTGACCTAACGGCTTCCACTATGGGCTCACCACCCTCTTGGGGGGTGGATCAGGGTCTCAGTTGGCTCCAACCTGGCGAAACAACCACCTTGTTAGGATATACCTTTGGTATTAACCTCTCAGACCAGCAAATCTTTGCCTCCACATTATCCAAACTAAAGGGAAAATTGACCTACTGGGGGTCAAAACATCTCTCTCTCGTTGGTAGAGCCTTAGTGGTGAATCAGATTCATTCAGCTGGTCTATGGTACTATGCCACCTCATGGCGCCCTAACTCTAAACAGATGCAAGTAATCAGACGTCTCCTCCGGAACTTCATATAGGGAGCAGAATGCTCCATTCACAACAAGAGACCACAGGTAGCTTGGATTCAGATCTGTTTACCAAAAAAAAAGGAGGGCTGGGGGTGCTCGACCCTGAACTACAGATAGTAGCCCTCCTTGGAAAATGGATACCGCGCTTTCTTGGACCAGAAGGAGGATGCTGGAAATTTTTGGTCTACGACCACATTGCCAATTCCTCGCCACTCAAAAACACCCCTTGGACCCCATCATTGCGCTGGATCACTCAAGGCTTCAACCATAAATCTGTGAGCTCATCTCTATGGTCCAATATCTGGTTGGCCTGGGGAAGGCTCAGAAAACTGCTCACAAAAGCCCAGTCAAGCAACTTCTATGAAATCAAAAGACAACATCTGTTTCTCAATGACATACCTCTAACTGCTCCTCAGAAAAACCAGGCTATGAGATGGTCCAAATGGGACTGCCTCGGGGTCAGTTTGATTCATAACATATGGTCGGGAGATAGTCTAATCTCTCAAGAGGCGATGGCCCTGTTTGTGGGAAGGCCCCGTGCATCCAAGGGATACCAGGATATTATTCAAACTATCCCACCACAGTGGCTGGCCACCCTGGCACTTGGCCCTCCGTAGCCAACTCCCAACTCATGGGCTTTAGTCATTCTGCAAAATAAGCTTACCATCCTGTTTGTAGATGAACTCAGTCAGAATGATATGTCAGTATACACCTTCTCTATTGACTCTTTCTCTCTTAGGCTTACACTTACAAACCCAAACCCAGTTCACTTCAATCTCATGACTCTAACGCCGGTGAGAATCTGTTGCTGGACAGCCCCAGATAAAGCCATGGATCCTATACCACCCCTTACAACCACAACCAGGTCCTGGCTTCTTTCTAACACCTTTGTATGGATTCTAGGTAGACCTCTCGCAGAGATGGACATTGACCCCCAAGAATGGTCCTGGAAATTCAATAATGCTCCAGAACCCTTCTTTGCATACACAACTAAGAAGGGATACAAAGCTTTATCTGTGTCTCAACCTATGAACAAGAAATGGGAAGCCAAATGGGGATTGTACAACTTCTGTGATGAAAACTGGAAGACTATTTGGGGTTCAGTTTGGATTAAATCCCGCCCTTCAAAGATTGCATCCTTTCTATGGCAGTTAGTAAATAGGGTTCTCAAAGTTGGGGAATGGCTACAGTTTCAGGGTTCTGTTTTATGTGCTTGCTGTTCTACTGCAATAATCGAATCGATAGAACATTGCCTCCTTTCATGCCAAGCCCCAGCAAGGATTTGGCCCCATATCAAAGCCTTCTATCAGAACTGGAACCCCTCTTCTCTTTCAGACACAATCATTCTCTTAAACTATGATCCAACCACTAAAAACAGAGCCATTAACTGTCCTGTTTTTGAAACCTTAAGAGCATCAGCTTTGTGGCATCTATGGAAACTAAGGTGCAAGAATACCTTTCTAGGAGAGACCACTTCCATATCTGCCCTCCTGACTACTGTATTTCTTGACTTACAAACTGAAGCTAGGAAGGCGTGGGCCAAAATATGTGCAGTCATACAGCGGGATGCCAGGAACGCGGAGGCCATCCACAGGAACTTTCAGCACACCTGGGGTAGACAGGGGATCATATGCAGCAGCCCTGTGTTACTGGAACGATCTCCCCCCAGCAGCCTGGCGAGATCTCCATTCGCCGCTACACTCTTTCCCCCGAATTTGAAAGGGACATTAACTGGAAGCATCTGAAGCCCTCCTCGACAGCTTCCAAGCTGCACTACAGATAGATTGCAATCTCTATCGTGGAGAAGGTCAATGGACTATTTACTCTCATCGCCACTCCTCCCCTGCCCTTTTCGACAGTCTTAGAAAGTCCAACAAGACACTTGTCTCTCCTAAGCTTCGTTTCAGGTCTAGGGCAGTGTGCCCGGTTTTTTGGTCTCCTGGATTAGCCCACAGAGTGGGTGTTTGGTTCGTAGAAACAATCTTTGCTTTTTTTGCATTTACTGTAGAGTCAGATAGGAGTTATTTTCGTATCCTAGACTTTATCTCCGTTCTGAGAGGTTGGCTCGAACTACACTAATCACAGTGTGTACCTCATGGTGTAACCGGGGTTTAATTTTTTCCCCATCAAATAATTTATAATAAATATATCAGGGATATAACCCCCTGTTTGCATATATATATATATATATATCCCTAATTAATCTTATTTTTCTAACTTATTTAATAAATTAACTAGGACCCGGATCCGAACCCCTGAACCCGCTAATATTTTCCAACAACTACCCGGACCCGGACCCGAGTCCATGTTGAGAAACCTGGACCCGAACCCGGACTTTTCAAATTTCAAAAACCCGGATCCGGACCCGAACTAGGCTCCAAAAAAATACCCCTACTTGGACCCAGGGCTCCTTAAAAAGGGGGGTTGGTAGAACGTGAGCACACCGGTGAGCACAAATGGCGTGAGCACAAACCCACGGTCATGGGGGTTTTATGTTTTTAACCGCGGTCATAGGAGCTATATGTTTTCAAAACTCCAAAACCTTAATGCGAAATAGACACCCATGTATATCTACAAGCTCCAAGTTCCATATATCTACAGCTTTGGTATTCTACAAAAGAATAACACGTTAGAGAAAAACAAAGTCACAATAACCAACACCATCCAAAACACACAAATATCAAACAATAGTTGAACAATTTAATACAATGAGGCAAACACCGGGTTTCATTAACGAAATAAATCAAGGTATCGGGTATCTCCAGCGAAATAGTGGATTTTGCCAGCGAATCCAGGCATCGCTGCGTAGGTTATTATCCTATGGTTTCGTGGGCGAAACAATATGTATTGTGTTTGGTGATAGGGTAACTAACCCGCGGAAATAGGGGTCACCCTAACGTGGCTTGTGCTCACGTGAGTACAAGTCTGCTCGCGTGCGGACGATTTTGTCCCTAGGAGCACAAATTTCCAATTTTAGTTTCGCCACAGCATCTTTTCAGACATATTCATGAAATTTCGGGCATTTTGTCTTCTGCTCACGCGAGCACGTGAGCAAAAAGTTTACCCAACTTCGTGCGCCATGAAGGGTGCTTCTACCCTAGAGCTGCCTCTGACACCTTGAGCCCCAGGTCTGCTTTTTGCACCCTGAATGGGTACCAGCGCACTTGAGCAAAAAGTTTACCCAACTTCGTGCGCCATGAAGGGTGCTTCTACCCTAGAGCTGCCTCTGACCCCTTGAGCCCCAGGTCTGCTTTTTGCACCCGGAATGGGTACCAGCGTCACTTGGCAAGATGTTTTTGACCTGTGCCATTGCATATGACTTCAAGGGGAGGGAGTCACATGGAAAGGTGCCCTAACCAGCTGCTAATTTTTTTTCCCACTGCCTTGGAACATTGTTATGTTCAATCTTTTGACCAGGGAATCGTCTATACTAACCAGCGGTTCCATCTTCTGTCCAGGGCAATAACACAATCCATTTGTAAGTCTTGTAATGAGGAGGTCATTGTGCGGCTCAAAATAGCAAAAGGAATAATAAGCAGGTCTTTGAATTCGAAGAGGCTTCGGAAGTATCATTTTGAATCCGAATTTACAAATCATGAGAGATGGTAGGGAGGCAAAATCTAATTCTCTATCTTCCCGGACAAAAAGTGTGTGACAATCTTAGGGTGGTGTTCCAGTAATCATCTTTATCATTCTTGCATCTGTTGACCCATGACGTAAAAACAACTTAAGTAGAGATAGGGTCGGGAAAGTTGCCAACCCCAAACAAGGACTAGTCTTCTTTGAGAATAAATGCTTTCATCCATGCCGTAAATAACAAGCACGACGGAGAACCTGAAGTAAGGTCCAGAGGTAGAGAGAAAGTCAAGTAGAAGGGTACCAAGGGCCTACTGTCCCATTTAAATGTCCATTACCGTGCACACTCACGTTAGCCATGATGGAAGGCATCGCCACAGCCATGGGAGGCGGAGTCCCATAGAGGCCTAACGGAGGTGGGGGTGGAGAATGGTTGGCTATGGCATCCATATTGACGACCACAAGCTCTGCTGTCCCTCCCTGTCTTTGTTGGAGTGTGCGGACGGACCTTAGGCCCTCATCATGTATTCGCGCTAACGTTTCCAGTTCACTTAAGGAGAGAGATTCCAGACCAGCCCCATAGAGCGGGGCATGCCGCGACATCTCTTCTTGCAGGGAGGCCTCCAGAGTTTGGATGTAGTTCTGACACCCACAGCCACGACAACAAAGACAAAGATATCAAAATAACCTCGCTGAAAATTTCAGCTCACACTGTCCAGAACTACACCAGACTGAAGAAACATAACTCATTTGATGAAAGGACATGTTGATTACGTATGTCTTCTAAATGTGAGAGACATACAACATTCAATTTATGATGCAGTGAGAGGTGGCTTGGTTGTATGAAAGAACATAAACTATCAGAGCTCTTTCACTAATGGAGAGCATACAGGCCCACAGTCGGGTACAAAGTGAGGGTGGAACCTGGCATGCATGTAGCTTCGCCTCCATACCATCAATATAAGCTTCACAGCGCATGACCTGTTCCTCCTTCTCCCTCAGCCCGCCCTCAGTTTGTCCGACTGTCTGGTTGAGCCGGCGAACCTCATCTTCAAGGGATTGCCGGATCTCTTCTCGGGTAACCAACTCATTGGCATAGCGCTTGATGTCCTCATCAAATCGCTTGCGTGCCAACTCAGCATTCTTCAACCTCTCCGCCAGCACATTCTTTTCCTTCATCACCCTCTGTGGGTTAACAATGCATGTTTTAGTCAACTTCCAGTATCTTGGATTGAGATTGCCCGGCAAGTTAAAGATAAACCTATTGCACAGACATGAATGACCGTCCTATCAAAAAGCATGCGTTGCCACATCATGGATATACAACTGTAGCATGTACAAGACAGATATTCTGTGTGTTTCATCCCCAGGGACCAATTGAATTACAGAAGAAATCACCTAAGGACCCTTAATACAGCAGTGACTTTTGCAATGCACTTGTAGGAGATATGATGTTAATTCTAGCCGCTGAATAGCACTAACTCTGTTACACTGAACTACTCACAACTGCATGCAAGCGCAGTTGCAACTATTCGTCAGCTCCATACTTGGACAAGCCCAACAACTTGTTCAGGCAAGGTGAGTAAGCCCAAGGGAACTACGGTGTCACATTCCTGGTGAATTTTAGACTAATACATCTTTGAAGTAGGAACCATACCTTGAGCTCATCACGCTTGCGAGACTTGAGCTGAGACAGCTGGGAGTCGGAGTCTCTGAGACGCTCTTGAAGCACTTTCTTCTCCCCCACCAGCTTCCCTATCTCCTCATCACGCTCAGAGCGAACCCATTCCAGCTGGTTCTCTGCCTCCCGCAGACGCTCTGCCACATCTTTCTTCTCGCGCCCTAGTCGGTCAACCTCAACCTTCATTTCTCCCTAAAACAGGAGCTTTCAAAGATGATGTTAGGCACAAGCTTCATACGATATCAAGCCTCATATCTGGCAAACCAAATGGTCCAAGACAAAGGAAGGTTGACTTTACCAATCTTGAATATCACCTGCACTTTGAAATGAGCTGATTGGGCTTTGGGAGGGTGTTGTTTTCAGAGATTGACTATCAAACTGCCAACCCACCTTGGGCAGGGTGACACTTAGGGAGATTGCAGATCAAGCTATGGTCTAATTATGTTGTTTGACGTTTTCCAAATGATTTTGATCTGACATGAAGAATGGAATCAACATCAATATTATCTACTATGAGTAATACAAATAATCTAGCACAGACTGCTCATATTTCACTTTCAAACATGCAACACCTACATTATTTCAAACTTGACATTAATTCACCACCTTCAAACGGCTTTGCAAGATGTCAGCATCAGCCAGCCGCTGTGAGAGCATGGCCTTCTCTCGCGACAGCCTGGACACCTCTGCTTGCCGCTCATTGCGGGTGCGGGCAACGTCATCTTCTGTTGACCGCAACTGCTGCCACAGCACATTCCGCTCAGAATTGGCTGCCTCAGCTACGTCACGCATCATGCTTAGTACAGGGCGGGTCGTTCCTTCCTCTTCACGCACCAGGAATGTGAGGATATCCATCCCCAATTCTACTTCATGTGGCCCACTTGTACTGCTAGTTGCACGCTCAACCAGGCCCTGAAGCATGCGCTCACGGTATCCTTCCTCCCCGTAAACCTTGAACATAACAGCATACAGTGTAGATACAAACTCGCGGACCCGGAGGTTGTGGGATAGACCCAACGCCTCTGCTAGCTGAAGCACAGTTGGGAAATCATCATCATTATCCTCAGGAGAAAGAGAAAATTTGATATCTCCACCTGAGGCATTGGTCAAGGGGTCTTGGATGATCGTCGCACCTGAAGCAGTTCCCAAGCGGGAACCCACAAGCAGCCTTTGTGAACGCCGTCTCTCGAGCACCAGAACAACTGATTGTTCCCCAAACGCCCCCCGGGCAATTGCATGTTCAAACACTCGCTGGGCCTCTATTCTCAAGGTTAGGATGGTCAGCATCTCCACCAGTATATCCACATCAGCTGCTCGCCAACAAGCAGCTGCCACCTGTTCAGCTGCTGCCTGCAGCCAGCTTGCAGATTCACTATAGGATATTATACTAATCTGCAAGGTCCATACAGAGAGGAAGCACCTAAATCCTTAAGCCTCAGGTGAAAGTAATGATGTAACCTCATGGATACTCAAATTAGAGGACAATAGCAGCCCTTGATTAGCATAAAAACACAAGGAAAATGAGTTCAGCTTGCTATGCTGACATTCACTACCTGTTGGGCTAAAGCATTCCTGGGGCAAGACATGGTTAAACTTCTTGTAAGCCCTTCAACTTCAACCCTGTTGAGTGTCAGTGCTCTGGCTAGTTGCCATACCAAGAATGGAAGTCCACCAATCCACAGGCTATTATTCGGGACCCTGCGTGGCTTCTCAGCATAATGTGAAGACGTTTCATAGTAAGGAATTCTCAGGCCTCTTGACCCTCCTCTCTTAAGCATTAAAGAGAAGAGAAAAAACAAAGGAAAAAGACAATTACTCCACCAACAGGAGGGGCTTGTTGGACACACAGGAAAAGTAGAAAACCTCCAGAAGTGAACACCAGTAGAGGAGAAAGAAAGGGGCAAAAAAAAGTTGCTTTCTAATCCTAGAGGGATAGTCATAAGACGCTATTTGCTGTAGCCTTGTGGCCATAGACCCCACGCCCAGTATGGGCGGACAAAAGGGAACAGAAACTACCTGGAGAGGGGCTCACTCCAGTAGTGGGACTTACCTTGGTATAATAGACCCAAAGAGAGAATGTACTCATAAGAAGCTGCTTGCCATAGCCTTGTGGCCATAAACCCACCCCAGTTTGGACGGAATGAAAGGGAACAGACACTACCTTTGTGAGGGGCTCACTCCCAGCAGTGTGACTTACCTTGATTAAGACAATAAGTTCAGGCTTTCCAGATATCCTCCAGAAAGGCCATCACACAAGCATCAACCTGCTGTGTGTGAGCTCCGCAGCAATTAGACCCAAACAGGGCCAGGGCTTTAGGCTCAGCCTCAAGATTTTCAAAGTTGGTGAACAGAGGTGCAAGAACAATGTTCTCGATGTTCCTGAAGAGGGTCACCCTAGCCTTGTGGCCAAAGACCCCGTGCCCAGTTTGGACAGAAACATAGGGTATACGCACTACCTTTGTGAGGGGCTCACTCCAATAGTGTGACTTACCTTGAGATAAACAATTAGTTCGAGCTTTCCTAGAAACTTCACACAAGCATCAATCTGCTGTATGTGAGCAGCCCAATTGGGCGGAAGAGAATGTACTCATAAGACGTGTGCCGTAGCCTCAATTGGGCGGAAGAGAGAATGTACTCATAAGACGTTGTTTGCCGTAGCCTTGTAGCCATTGACCCCGCACCCAGTTTGAGTGGAACACAAAGGGACAGAACCTACCTCTGTCAGGGGCTGACGTTGGTAGTAAGACTTACCTTGGTATAAAGCATTGATCCCCGGGTTTTCCAGATATCCTCTAGAAATCCCTTCACACAAGCATCAATCTGCTGTGTGTGGTTTGCCCAGTAACTAGGCCCAGAAGGGCCTGGGCTTTTGGCTCAGCCTCGAGACTTTCAAAGTTGGTAAACAGAGGTACAGGCACAATTCCCTTAATAGATTTGAGGAGAGTGTCTCTCTGGTGAGAGAACCCCGGACAGTGAATCAGGAAATGAATATTGTCTTCAGGTTGCCCCCACAACGTGCAATTGCACTCTCCCTTTCCTCTCTGCTTCTGTTTGCTGTTCAAAGGTAGGCTTTCTGCACTGAGTTTAAATTTCAGTCTAGTGCCGAGAGTGGGTAGACCCTTGAGGTCATCCATGATGTCCTCCCCCATGTCACAGACTGGAAACAAGTTCAGGGAAGTTTTCTGCCTAACTTCATTTTCATCAGACAATTTCATGGCAACAGACGGAAGAGACAGAAAGAGAGAGAGAGAGAGAATGTACTCATAAGACGTTGTTTGCCGTAGCCTTGTGGCCATTGACCCCGCGCCCAGTTTCAGCGGAACACAAAGGGACAGAAACTACCTTTGTCAGGGACTGACGCCGGTAGTACGACTTACCTCGGAACATGGTCCGAGTTTTCCAGATATCCTCTAGAAATCCCTTCACACAAACATCAATCTGCTGTGTGCGATTTCCCCAATAACTAGACCCCAAAAGGGCCTGGACTTTTGGCTCAGCCACGAGATTTTCAAAGTTGGTAAACATAGGTACAGGAACAATTCCCTTGATGGAATTGAAGAGGGTGTCTCTCTGGTGAGAGTACCCAGGACAATGAATCAGGAAGTGGTATTGTCTTCAGGTTGCCCACACAACGGGCACTTACAATCCCTCTCCATTTTGTTTGCTGTTCAAAGTTAGGTTACCTGCCCTGAGTTTGAAGTCTGGTGCCGAGGGTGGGTAAGCCCTTCAGGTCATCCATGATGGCCTCACCCATGTCATGGACTGGAAACAGGTTCAAGGAAGTTTCTGCCTAACTTCAGAGTCGAAGTCAAATTTATCCGGCAGGATCATGGCTTGCGGACTTAGACTTAGATCCTTGAAAATCTCTTCTACCCTCTTCCGCCAGGACTTAGCCCGTTGGACAGGGCGCTCCTGCTTCCAAAATATAGAGTCGATTAACTTAGCATATCTGGTATTAGTCATACGTTGCAGCTGATCCCACCATCTGACCTTGAATTCATCGCATCAGGAGCTTAAGGTAGGAATGACAAACTCAACCCAAACGGCTGTTTTGGAGCATGCTGACATGCACTCCTTGAGCACCCCCACTTGAATGGATTCTAGAGACTTAGCCTGGTTGGAGTTATCAACCCACACAACAGATGCATACTCCAAGGTAGGCCTAATAATGCAGCAAAGCATGGTTTTTTAACTTCAGAGTTGATCCCTCTGCAGTGGAAAGATTTAGTGAGACCCGACGCTTGCCAGATTGAATGACTTTTCGTATATGCGCTTCCCAATTACAGTTGGAGGAAAACTCAATGCTAAGGTATGTGTAGGAAGGGAGGACAGGAATCTCTTGGCTTCCCCACTGCCACTTGAGATCGCCTCCTCCCTCCCCACGGTCGTTGAATGCCACCACTGCCCATTTGCTGACATTAGCCTCTAGCCCCCAAAGGTCAAGTATCTCTTCGTGCAATCAATCAACTCCTGAAGATTGGATGGAGTCTCCCCTATGCCTGTGAAGTCATCCGCAAACATAAGGGCTGGTATGGTGGCATCACCCACCCTTGACCCAAATCCCTCACTTTCCACATCCTCGAGAAGTTGATTGATGAAAACATTGAAGAGCAGAGGGGAGAGGGTACATCCTTGAGCTACACCTTGGTCTATGTCAAAGAAGTTACACTTCTCTCCATTGACAGTGACACAGCTTTTGCTGTGAGCATACAAGTTATGGACCTCTCTCCAAATCTTTCCCTCGATCCCAGATGACCAGAGTCGAAGCCATAGACCATCTCTCCACACTGTGTCATAAGCCATTTTGACATCCAAGAAAAAGACAATAGTGGGTTTCCCTTTTTTTTCCTTTCCTGGATAATCTGGCTTATTAGAGTGAAGATATGATCCATGCAGCCCCTGTTTCGCCGAAAGCCAGCTTGGCCTTCGTGGAAACAACCTCTAATTCCAGATCAACCTCAAGACGAGTACTAACTCTGCAAAATATCTTGCCAACTGCATTGAGAAGCGTGATGCCTCGATAGTTCCCCGACTCTTCTCTGTCACCTTTCTTGTGTAGATTGACAATGACCCCCTGTCACCAGCGAAAGGGGATCAATGAAGTCCTCCAGATAAGATTAAAGAGAAGTACAAGGGCCTCTATCACGGGGTCACCGCCATGCTTGATAAGCTCATTGACTATGCCATCACGTCCACCAGCTTTATATGCCTTTAAATGCTCAATTGCTTCCACAATCTCAGAAGAGAACTAATGGGAGCATTGTTACCCATTGCAATATACTCCAGTTCATCAGGGCTGACTTGAATCATAGGAACAGTTTTTGCAACTGTGTCCTTCCATTCTTCAGAAAACCCCTCACTGTTGTTAGACCTAGAATTTCTGCCAAGGGTACTGTAGTGAGCTTCAAAGGTTTTGACAATGTCAACCGTTGAGTCACCACTGCACCCTTAGTAGTCCTCAGCGCTTGTACTTGCTTACGATCTTTCGGCTTGTACAGACGTTGAAGGGCCAACCAGAATCTCTTGTCATTACCACCATGGTGATTTGAGTTTATTTCACTTTATAACTTGTCCCAATATAATTTCTTCTGAGACCTTACGAGATGATTTGTATCTCTGCAGATCTGGTAGTACCTAGCCCACAATTCTTTGTTGACTTTCATAACGCAGCACTCTTTATAGAGGACTCGTCTCTTGGCTATCTTGAGTTTGATCTCATTGGTCCACCAATTGACAGCTCTACCGCAGACAATTAGTTTCCTCCCAACGATCTTGTCAGCCACAGAGGATACGAAGCTCTCCCAAGAATCCAGCGCTCTTTCGACTTTATTTCTTGCCTCGCCAGAGCGAGACTGAAGATCTTGGAGCGAATAGACAAAGTGAGGGAGAGCCTCTTGCAAGGCCTGGACAAACTCAGCCTTGACCTCTTCATTTTGGAGTTTTTCTTGCGCCACTTCTGAATCGAACATTTCACAGATCTCTTGGTGTTGGGGAAACACCTTTTGATCTCAGTCCAAACCAGAAAGTGGTCAGAGGTACCAATATCAGGTCTGTCAATCAATACATTGAGGAGGTAGTTTAAAGGACACATCGTCCATCCTGGGATTCACCCCAAAAACTACACATGAAGCCCTAGATTTGGCATAAGTAACCATTTCCCAGGAATCACCCTGAGGAGTAATGTTGTCAGTGTGACATATGTAATTGATAGTTTTTGCAGGCCACAAGTTTAAGCACAAGGACCAACCCTAGCCAAGTGCCGAGCATGCTAGACAGAGCATGCATCTGCCATTTTGGGCGGAGGGGCAGCCCCCAAGCGGCAGGGGTCTACTTGTTACCATTCAGAGATCACCGCTCCAAAGGAGCTGCAGGGAATGGCCTGCGTAGACAAATTCTAAAGAGGGAGAGAGGCCCCAAACTCTCCAACTAAATCCAATGTACTACCTTGCCCAAAGCAGAGTGCTTCAGGTCAAAACAAACAAAGACACGAGGTCACCAGGCCATCATTTAGTCACAGAGACCTTTATCTACTCCCATCTCAAGCCCACCCAATGGCAATATGCTTCCTAGAGGGCAGGGAGAAGACGGAGAGAATGTACTCATAAAACGTTGTTTGCCGTAGCCTTGTGGCCATTGACCCTGCACTCAGTTTGAGCAGAACACAAAGGGACAGAACTACCTTTGTCAGGGGCTGACGCCGGTAGTATGACTTACCTTGGAACAGACAATTGATCTGAGTTTTCCAGATATCCTCTAGAAATCCCTTCACACAAGCAACAATCTGCTGTGTGTGGTTTGCCCAATAATTAGGCCCCAAAAGGGCCTGGGCTTTTGGCTCAGCCTCACGACTTTCAAAGTTGGTAAACAGAGGTTCAGGCACAATTCGCTTGATGGATTTGAAGAGGGAGTCTCTCTCGTCAGAGTACCCAGGACAATGAATCAGAAAATGACTATTGTCTTCAGGTTGCCCACACAACGGGCAATTGCAATCCCTCTTTCCTCTCTGCATTTGTTTGCTGTTCAAAGGTAGGCTTTCCGCACTGAGTTTAAATTTCAGTCTAGTGCCGAGGGTGGGTAAACCCTTGAGGTCATCCATGATGGCCCCCATCTCACAGACTGGAAACAAGTTCAGGGAAATTTTCTGCCTAACTTCATTTTCATAAGACAATTTCCTGACTACAAACATGGCTTTGGACACTACAGCCTCTAAGTCAGATTTATCCAGCAGGGTCAAGACTTGTGGGCTTAGATTCAGATCCTTGAGAATCTCTACTACTCTCTTCCGCCAGGAGTTTGCCTGTTTGACAGGGCAATCCTGCTTCCAAGATATAGAGTCGATTAACTTAGGATATCTGATATTAGACATATGTTGCAGCTGACCCCATCATCTGACCTTGAATTCATCTCGTCAGGAGCTTAAGGAAGGGATGCCAAACTCACCCCGAACAGCCAGACGAAGACGGAGAGAGAGAGAGAGAGAGAGAGAACCTGCAGTTGCGCAGCCGCAGCCCCACCATGATGTGTGTCCCCAAACACAATAGGAACTAACGGAGATGCTAGGTCAATTTCACTGCACTCAGAATCATTCTCGATGTCCCGCAGAAGAGCTTCAGCTACATCAGTGCAGCTGCATACAGTCCTTCGCACCATGTCTAGCACACAAGGAGAAACTGCTGGACCCAGCTTCTTAAGCCTTCCCCTTATGGCCTTTGCCTGAATACACAAGCATAGAATCTCACCACATTAAAGAGAGTTCAAATTTCAACCTAAACAGTCATACCATAGGGATTCCAACATTCCAGTTGAAGCACACATGAGCACTTCTTGACTATGTCAGGTGAAATGATTCCGTGTCAGTGTTCAACGACAGGGCAATGACGACTTTTGTGAAACTTGTGGACCATCACGTTCCGTCACATAATTGACGAGTGTCATGATATTGTGCGTACATACCGCACGTGGCAATTGTTGGCATTCAGCAGCAGCCTTGAACACAAAACTCATCACTGCTGCTAAAGGCTCTTCAATTGACTCAGGCAGAACATCTAATGCTTGCTGTAACACCTGCTCCCAGACATCACTGCCGACTTCAAGCTGGCTCAATGCTCCGAATACCTGCAAATGACCCTCAACACTGCCAGTGTAACCAGCCCGCACCACTCCTCAAAAAAAATCTGTAAGACTACTAGATTCATCTGTTGGGCCACCATATGGAAGGCAAAACAGCCTTTGATGGGACAGTTCATGTAGAGACCCTATGTAGTAGCACTGGAGCATACCTAGGGTCTACCTGTATAATCACCATAGCTCAACTCTTGTGGGGAACATCTAAGTTTCATATCAACATGTCCACAGTGTTAATCAGTGAGAAGCCTACCGGTAGGCGCAAAGCAGGTTCCGCATCCGGTTTCTGCAGTCGTTCTAGCAGGGTGTACGCAGCCAATGGGTGCTCTGACAATTCCACCAGTTTTGGCACCAAAGCTATCAGGTCTGGCTGCAAATGCTTGGGAGCCTTGTCCAACACCACGGAAATCTTTTGTGCAGATTGTGGCCTTCGTCGTGGCTCAGGAACCCCTTGTGGCACAGCACCCTCTAGTGCCCTCAGCGAGTTTACTATGAGACCCAGTAGCTCATCTGACTGCTCTGGCCACTTCGGCTGGACACAATACATGGGACACAGACACATACAGACAATTAACAGCTATAACAAGCATTCAGCAGTCAAGAAACTTTCTCAGATGGAGAACCAGCCAGCAAGTCATAAACACTGGTATGGGATTCACAGGCTGACACCAGCTGTATGTGAGTGGGATGGTAGGAAATGACAAGATGAAAACCCTTTTTGGGGGTGTAGGGGAGCAGACAGATACTGGGTGTCTGGGGTGACCTAGTACTGCCTCCATTAGTATTCAAACAACTGGCAGAAGAAGACATCCCTAAGGGTAAGCGAGTGGCACCTTATGAGAGTGGTTGTTATTGCTGGCGTTCTCCAGGACAAATGGTTCCTGCACTACAGAAGGCTCAGAATGGAAAGGAGACACAGAGAGAGCTGCAGCCCTTCCCACCGGCAATTCCATAGTCGAAGAGTCGCTGCTTTGCACTGCCAGTGTCCCTGAAGTCCCATCACCTCCTACTTCCAGTCGCTGCTCAATTGGGCTCAGCCCACCCTCACGAGTATCAACAGCTGAACCACCACCCCGCCAGTCAACTCCTCCTGCTAATGAAGATTTGCAGAGCTGCAGTCCCAGGTTGCAAGGTATTTCAGAATCACGAGTTCCTTATTCAGAGGGGAAAGACCCAAACATATGAAACATACTGCCTCGACCTATCCATCACTAGCTTTTTGACTTGCAGATTCAGATTGAAAGCAGCAGAAGACTTGCATTTGATGATTTCCTAAGTTGCTCCTTCATTTTAGTGGGGGTACCAGATCAACTCAAGAGCTAAGTCGAACAAAGCTCTAGAGTAAAATATGCAACCCTAAGTCACGCACCGAGGGGAATTCATTAATGAATGCGCATCGTCTGATATGAACGGTGTGTATTGCAGTCGACTTGGAAGCCGATCTTAGACCACTCGGTGCCAGGGAAAGATGCTACTCACGCTGTTCCCGTCGGAGAGTCCTCCCCGAGGCTTGAATTCAACCCCAAGATTGCCGGACTTCTTCCCTTCCGATGGCTGGCAACATTCAACCATGATGTCAAGAAGCAAATCCACAATAGCTTGCTGTAGCACTTTCACACCCATCAGCAGGTTCATCAGGCTTGGCGATGATGCCTCCCCCTTCCCAGAAACCCCACTCTGGTTCTTCACTCCAGCTCCTCCAGCAGCATTTGCCGGTGAGACTTTTGTTGGCAAAAGCAACCGCTTCACCTTAGCAGGATCATCCAGATACACCCGCAATCCTGCAAGATTATCAACCATATCGAAGTTCTTTTTGAGCTGATATCTGTTAGGGAGGACCATCAGATGAATTGGTCAACTACTTAACTGCGTTGACAGATGGTACAGCCTTTAGGTTTTCCAACCCCTTTGTCCACCATGACTGCGAATAGCAGAATTGAGTAAGAAACTGGGAACCAGGACCACTATACAAAATCTGAACACATTGAAGGTGTCCTGCAGAGCTAGCTCCTGCAAGGTGAGGCACTCATGCTCACTGGTAGGAGGTCTAACAGAGAACACCCTCGTGACCTCTGTTCAGAATCGGTATATTGAGTCAATCCGTCTCCTGCTCAGGAATCATGGGAAGGGGTGGATGAAGGTATTCAAAACTAGGCTGTTGATCGAAGAAGGATACCAATGAGGTTTCCAGCCTACATAAAGGTTGTGTTATGGAACCAATAGCCAAAGAGCCTTTGACAAAGTGCTGGGTTCCATCCAAGAGGAAAAATGTCGGACACATCAGCACATACACATAGTCCTGCAGTGTACTCAGCTTACCCATAGTTGGAAGAAGAGCAATGAAGAGAGGATGACATTACCACTAACAGGTAGAGAGTGTCTACCACATGAAACCATGCATGGCCCTAAAACTGAAGTCTAATATAACCGTCCTCGAATCCTACCCTCTACAATACAATTCCTCTTTCAGAGGCCAAGTTCAGGACATGAGTTTTATGAAAGGGCAACTGGTTCCTGAAAAGAAAAGGGCTTTTGTCAGACCTGCAAGGAAGGCTGCCACTGCCCCAGCATCCATCAACAACTTCTCACGCAGTGTGACCTGGAGCTGGGAGGGGTCCAATAGGAGCGGGGGGTTGTCCCCATAGCTCAAATGGAACCCTGCCCGTGCTAGCAAGCTCCGGAAGATGTCTTCTTCATCACCACTTATGCCATCACTCTCGTCAGAGTCCAAGAGCTCATCCGGATCTGTGGACAGTGCATCCTGTTCATCATCAGAGATCAAGACCTGCACAAAGGTACATTAAAACTAGTGAGAAGCTCAAACTGATAAACAGAGAGAACATAAGGTAACAAAAACATGTGATCTCCAGAGAATCTCAGATTCACCCAATGCAGTGAGAACAAAAAGAAGATAACAACTTTATCAATCTCCAGATGCTACCTTAAGCCATTTCATTGAAGTCTCTCCAGTCCCATACATCTTCCTAAGAGCAGGATGTTACTGCTGTCCTTGGAAAGGCATGGGTCTGTGCACAAATTTCATGACAACAGATGTACAGGTGAAAGAACAACCAAGCCCTCCATTTCTTCTTAGAATGTAGTCCAAAAGCTGAACCAAGGAATCAGCTCGACTAGTTCTTTCGAGTTCCCCTGCCCAGTCCATTATAAACATAGGGTCTGTTGCCAGCAAGCAAACTAATCAGAATGTCTTCCCCGATCTCTTTTCAAAATCACACAGTATTTTGAAAAACCCCTTTGTTAGCTACCCTGTAACCATCAACCTTGTCCAAAAGACAATCTTACCTCCAAGTCGGAGAACTCAAACCATGGACAGCAGTCGAGGATCTCACATACAAAAACCACAGTGTCCCGCACCAGGAAGCCTGCATCAGGCTCCACCATATCTGAGACCTTCATAAACTGGAGGACTGAGTTGTTCCAAGTCTTGGTGCAGATCGAAGACTCCTTCCACACTGTACGATCAGCATGCTTCTGGTTTACCACTGCCATGCGGTACCTGACCCAGAAGTTACGTTCTGGATCTGCTCCTATCGATTGATCACTCTCAAGGTAGATGCAGAGTGTGTCAAAGGATTCGTACACACCTGGGAGCCAAGCAGCAAGTACGAAGGAATCAGTGTCCTACCCAGCTATTGAAAGTATGTTGGGAGAGAGGGGAGAGTTAGAAAGAGGAGAGGGTGGAAAGTGGAAAAAGCTCAGAATGGGGTTTGGGAATGGCACTCGTTCTGTTAATTATTCCTCACACTTCCATGCCGCTGCTCACTGGTCGGGCATTGCTGTGGCATACACACCTGCTTCCGATCATCGTTTGGTTCCTTCTTTCAGTAGGGTTAAGGAATTTGCAAAATGTTGCAAACTACCTGACTACACCGCCCATGGAAATCATCACTTTGGCACCTGATAGCCCAGGTCTTGGGAAGAAAGACTCCGGCCAATTCCCATGTTAAGGCCTGCTTAAAAGAAGGCACATTAGTTTACCACCAAAGTATTCGGAAAGGAAACACCCACCCTCTTTTGCATAAGATAAGTAGCTGTTGCTGCCAAATGACTCTCACCATTGGGTCTAGGCTATACAACGGAGTCAGCCAAACCTGTAAGGAGTTCTTCTTTCTCTTATGCTCAGAATACATCCAGCAAAAAAGTGATATACAATCTCACTGAGCAGAGAAGCATATCAAAGATAAGAAAAAACGAAAAGATAGAGATTTTATACATTAGGAGGTTTAACGAGAAATTTTCAAAAATCTCTACTAAATCAGACCAAAGCCTCTCGGTTCCGCCTTTGATCAAAGAGAGCTACTGCTATCTTTTTTAACTACAGGCCATTGTAATTCTAAATCACACCACACAGATCCTCCTTCCTTCCTGCAAGGCTCAATTATTACAGAGGATGCTGGGGCAGTACTCTATCTAAAACTATTGTATATGTCATGATGGAAAGTTCAGAACCATTTGTGAATTTGGTAGAAGCATCCAAAAAATAAACCCGGCTAATCCATCAAAACCCACTATACTGGAAAGGGTCCACATTCCCAATATCCTGCCACCACATTTCCAGAAAGTATCCATTGCAAAGAGACTCAGCCTAATCCAAGTCTCAGCGCATACTGGAGAATAAGGTGGCTACAATTCTATCCTCAGCTCATGAAGAACGATAAATATTCACCAGCAAGTTTAAGGAAATCAACCCTGCAGGAAAGGCAGGCCACAAGCTGGTCACTATAACTACCTGACAAGATTTGCTCCCAAAGTTGAATGCTTGGATGTACTGTACAGAAGCAAAGGAAAATGAGAAACAGAACTGCCAAACTGAAAAGTTAAGCTAAAAATACCAGTATGACAGGTCTGGATAACTGACAGCATCTACAGCAAGGAGTCAATCAGAAGACTCATGATGTGCAAGTAAAGTAACAGGCCAAAGGAGACAAGACCATCTTGACAAGACATGCACATGTTAGAAGGGCAGAATAGCCCAGAGCATAATGAGAGACTGAATATTCTTATGTTGCAGGCTGACGAGAACAACTTTAAGATATAAGACAGTTCTCAATGTTGATAGAAGAATGTTAGACTACAGTGCTGGATATCCACAAAAATAAATAGTTCAAAGAGGAGTCAATTCATCCTTCAAAGACTACATCATATAATTCCACGAGCCTGGCCCACAACTTGCGCCATAGCATTGGAGCAAGCAGCCATGACAATTTGACCTGCAGCACTTGCTACAATTCACCCACAGCTTTCAGAATGCAATCAAATTCTTCTGGAGCAGATTCACACTAACTCTAAGTATGGTCCTTTCAATTCAGTCAGATTGTAGTCTGAAAAGATTGAACCAAATTAAGCATCCAACAAGTAACTCATAACAGGCCACATACAAAATAAGCAAGTTGCGACAAACACGCACCGATGCGAAGTTCACAGCCACCAGCCTGGAAGAACTTGCTGAAGATCTTGCGTGTCTCCATGATTTCCTTGAATGCCAAAAAATTTTCAACTCGCCATGTGAACGTGCCACGGTTGACGATCTTGCCCGTCTCACTACCCCCCCCGGATGCTGGACCAGGTGTAGACGGGGCCTCCCCTTCATTTTCAGGAAGCTCCAGCATTGTTGATGTCTCCTTCAAGATCAGCACCTCGGCAGAAAAGACCACCACGTCTTGAACCAGAAACCCTGAGTCTTGGTCAAAAAGACTGGTTAGCGTGACAAATTCACGCCACCCCCAGTCCTTTGCAGCCTTCGAGTACCGATTTTGAGATTCTTTGGTAACAGAGCGTTCCTCAGTCCGTTGATTCACAACTGACAGACGGTGACTTACAAAGCAGCTCCAGTCTGCAGATGTGTTGCGGGGATCTGTCACTTCCAGAAACATTGAGAGGTGGCAAGGCGGTTGTGACTGCCCTGATACAGTTGACCACACAAATCAACAAATAGGTCAAAACACAACCTTAAACCTGTGTGTAGACCATTGCTTGCTCCTAACTTGCACCACGGACGTCAATAACTTCTCTTAATTGTATAGCCTTTGAGTGACAGGTTCAAACCAGGAAGGTTTTATGGAGGATAACAAGGCAGCAAGAACCCAGGAAGGCTACAAGAAATGCAATGCCTCTGGAAAAACCATAGATCCAGAAACTCCCAACATTGAAATGCTGTTTACAGATATGAAAGTAAGAGACAACTTTATCTTAGTAGCCAGCAGAAGAGAATGCACAATGGGAGTAGCCTAAACTGTGAAAACTGTTTGTGGGAGAGCAAAATAAAAATTGTGGAAGGCAATTTCTTGATAGGTTACTTTCTGACTTTTCTCAGGACATATACTGCCGATCTGGAAGTACAGGACCTGTCTCGTCGGCCTGGATTGTGACTCCATCATGCCGAGTTGTCCCACTTCTCAGCACTGCCAGAGTTGGGGGCCGACTTAAGGCCACAAGGCTGTTGAAATTAGACTACATCTTACAACATGTGTACATCATCTGACAGTATTGTCATTTATACTCTAGAATTTTGCCAGTGAGATAAGCCATGAGAATACCAGACAATCACAATCAGCATCTCATATGACAGATATGTGAAACCCAGGCAGCCCAGGCTCTTAACTTCTTATTGAAGTGGCTAGCACTTCCAACCGGATCTGGAGGGAAGGTGCAGGGTCAACTTCTCATCCACAGGCCCAAAGACAGCCGAATGGTGAGAGGGCCTCCTGACAGAACCTTATCCAATACAGGCCACACTAGTGTCTCCGAATTGCAAAAACTTAAGGACTTTGGGTTTAGTGACAGAGGATTGTGCACACATGTGCATAAGCCCAGCTATCAGAAAATATTATCAAGATTATACTTTTTATGAAGGTTGGATAGTCTCACCTTGTCAAAGTTATCCAGGGGCATTTGACCAGTCTACCAGCACACCCAGAGAGCGCTAAAATAAGGGAACTGTAGACACACATTTGAAGCCGGAGTGTAATAATGTGCGTAGTCAATGAGATCTCCCAATTGGGCCCTGGCACAGCTACCGTGAAGGGCTCCAGCCCATCAACACACCTCACATGAATCAAAAGGCCTACCAAACTTCACTAACTCTACCTCATGATATTGGTTCATCTGTCTCTACTGGCTTCCAGGCAGTGCCTGTATACTGAATCCTTCACCCAAAAGTTACTACCACAATTCCTGCACATAGTGACTGGCAGGACGTTCCCTTTGTGCATACCCTACAGGGCTCCCCAACTTCAAAACATGGATTTCGGCTGCACATGGGGCTTACAGTTAGCTCCACTTTCCAACGTATGAACACACTGGCAAGTTCAGCCATCACATGTGATTCGCCAGCGGGAGCAGCTGCCAAAGCTTGGCAAGGCCACCTTTACTCATAGAAGCCAAAGCTCCATCTTCTACTGAAGACTCTTAATACCAACCAGCTACGGAACCCCTTTAAATTTGGGCATATACATGTTGATATATCTCCTGTGAAACAAATCCTCACGAAATTAGGATTCTCCTACGATAGGAAACTCAAAAGGTCATCCAAACTTTTGAATGTTTGAATCCATTTTTCAGGCATTGCTTGACAGGGTATGGCAGAACACAGAAGTAACAACATATTCCTGAATAGGTTACAAGTAGAAGACTGCACAATATATGAACCTTGTTGACCATGAGCTGTTCGAGTGCATTGTGGCTAGCATTGACCCCAAAACACTACACCAACTACCATTTCACACCTTAAAAATGCCATGTTAACAAAAGGGTTCAACCCCAGCCTACCTCGGGGATAGACGATGAGTCGGCAATCTCGATTACCCACTTGAAACCTCCTACTCTTGATGCACAGCCCTGTAATTTTCCGCTTCTTTAACAGATCCTTCAGCCGAGTGAAGTTCTCGATGCGCCACATAAACTTGCCCTGGTAACCATCACTTTTCTTTGCACTCGCCCTCACTCCTATTGGCCCCAGATTCTTTGAAAACGTGCTGGATTCCTTGATCACATGAAATGAGGCACTGAATACAGCAGTGTCATCGACTAGGTATCCCATCTCCGCTGCCACAAAGTCTGCCATCTTCATGTAATCATTCCAGCCAAGGCTAGTGTTATCGCCGCTTTTGTTATCAGCAGCAAACCTGCCGTAGGAATCCCGATGCATGTGGTTCATACCTGCACGCTGGTTAAGTACTGACATGCGGAACAAACACCAGCAGCTGCGTTCGGGAACGCTAGATTTCTCGGTGTCCTTGCTCTCCAAGCACATGGAAAGGTAGTCAACCCCACTCACAGATGACTGGTAGACACTCAGTCTGAGATTACACTCCCCAGCAGGAAACACAGGGCTCATGATTTTCTGGGTTTTGATCATCTCCTTAAAAAGTGAAAGATTATGTACTTTCCATGTGAACTTTCCACTCAACACTTCTGGAACAGGCCCCGCGGTCACTGGCAGTTCATTATCCCTGGAAAATGACACAGACTCGTTTAATACTAAAATCTCGGCCGTAATCAGAACCGCCTCGGTCACCACAAATCCGCCTTTCATGTCCAACACTGTCGCTGACGGTGTAAAATCGCACCATCCATGTGACTTCTTTTTACCGGAGAACCGGTGCCACGAGTCTCGCTGGATCGATTTAGTCTCGTCGCGCTGGTTCACTACACACAGGCGGTAGCTTGCAAAGCAATCCCACTTCGAGGATGAGGAGCCTCGGGGGTCAGTGACCTGCAAATATATGGAGAGATAGCCTGGCAATGCCTGGGAGTCCCCCCGAGGATACACCAACAGACGGCAGTCATAACCCCCTACCTCAAAGTAGCGACTCCATAGTGCTCGCGCCTTAACCTTGGCAAACTGTACAATTGTCCACTTGCACACAGCTGCATGCTCTCCTTTCTTCTCAACTATCACAGACTCCTGGCCACCCTCCCGGGGCTCGTCCCCATTCTCACCTCCCCGTGCCACGCCGCTCTTCTCCCCTCTCACAGACACCAGGGAGTTTTCCATCGTTCCACTGCCCCCTGATGTTGCTGCCGCAGCAGCCTCCAACAGAGCTGCGTCCTGGATATGATTCATGCTTGGCATTTGATGCTTCACTGACCAACTCCGGACAATGAGCGCAGCGCTGCCTGAGCAGGCCGCACTCCTAACCCTAACACCACAACCCTAACCCTGGCTGACATGGACATGGCCAGGAGGCTGAACGCGCACACGCACTGCCAGCCAGACTACACATGTAAACTTCCCCCTTCCCCTCGATCCACCCTCATATACGAAGTACCTCCTCTTCCTCCTCCACCACCGGTAATCACATGTAACAAGCAAGTCCCTCTCCCCGATTGCCCGATCCCACTTACTGCAGACCACAGCTTTTTCCGCCACAAGGCACAAGCGCAGGGTGAGAGAGAACAAGGAAACGAAGGAAACTGGGGAGGGCGAAAGGACGGATGTATGGAACCAACTCCAATGGTCAGTTAACTGCGCATAACGGTGCGTGTGTCCACCTCGGACCAGCCTACCCTAACTCAACTATCTACATCTATCCGTCGTCGCACCTTGTTCCGGGAACGCACGTCCTCGAGAGAACTGCCCCGGTCTTTTTCTGCGGAATACCAAAAGAGCTGTTCTAGAAAAGATTCCAATCTTAGGCCAAGATTCCCACCCAATCTCGCTCAGCCAACGAGTTTATTTCGAGCGTGCAAACAGCGCGGCCAACTTGACGCTGGCATGAGCGTAGGCCGTCCTACGGGGTCCGCGTCAAATCCTTGGCCCATGTCGGTCCCTCCACTATCTCGTCGCACTGTGTGCATCACAGCCGGGCGCCCTCCCGGGACTTCCCTTCTTGGCCGTCCCGCTGCGCCACTTCCCTCGTACCCAAACCCCCACCCCTCCACCTCCCTTTGAGAAAACCGCGTATAATTATGTACATAAATAAATAAATAAGAGTCCCAAATCTTGCGAGGGGTTGATCCTGAAGGTCGACAAGATGAAGGCGAATGGCCCGGCCAATGGAAAGGGCGAGTTGGGCTGCTGGAACGCCTGAATATTGAGCACACGTGTAGCGGGTAGCGTAGAAAGAGCAAGAAGGATGACGAGTCGGAAGGCTCTAGAACTTTCCAAAAGGGCGACGAGGCGGCACGCTCTACAACATTCCACAATGACAACCTCGAAAGGTAGGGACGACGCTGCAGGAGTGGTGCCAAGAGTGTGGTGGGCCAGTGACTTGGTGAGCTAGGCTGTGGTGTGAGCTAGAGTGGTGGGGTGGTGGGGCCAGTAACTTGGTGCTCAAACGCGAGCGTAGAGTGCGACATACGGTGGTGGGGCCCATTGAGTGAGTTGCGGCTGCTGGACCAGCAGGCTAGAGCCGGCTAGGGTCGAGTGACTTGCCCGGCGCACAAGGTACGGCAGCAGCGCTGCATAGGCTGAAGCAAGTGCGAGTAATACGGTATAACTGCGTGAGCATGATGTCAGCAGGCTGATATGGCGACAAATGCTGATGTGGCACTGCGCCATCATCTGCCACGTCAGCATGAACATGCGCCGCCTATAACCGAGGATGGTCCTGTGACCGTGGGATTAATGCAGGGAATCCTTGGCTGAATACAATGAAGACTACCATAGGGCCTACAATTGTAGCATCCAACATTGTGCAATTACAAATGTTTGTTTCACTTTTACAATTACAAGGACGAGAAAATATCCTCACAAAGTATGCGCCACAGAGGCTGCCACGGGAAGACCTTGCTCCCTCCCCAAATAACAATGAGAGTTAGGATCATCTTCAAAAGATGATTGCAGTGCATAGCGACAGGAAAACATGTAGCCTTCGAAAGGTGCAATGATGCATGTGCTTTTAAAAGTTGCCACTCAGAGCTCACTCAGTATAGTTGGAAGCATAATGGAGGGATAAGGGACGCCATATCATTGCACCGCCGACGATGTTGCAAACGAATTGATTTGAATTGAATTTCCATGACAATGTTGCAAATTGCACATTTCATAGCATGGTTGTCCACATACCACATTGCATAGCAGATGCTACCTATGTGTTGTATCCCGCTGCAATAGAGTATCGACCTCATTGAAACTCAGAGTGGCCTGGTGAACGAAGTTATCACATTTGGGATCGCAAACCATCATCTTCAAAAATATGAAATACAAATGTTTGTAGGGTATGAATTTACCTCTCTTGCCCAAACTGGTTGATAGCATATTCACAAAATCAGGACATGTGCAATTGGGGAAATCGGGCACTTCCGTGGTGCTTGCAACACGAGCTTGGAGCATTCTTGCGGACTCCACTTTGCCGAAGTGTTCAGCGGTTGGAGGGAAATGCCGAACCAGTTTTCCATCTCGTTTGGTTGGCCACAAGTGAGGATTTGCCGGAGGGACCCGAGAGGATGCAGAAGTAAAAGCACATGCATGCAGTTGGGGTTGTCTCGCAAGGGAAAAATCTGCTTCCTCCAGCATTGCAATCTCCTAACTCGTGAGATGTGTTCCCACCTTGACGGGCCAAACGGTTGGAAAAGCTGGCTTCATCACCACGGAAGAACGCATAGTTCCATGCACACATCTACTACAATCGTCTGCGCAGAACCAGAACTTGTGGTTTTTTGCTTCTGGTTGGCCATATGGACACATCACACCCGTGAAAGTCGGAGTATGAGTCCGGGCACCACCTCTGAATATAGATGAAGTGCACTTTTCAAAATTAGTTGCCCTGATCGATGTACATTTCACACGAGACCCTGCACTTGTGCGTTCTATGTGTCAAACGTGGTCGGGGCATGTGGACTCCAGCACATCAAGGGGGTAGTTTCTCTCCTGCATCATTTCAGTGGCACTGTTTGATGTTGGAGTCTGCCGTCGTGTCGGAGGTTCCGGACATCGATTTGTTATGGAGGGGAACATGAGGCTTCGAGAAGTTATCACGGTCTGCCCTGTGCGAATCAGAATCCGAGCCAGGTGGGGTGTTCAATTTCCTCTTACAGGAGCCGAATCTCTCATCCCCTTCAAGATGTGGAATTCTAGAAACAAGTGGCGTTCCCTGGGCATACAACAAAAACAAAAAAAAAAAAAAAAAAAACAGAAGTGATGATCGGCGGCACCGACAGAAGTAATGGTCGGCACTGACCATCGCATCCACCCCAATGCCAAAATATCAAAAGCCACCTTAAATTTATTTAAAAATAAATAAATAGATCGGAAAGTGATGATCGGTGGCACCGACAGAAGTGATTGACGGCACCGACCATCACATCTACCCAAATGCCAAATGTCAAAAGCCAAAAAATAAAAATAAAATAAAAAATAACAGAAAGTGATGATCGGCGAGATTGACAGAAGTGATGGTCGGCACCGACCATCGCATCCGTCCTAATGCCGAATGTCAAAAGCCAAAAAAAAAAAGATCGACGGCACTGACAAAAGTGATGGTCGGCACCGACCATCACATCCACCCAAATGCCGAATGTCAAAAGCCAAAAAAACAAAAAAAAAAAGTAAAAAAGTGATGATCGGCGATATTGACAGAAGTGATGGTCGGCACCGACCACCGCATCCGCCCTAATGCCGAATGTCAAAAGCCAAAAAAAAAGATCGGCGGCACTGACAGAAGTGATGGTCGACACCGACCATCACATCCACCCAAATGCCGAATGACAAAAGCCAAAAAAAAAAAAAAAAAAAAAAACACGGAGAGTGGTGATCGGTAACTGAAGTGATGGTCGGCACCGATCATCACATCCACCCAAATGCCGAATGTCAAAAAAAGAAAAAAAAGAAAAAAAAGAAAAAGTGATGATCGGCGGCATCGACAGAAGTGATTGTCGGCACCGACCATCGCATCCACCCAAATGTCGAATGCCCATATGATCGACGGCACTGGCGAGTGATGGTCGGCACCGACCATCGCATCCGCCCAAATGCCGAATGTCAAAAAGCCAATTTATATTTATATTTAAATTTATTGTATTTATATTTATATATAACAGAAAGTGATGATCAGCGGCACCGACAGAAGTGATGGTCGGTGCTGACCATCACATCCACCCAAATGCCGAATGTCCAAAAAAATAAAAAACGGAGAGTGATGATCGGCGGCACCGACAGATGTGATGGTCGACACCCAAATGCTGAATGAAAGAAAAGTATTTTTAAATAAAAAATTAAATTTAAAAAAAAAGATCGGCGGCACCGACAGAAGTGATGGCCGGCACTGATCATCACATCCACCCAAATGCCAAATATCAAAAGTAAAAAATAAAAAATAAAAAATAAAAAAAAACCTAGAAGTAATGATCGGCACCAATTATCACATCCACCCAAATGCCGAATGTCAAATGCAAAAAAAATAAAAAAAATAACAGTCTACGGCTACCAATTCCGCGGCTATAGGCCTCTTTCTCCCTGTCTCTTTCTCCCTGTTCTGTCCGTGGTCGTAGGTACGCCCATGGAAATGACATGGCGAGGCGTGACGTGGCGTCAACCACGTTGGCGAAGACTGCTGACGTGGCGTCGGACCCTTGAGCCAATGTGGTGAGAACCGGTGACGTGGCGTGAGCTTGGCCGCGCTCACGCGGCCAGGCTCACGCGGAGGCATCCCCCCACTTGGAAGTAGTCCTCGATCTTTCTTCTTAGCGTTGGGATAGGGCTATCATCAATTGGCTCCTTTATCACAAATTTCCTGATGTCCGTAGTTGTAATCCACAGGGATTCCATCCCCTCCCTGACTAGGGAAGTTATAAGAATGCGGGGCTCGTCTCCATTGCAGAATATGAGCGGGGTAACACATGTGGCCTGGGGCGCTCTTGAAGATGTTAGCTGGGTGCAACCACGGAGCATTAGAGACGGGAAGGATCGCAGTCGAAGGCAGATACTTGCAATGATTAGATTCAGTGCTATTCCAATACTGGCCTCCGGGTCTTGAAAGTCAATAGATCTGTGAGGTGCTTTTGAATTTGAGCGTAGTCCAATGATGTTTGGGATGATCTTTAACCTTGTGGGCGGAGCTTGCAAGAGTTCCAGAGGAAGCCTACTGAGAGCTTGAGGGAGGCTTTCACTCGCATGAGGCGCTTGAGAAATGTAACCCAAAGGGTTACGGAAGCTCAGGCAGTCCAATTCTGGTATGGGATATTGGACAAGGAGCTGAGGAGAAGGGTGCGGGATGCAACTCTCCTACAAGTAGCCCAACCCACCTTAGCAAATGTGTTTTTGCTGGCAGAGCGGATAGAGCTCAACATGGTGGAGGAACGAGTGGTCATGGTGGGATTTGTTAAGGAGACACCACGGGGTAGTGGTGCTCCTAGCCAGCCACTACCCCAACGTGATCAAGGCAACAATGGGGCTCAGGTGAAGCCCAGGGAAGGACAGAGAGGACCTCAGATGCAGGGGTCTCTCTCTTCATTTGCAGGCCTACAACGGGCGGATGTGGTGTGTTGGACATGTGGAGGACCCCATGTCAAGAAGGATTGCCCAAAGGGAGGCAATGGGTTGGCACAGGCACAGCCTGCACAGTTGCACTGTGGGCATTGTGGCAAGCACGGGCATGGAGAGGCCCAGTGCTATGGTTTGCATCCTGAGTTGCGCCCAAGCTAGTTCCAAGGGAACAATGGTGGCCGGGGGCAAGGTGGAGCAGGCCAGAGAGGACAACGTGGCCAGGCACGAGGTGCAAGCCAAGGGCAAGCTCAACATGGCCAGGGACGTGGAGGTCAGGGTGTTGACCAAGGCATGGCCAACCGGCTTCAGCAGCTAGAGCAGAGGCTCGCTGCCATGGCCACAGTTCAGGTGGTACCGGCCCCAAGGCCGGATGGTCCATTCCCTGCTCCTGAGGGAGGAGAAATGGGAGGCATGGGATTCATGTGCGGGGCAGCACTACCATTAGTGAGGGGTGCCACTACCACTACCACTATGGGTGGGGCACCACTACCACTACCACTACCACTATGTGCAGGGTAGAGCAGAGGCTTGCTGCCATAGCCACAGCTCAGGTGGTACCAGCTCCCAGGCATGAGGGTCCCCCTCCTGCTCCTAAGGGAGGAGACATGGGAGGCATGAGATTTATGTGTGGGGCAGCACTACCACTAGTGAGGGGTGCCACTACCACTACCACTATGGGTGGGGCAC
Organism: Takakia lepidozioides; assembly: GCA_030704615.1. Lineage (NCBI taxonomy): Eukaryota > Viridiplantae > Streptophyta > Takakiopsida > Takakiales > Takakiaceae > Takakia > Takakia lepidozioides. The sequence continues at coordinate 68,686,442 of CM060733.1, read as the reverse complement.
CACTACCACTAGTGCAAGTGGAGTCGGCTGCAGCAGTGACTTAAGGAGCAGCACGAGTTCCTGAGCCACGAGGTGCAGAGGTGGAGTTGGATCCACAGCGTGGGGAGGCAAGCCGTTAGGACAGGCTTCCTCAGTCATTCACATTGGCGGAGACAGTGTCGATGCCATCCATGGCACCCAGTTCTCGCCCGACTGTTGGGGAGAGCTACACGGGCAGCACCACTACTTAGTGCTGCCAAGGCTACGGCAGCTAGTGTGCTGCTGGGGGCGGCCATATCTGTGTGTCATGCTCCATTGTTCTCGGCTACCATGATTGCGACGCCGGGGGTAAGACCAGCCGCAGTGTTTAGGCTGGCAGCTACACTCTGTGAGAGTGGGGAAGTCACTTCATCTTCTGCAGAGATAGTGGAAGGTGTAGTGGCAGAGGGATCCTCGGACGTGAGGGTCAAGACTGCCACGGCGGCGCCATGGCAAGCTGCAGCTGCCAGCTAGGCCAACCATTGAGCACGCCATGGTGACACCTGGAGTTGTCATGTTAGACAACCATGATGACATTTTCTATTTGAGTGGACCGGTAGGCAAGAGGTACCGGCCATTGCGGGTCTTGTTGGACTCAAAAGCTCAGCCACTGATGCTGGGCAGAGCTGCTATTGTGGGCTTGGGCCTCACAGAGGCGGACATGGAGCCTTGTCATTTCCAGATACAGACTTCTCTGGGAGGATCAGAGCAGGCTCGGGGCATGACACAGCGTGAGTTGGCTATCAGACTACAGCCGGATCATCCTACAGATGGCTCAGTGATACGAGCCAAGGCCATTGTGACAGACGCGGTCTCGTACGATGTCCTGGTTGGTGGGGCAGTGTTGTACCCCATGGGCTTCACCCTAGATTTTTGGGAGGAGTCAGCTCCAAGACATGGTGGAACGGAAATGCGGCACCCCATTTCCGTCCACTGTGACACCTAAGACATGGTGGAACGGGAATGCGGTACCACATTTCCGTCCGGGATCTTCCTTTGGAAGAAAGCCGACGGAAATGCAGCACCGCATTTCCGTCCACTGAGACACCGAAGACATGGTAGAACGGAAATGCGGTACCGCATTTCCGTCCGGGATGTTCCTTTCGAAATGGTGAAATACATGGTGAAACAATAAAAATAAAATAAATAAATAAAATCACATGGAAATCAGTAAGAAGTCTGATTACAGAAGACGGAAGAACTTGTAGACCTCATTCAGAAACACATGACTTCCACATGGACTCCTAAAAAAAACTCAAGACATGACCATTCACAGGAGGAATTCATACTTCACAAAAATCTTTTATTTATTCTGGATGTGAACAAGTCGGAGTATCTCTCCTCTTTAAAACACGATTCTTCCCAAATGGAGGACATAAGAGTACAGGACCACCACGGCCTGTACCCATGAAACACCCGTAAAAATGTTCCTCCTATAGAATGCCCCATTCATTTGCCTATCCTGCTGTGTTGATATCGACAATACAAACGACGGAGTCGTGAAAAAATAGGTCCAGAATGAGGAGTGTCACAGTGGACGGACCCGGCTATGCCGCATTTCAGTCCACTCTATTTGAAAGGAAGAGCCCGGACGGAAATACTCAGGAGCAGGGAGTGGACCTCCCTCAAGCCTCCCTCAAGCTCTCAGTAGGCTTCCTCTGGAACTCTTGCAAGCTCCTCAACTTCTTTATCCTCACCCCTTGGTAGTTCCTTCTCAACTCTTCGAAGAACTCCACAACAGGGTTGAAGGCAGGCACGGCCACTGGTGCTGGTGCAGCAGTAGCTTGGGTGGACGTCGTAGCCTCTGTACCACTAGTCCCGCTGCTGCTTGTGGAAGCTGCCGATGCAGCTGTTAGTGCAGTTGCTGCCCTTGTGCCTCTAGTGACAGAGACATAGTCGGGTAACCAATACATCCTCCACTCCTCGATCTCAACATCATGCCCCCGCCTAAACTCATGGTAATCATCCATGGGTGGCCCCTTAAGGTGCTGAAACAGCCCCTTCCATGCCATGAAAGGCGTAAACAGTTATGGATTGCGCATTTGCTGCAAGTCACACCAACTATCAAACTCTTGAATGAAATCATCCAACTCGATGGTGCCCACCGCCCCAGAGTATCTTCGTGGCCCCTTGGTAGCTCCGTACATCTCCTCCATTGTGTCCCACAACAATGGCAAGGAAACAACTTGCACCGTCGGTGTGAGTCATCCTGATTCTCAATCTGAATCAGAACCTTCCGTAGAAGACACGGGAGGTGAAGGTGGCCTAAACCTCACACCTCGTCTCGTGTACCCGCTAGTACCGCTAGTGCTCGTACCGGCACTTTCCCTTGCAACTAGTGGTACCTCTGTATTGACAAACTGACACTCAACCGGTCATGAACATGTCTCTAACCCCCTCTCCACAATGTAACCGGGTAGAGAACCTATTGCGGCTTATGGTTTGGAATACTAGGTTCCTAACATAGCCTGCACCTGCACCTGCATCCACCACAGGCACTCCCATGGTTGGCTGGTCATCACCTCCAACCTCACCATAGGATAAACAAAGATGGTCTGACTGGTCATCAACCCAGCCTCACCATCGACAACATGCTCTAGGGTTGGATCGGCGATCAAGCCCGAGTCAACCACCTATAAAATCAAGCGCCCACATAAAGCTAACATGGCGCACAATCAAGCATGCAGGTGTGGAGGGGATCCAAACACAAGAATGAAAACAACAACTCCCCCACACCAAAAACAACTCCACAGTGTCGCTCCTACAAGAACACCCCAGCCCAAACCCGGACTGACTCTTGCCTCGGCCTACAAAGAAGGTGAAAAGCTATGAGGAAGAGAAGCTAAAGCAATGCCTAACCCCAGCATGCCCTCATCCCAACACTCTCTTTTTCCTCTCTTCTCACACTTGCATGACCATGAGAGCATCATGTAGACACTCCTCAAACCGCCCTCCACGAGCTCATGAAACTTGGCCTCCAAGGCCCCATGCAAGCCTCCACAGGGTCCGCCAGTGCCTCCTTACATCTACCAGCCATTCCTCAGAATGGAACTACCTCAGGAAACCACGCCATCCACTGAAGGTTAAAAAATGGAGCAAATAGGGTACATATAGGCCCCAACAACATTCTGTCCAAAGGAATTACCTGCAGGCTGGTCTCCCTTTGTAAAAATGCAACAGGGAGGCAATTCCAACTTTTCTGCCGGATCAGCTAGCTCAAAACCGTTGTTCTTTATAGCCCAGCCTCCCCATCAAGGTCCTACGTGTCAAGTTAAATAAGCACAGTGTGAAACTAGCTAGAATAAAGCTAGTTATTTGTATTTAACACTTGGATTTAGGTCAAGTGTTAAATCAGGTGTCAAGTTTAGTTTGACACCTGACCCGTCTTATCTTCACGAGAGCGGCAGTCGCGCAGCTCATCTTTCTCGAGTTGAGCCTGCGCGACCGAGCTCCTTCATGCGTTTAGATTTGAGTGTGCTTATGATGGGAGTGTAGGTTGTTGTGGGGTGGAGTCCCCATAGCTTGGGGTGCCCCTGGCTCGACTTCTGTTTTAAAGAGTGATAGCGATGGATTCATGTTGTTTCTGGTGTGAGCAGTGTGTTTTCTAGTTTTCTTATCACTCGAGAAAGATGACGCCGTATCTAGTTTTCTAGTGCTAAGCTAGATGTGACGTTTTTGTTTTTAAGCACTATTATAATATAGCTTGGTCACGAGAGCCGGTAGTTAGACTGGCTATGTGTGCCTAGTGGAGCATAACAGGAAGGCAGGAACCACTCAAAGCGTCGTTGCAACAGTTCTAACCTCCTGGGAATGTAGCGGGTCCAAGCTTTTTACAACAAGCAGGTGGGCTGGACCTGCTGTTTGGGTCTAAGAAGACTGGGTCGGCGGATAGGCCTCTGTGGTTCCCAGGTGCAAAGGCCCCGACTACGGTTTCGATCCACTGTCCCTGGGAAAATCTCTAGAGTATCTGCAGTTCGAGCTGGATTCACTGAACCAGAACTTGGCTAAGAACCCTGCTGGAGTCGTGATCGGAACCCGTCTTGATAAGAAGAAGGATATCAACCCCACTCCCTTCCCACCGTACAGTGAGGTGTTCGGCCTCCAAAGGTTCAGGGAATGCGAACTGATCCACGGTAAATGGGCAATGCTTGCCATTGTTGAGCATTGTCTGTCGAGACGTTCACTGGCGTGACATGGCAAGATGCTGTAAAGGTGGAACTTGCTGATGGTCCCTCTTACTTCGGTCTCTCGTTGCCGTTCAGCATCTCTGCTCTTGTCTGGATTGAGACTCTTGTGGTAGGATACATTGAGTTCCAAAGGAATGCCGAGTTAGACCCAGAGAGGCGTCTGTATCCTGGTGGCAAGTACTTCGATCCCCTCGGACTGGCAGCTGACCCCGAGAAGAAAGAGGTTCTAAAACTCGCCGAAATTAAGCATGCAAGGCTGGCCATGGTTGCTGCTTTGGGTTTTGCTGTGCAAGCTGCTGCTATAGGCAAGGGTCCCTTGGACAACTGGGCCACGCACCTGAGCGATCCACTCTCACTTGCCTGCTGAAAGCACCCATCAGCTTTCTTGAAAAAAAAAAAAAAAAAAAAAACTGTTGGCCTTGTCAGTCTTGTTCACCAAAATCAGTGGGACGTGTAGGCATTACCAAGGCACCAGTGAAGGTTGTTGACTTTACCAAGCAAAGTGTGGTAGAGGGCGAGAATGTTGTCATTTGCCACAACGTTATGTTTCCTTCGGCTCTCTACTACTGCCATCATGTCACAGGAACCAAGGTGGTGCAGGCTTCGTTGGCAGCTGTAGATGGATCAATCATTCACGCAGTCGCCATATGTCATTTGGATACCAGTCTCTGGGCATCAGAGCATCCTGCCTTCACGGCTCTCAACATTATTCAGGGAGCCGAAGCATGCCATTGGTCAACTCAGAATGATCTCATCTGGGTGCCCTCCCACTGATGAGGTCCAACCTCTGCTCTCGTTGCTACCGTTTCCAAGTAGTTCTGGGGATCGTAAGGTCAGCTCAGTGGAAAGTACTCTTGCCTATTTCCCTGCCAATCATCCTTTAACCTGCAACGGGCCTCTTGAATAGGCACATATATCAGCCATCAGCAACAATTTTTGCATGCGTACCTACATAGGTTTTCGGTGTTGATGCCCAGACACAAGGAATTTCAATTTGCTGTAAAGTATTAGGCTGTAGCAGTTTGTCTGCATGACTTCTCAAAATCTGCCGCTGATGTAGAGCTGAAAGGCATGTGGAAATGCCTTGAGACAGTGTCGGAGATCATCAATCTCGGATGCGCTTAAGCCCAGGCGCTCGAGCTCTGCCGATGTCCCCAATTCGGTGATGCAGGGCAATCCGTTATCGCACGCCTGCTGCTCCAGGGTGTGATACCCCATCCATAACTGAGGTCGAGTCTTGGAGTTGGAGAGTTCTTGGTGCCTGGAGAAGCCTGGAGGGGAACGGCCTCAGGAACCCATAGATAACCTGGGAACAGGTTGTAATGGCGAGAACGTTTTGGTGTTAAAAAAAAAAAAAAAAACCTTTTGATCTAATTTAAATGATTTAGAGCCTAACTGGTCATAACTTTGTCAGATGGACTCCGTTTGACTCAGTTTTTGGGAGGATAGCTGCAGAAAGGGGAAATCTACCTACCTAGACCTGGTTTCTGTTTTTGGGACTATGCTAAAAATCTATGGAATTTTTAGAGTGTGAGTGTGCCATAAAAGATCCACAATCCTGTCTCTAGAACCTGTGCTGGTCTATATGAGAGACAAATATGTGGATGTACTCCTTGCATGGCTGGGGGAAATGAGGACGTAATTGAAGGGCAGGTCTCTTCTCTTAGCCTGTGCACACAAGGGGACAGGATTTATGTTTCCCAAGGAACTCAGACTGATTTGAGTGGAGAACAGTTGGACGAGTTGATTGCATACTCGGAGTCAGGCATTAGCAGTAGACAACAGACTGCTGTAGTTGGCATTGAGGGCCTCAATATCGCCTTGGACAGTCAGAACTCTGTTGGAGCCAGCAGTTCTGCAGCTGTAGGTGAAATACCAAAGTGGGTGAAAGCTAGGCTTGGAACACAGCCAAAGACAGCCCCGGGGACCAAGGTGTTCAGCCACAAGGCCGTGGTGTACTGGAGCAGAGGAGCAGGAGCTACACAAGTTTGTGCAATCAGACATGGTTGCAGCCGGATACGCTCTGCACAGGGCAACCACGAGCGGGGGTTCATCAGCAATGACATGTTTGTTGTGCGTGAAGGAGATGCAGTCATTCGCAATGAGGACACCCGCAACCATCTCAAAGCTTTCGAGTTGAGAGACTATCAGACCCTACCTTTGTTTTCTTTAGTATTCAGTGAGCGGGAGATAGGGGAGTATTGCTTTGTCTCTACCTGGAAGAAAGAGGAGGAGGGTTGGTTAGAGCGAGCTACTGTAGCTTGGGACAAGGTTAGTGGCAAGTTTCTGGACATAGATATACCTCCTACACCTTACCATCATGCAGAGCGAGGCACTTTGAGAGAAGTCTGGCAGTTGATAGCATAGATCAGGATTAGATCTTGCTTGGTCGGGCTTCTATTCTTCCCCTCCATCTCTGTACTATTTTTATTACCTTGTACTTGTAGTTGCCAAAGCCTCTCTTGGTGGAGGTCAGTCAGTCCGGGGTTTTGGGCTGGGCTATTCTGCAGGATCAGCATTGCAGCTGGATTTTGGTGTGGGGGTGTTGATGTTTTGATTTCTTGTGTTTGGATCCCCCCCAACACCTGCATGCTTGACTGTGCGCCATGTTGGTTTTGTGTGGGCGCTTGCTTTCATAGGGATTAGGCCGGATTTGATCACCGGTCAATCCTAGAGTATGCTGTCGGTGGTGAGGCTGGAGTGATGACCAGCAAGACCACCAGTGTTTCTTCTATGGTGAGGCTGGGTTGATAACCAGCCAACCATAGGAGTTCTTGCGGTGGATGCAGGTGCAGGTGCCCTGAGCCATTGGGATATGACCCTTAAACTGCAACAGGTGCCCACCCGTGTCACTATTAGATTAGTACTAGAGCCTTATAGTGTCACGTGGAGGAGGTGCACATTGTGAGTGTCATTATGGAGTTACCCAAGGGTTTTGAGGGGAGTACGGCTACAGGCAGTAACAGTGAGAGTGGGTTCACAAGACGAGGTATTCGGTTCAGACCACCTTCACCGCCACCCTCAATTACTGTAGAGTTAGACACAGACTCGGAGGCTTCATCAACTGGTGTGCACTTTCATTCGCCATTGTTGTGGGACGACATGGAGGAGATGTATGGAGCTACCAAGGGGCCTCGTAGGTACTCTGGAGCTGTGGGCACAATCGAGTTGGATGACTTTATCCAGGAGTTCGACAGCTGGTGTGATTTGCAGCAGATGCGCAATCCACAGCTATTCACCCCATTCATGGCGTGGAAGGGACTGTTCCAGCATTTGGAAGGCCCGCCGATGGACGATTACCACGAGTTCAGGCGAGGACATGAAGCAGAGATTGAGGAGTGGAGGATGTATTGGTCACCTGACTACGTCTCCATTACTCGAGGCACGACGCGACCAGTAGCTGCATCAGTACCAGTAGCTCCCACTACCAGCACTAGTAGTGGAGCAAGTAGTGCTGGTGCTTCTGCAGGTGGTACCAGTTCAAAAGGTGCTACTACTCCTCCTGCCACGACTACAACACATGTGCCTAGATTCAACCCGGTGGTGGAGTTCTTCCAGGAGTTGCGGAGGAACTACCAAGGCGTACGGACAGAGAAGCTGCGAAGTTTGCAAGACTTCCAGCGCAAACCCAGTGAGAGCCTGCGAGAGGCGTACACTCGTATGAGGCGCTTGATAAGTGTGACCCAAGGGGTTACTGAAGCTCAGGCAATCCAGTTTTGGTATGGAATTCTGGACAAGGAGCTCAAGAGAAGGGTGCGAGATGCAACCCTGTTACAAGCAGCCCAACCCACATTAGCAGATGTGTTTCTGCTGGCTGAGCGGATTGAGCTCAACATGGTGGAGGAGTGAGTTGTTACAATTGGATTTGGCAAGGACATGCCTGCACGGGGCACAGCTGTCAGCCCACAGGCACAAGGGACTGCCCAACAGCGTGGTCAGGGGGGCAAGGCTGCCCAACCCAAGTTCCATGGAGCTTACAGGGGACCTCAGGTGCAGAGGCCCGTGGCGTCTTTTGCAGGCCAACAGCAACCAGGGGTGATATGTTGGACATGTGGAGGACCCCATGTCAAGAGAGATTGCCCAGAGGGTGGCAGAAGGCCGGCACAAGCACAGCCTGCACAGTTGCAGTGTGGGCATTGTGGCAAGTATGGGCATGGAGATGCCCAGTGTTATGACTTGCATCCTGAGTTGCGCCCAGGCCATTCCAAGGGAACAATGGTGGCCGGGGGCAAGGTGGACCAGCCCAGAGAGGACAAGGTGGTCGGGCACGAGGTGCAGGCCAAGGGCAAGCTCAACATGGCCAAGGACGCGGAGGTTAGGGTGTTGATCAAGGCATGGCCAACCGGCTTCAGCAGCTAGAGCAGAGGCTCGCTGCCATGGCTATAGCTCAGGCGGTACCGGCTCCCAGGCGGGATGGTCCACCTCCTGCTCCTGAGGGAGGAGATATGGGAGGCATGGGATTTATGTGCGGAGCGACACTACCACTAGAGCAGGTGGAGTCTGCTGCAGCCGTGACTCGAGGAGCAGCACGAGTTCCTGAGCCACGAGGTGCAGAGGTGGAATTGGATCCACAGCGTGGGGAGGCAAGCCGTCAGGCGAGGCTTCCTCAGTCATTCACATTGGCGGAGACTGTGTCGACGCCATCCATGGCACCTAGTTCTCGCCCGACTGTTACCGAGGCGGAGGTTACTATGCCATTGGGAGAGCTACACGTGCAGCATTGACTCCTGCTGCCAAGGCTAGTGCGGCCGGTGTGTTATTGGGGGCAGCCACCTCTGTGTGTCAGGCCCCACTGTTCTCGGCAACAATGATTGCGACGCCGGGGGTGAGACCAGCTGCAGTGTTCAGACTAGCAGCAACACTCTGTGAGAGTGGGGAGGTCACTTCATCTTCTGCGGAGTTAGTGGAAGGTGTAGTGGCAGAGGGATCCTCGGATTTGAGGGTCAAGACTGCCACGGCTGCGCCATGGCAAGCTGCAGCTGCCAGGTTGACAAAGCTGCCAGCTAGGCCAGCCTTTGAGCGCGCCACGGTGACACCTGGAGTTGTCTTGTTAGACAACCAGGGAGGCATTTTCACTTTGAGTGGACCGGCAAGCAAGAAGTACCGGCCACTTCGGGTCTTGTTGGACTCGGGAGCTCAGCCACTGATGTTGGGCAGAGCTGCTATTGCAGGTTTGGGCCTCATGGAGGCGGATATGGAGCCTTGTCCTTTCCAGATACAGACATCTCTGGGAGGATCAGAGCAGGCTCGGGGCATGACACGACATCAGTTGGCCATTAGACTGCAGCCGGATCATCCTAGAGATGGCTCAGTGATGCGAGCCAAGGCCATTGTGACAGACGCGGTCTCTTACGATGTCCTCATTGGTGGGGCAGGGTTATACCCCATGGGCTTCACCCTGGACTTTTGGGAGGAGTCAGCATCCTACAGGCCTGGATGGCAGTCAGGCGATGGTCGCCGTGCATAGCTCCCTGTGACATTCATTGGGGGTATAGCGGCTGCCCAGCGGGGCAAGATGCCAACACTAGCCGCCTTTACAGCTGCAGTTAGTTGGCCTGGAGAGTTGCTAGAAGGCAATGCCCATGCAGAGGATGTGCCACCTCCAGCAGAGCAGGATGACATGCATGGTATGGCGGAGTTGTCTGCCATGGTTGCTCACACTCCATTGTGGGGTACGAGCAAGGATTTGCAGCAGGTTGCTGATCGACGGGTGCAACAAGCCTGGGTAGAGGCTTTTGTACCGTCAGAAGAGGAGGAGAGTGCGGGTATTGCACCAGGACCACCTCAGTTGTCACCATTGGATACCACACCTATTGTGTGGTAGTATCCGGATGAAGGCATTTGCCTTTTGGACTTGTTTGGCGGGATCAGCACTGGATTGGCTGCTGTGCTACAGGCAGGTGTGCGGGTAAGGTGTTACCTGTATGTGGAGAGGGATGAGACTGCACGACGCGTCTCACTGCGCCATGTTGCTCAGTTGGTACAACAGTACCCTGCTTTGTTACCAGTGTCTGCAGTTCGTGGATACCAACAAGCCTTGCCAGCAGACATTTCGTTGTTGGGGGCGCCGGATTTGGAGCAGGTTGGCTCCATTGATCTGGTAGTGGCAGGTTGGCCCTGCCAAGGGCATTCATCAGCCGGGCATGGCAATGGATTGCGAGACTCGAGGACGGGTCTGTTTTGGGAGATGGTGCGGATTTTGCGCCACTTGCAGCTTCATCAAGCTGTATCGCCAGCATACATCTTGGAGAATGTGCCACTGATGGGCGATTCTCGGGCCAGGGTGATGGCCAGTGTGCATCAAGTCCGGTCGTGGCTTGGATCAGCAGTGTTGCTGGATGCAGCCGCAGTGGGGTCACGGGCTCATCGTCCACGGCTTTGGTGGACTAACTTGATGCCACCTGCACTACTCAAGCGTGCATTTGATGGGGTGCAGCGGCCAGCACACCTCACCGTGGATGGCATTTTGGACACAGGGAGGCAGTCTCAACGTGTGAGACACGATGACCGTTCGCCTTTGGCAGTGGTCAACAGGGTGGGTCAACCACGAGTAGCATTACCTACACTGCTCAGCTTCCCAGGATCCCATGCTTTTCGGGATGGTGGACCTGGCCTCCTGTGGGATGCTCAGTTGCAGCAGTTAGTGGAGCCTAATGCCGACGAGCGAGAGCGGGCTATGGGGTTTTCCACTAGGACCACGGCGGTGCCTTCTCTTTCTGAGGCATCACGACGTCAGGTGTTGGGGCAAGCAATGGATCTCAATTGCTTGACCTGGATTATTAGCTTGGCTATGGCTGAGCAACGTAGAGTGCGGAGTGCACTCCCCTTCATGGTCTCTCTGCCTACCGGGACGGTACAGGCAGCGAGTGGGGGCGAGCCGGTGAGGACCACGGGGTGTAGACATCCATGGCACACGTGGGAGGTGCTCGAGGTTCAGAGGGAGTTGGCAGCCAAGGCAGCTGTGATGGATGAGGTTGGGGATTCTTCTCGGGATGAGGAGGTTCTCAATGATGAGATGATGGGGCAGGATGAGGCCTTGTCAATGACTGAGCAGGAAGAGAGTACTGCTCAAAAGGTTGCAGCATAGCAACCACGGGACGCGTCCTCTACCTCTAAGCCCACTGGACTTAAGGTTGCAGTTACGGAGGACAATTGGGAGCCTGACATTGGACCCATTGTCACCGGAGGAGAGAGACGACATATGCGGCGGTTCCTGAGGGCTTACAGGAATTGTTTTGCCTTCAGTTTGAAGGACTTGGGAGCACTGAAGGGTCAAGAGATTTGCATTGAATTGGCTACTGACACGCCAATCTTTCGGAGACCCTATAGATACAGTGACATGGAGAGGTCCTTGATTCAGATGAGAACTCAGGATCTTTGGGAGGCAGGTTTGGTGGAGCTCTCTGGTGGAGAGTATGCTTCAGCCACAGTGATGCCAGCCAAGAAGGATGTCTATGGCAATTGGACGGAGAGACGTATGTGCGGTGATTACCGGCCTGTAAATCGTCAGACCAAGTCCGATAGGTATGCCATGCCGACACCAGAGGAGATCTTTGATGCCATTGGGCATTCCAAGGTCTTTAGCACGTTGGATTTACGATCCGGATATCACCAGTTGCCGATCAAGGAGGCGGATAAGCAAAAGACGGCATTCTGGGGATCAATGAGCACGGGAAGGATTGCCTATACCAGTGGCGGTTCTTACCATTTGGGCTTAAAAATGCTCCCGCTGAGTTTCAAAGAGTCATGGACAGGATTCTAGCAGGGGTGGAGGTTGCTCGGTGCTACATAGATGACATCATCATCTTTAGTGCTACGGTGGAGGAGCATGAGAGACACCTTCAGGGGGTATTTGAGCGCTTGAGGGCGCACGGATTGAAGTTACATCCGGGAAAGTGCAAGTTTTTCCACAACCAGATTGAGTATCTGGGTCACATGATATATCCTGGAGGATTGGGGGTACAGTAGACTAAGGTAGAGTCCATTGCACAGGTTCCACGCCCCACGGATGTGAGCCGAGTTCGAGCTTTCATGGGGTTAGCAAACTATTACAGACGGTTTGTTAAGGGATTTAGTGCCATTGCAAAGGCTCTAACCAAGCTGACCAAGGTGGACCAGGAGTGGCAGTGGGAAGATGAGCAAGAACAAGCTTTTCAAGAGCTCAAGGCGAGGTTGACCTCGGCGCCCATCTTGAGACGACCTATCAGGGGGCGTCCTTTTCAGCTGCATATAGATTGGAGCATGCTGGGGCTTGGAGCGGTGCTCACACAGGTGGATGATGAGGGAAGAGAGTTCGTAGTGGCTTATGCTAGCCGCTCGAACAATGCTGCAGAGTCTAAGTATAGCTCATATGAGGGAGAATGCTTAGCTGCAGTGTGGGCCGTGGCACACTTCAGGTGCTATCTATACGGCAATCTCTTCACCCTTGTCACGGATCACCAACCACTCAAGTGGTTGATGGAGTCAGACAAGCTTACGGGGAAGCTTGCACGGTGGGCACTCATCCTTCAAGAGTATGACTTTCAGGTGGTGCATCGACCGGGTTTGGTCAATCGCAATGCAGATGGGTTGAGTCGCAATCCATGCATGAGCCAACAGGATGACACTGGAGTTCGGTGGCATGGTGAGACGGACGAGGAGATGGTGCCCGGATGGCATGCATCTGCATTTCTGTGTATCTTGGCAGCGGAAGGCCAGGTTGGACCGGCAACAGGGATGACTGTAGATCAAGTGTCTGAGGACCCTGAGGCCAGCAATGAGCAAGGTGGCGCCAAAGATATACATGAGGATTCAGTTGTGTTGGACTACCTCCGCACTAGAGACACGGCAGCCACTGTGACTACCAAGGAGAGGGATCGGATCCTACAACGAGCCAAGAGGTTCAAGTGGGAGGGGACACACCTGCTCCGAGTGTGGGAGGATGGTCGAGTGAGGATTGTGCCTCACCCAACACAGCGGGCACGGTTAGTGCGCCATGCCCATGAGGAGTTGGGGCATTTTGGGGTGCGACGCACTCATAGTCTACTGCAGGGGCAGTACTGGTGGCGTGGTATGCACACAGAGGTGCAACAATTTGTGGCTAGGTGCATGGTGTGTGACAGGGTGCGTGCTTCATTCAACGCCCCTACTCCACAATTGCACCCTCTTCCGATCATGGGATTGGGCTACAGGTGGAGTCTTGACTTCGCAGGGCCATTGCCACTGACCATGCGCCACAACAAGTACGTGTTGGTGATGGTGGAGCACTTCTCCAAGTGGATTGAATTGGTTCCATTGCCTGATAAGGCTAGTGAGGGAGCTGCGTATGCATTCTTGGATTGTGTGCTTAGCCGATTCGGTGCTCCAGCTGAGGTACTCACGGACCAAGGGAGAGAGTTCTTGGGGGAGTTTCAGGCGTTGTGTGACAAGGCCTTGATAGACCACCGCACCACTTCTCGGGATCATCCTGAGGCCGATGGCTTGGCAGAGAGAGTTGTTCAGACAGTAAAGAGGGGTTTGCGCAAGTATGGCTTGCAGAAGGGACACCTAGGAGATTGGGACCTTCAGTTATTCTGGTTAGCCATGGGCTACAGGTTCAGCAAGCAAGCATCACTCGCCTCCTTCTCACCATACTTTCTTCTCTTTGGCCGAGAGCCGGATTTGCCTACATCCATTCGCAGAGAAGCTGCTACAGTTCTTAACCTTGACGATCCGGAAGTGTGGGCACGTGCATGTGAGCAGCGTGCAGAGTTGTTCAAGAGAGTCATGCCCATGGCTTTCGAGAACCTTGCCATTGCACAACACCGTGATACATTGAGGTATGCTACCATACGTGGTGGGGGCTATCGTCCTGGGGTTCGGAGATTCAACCCTGGCGACTATGTCTATCTGCAGCAGACTGCTCCTACGACCCTGGATGTGACTGCAGGACGTGTTATTTTGAGGGTTCGAGAGGTCTTGCCCTCAGGCGTCTTGGTCTTGGAGGGTCGGGATGGCATAACTTGGAAGGACCATGTGCGTAATTGTGCGCCATGTCACCTTCCGAATGTCGATGGCAGGATTGACCCAAACCTGGCAGTGGTATCTGCAGGTTTGAGGTGCATGTTGTGTGGGTCTGCTAAAAGGGCAGCCACCATGCTGGTGTGTGATCGATGCTCTAGAGGTTGGCATATGGGATGCTTGACTCCACCTCTTGAGATGGTTCCGGATGGGGATTGGTTATGTCCACATTGCACTGGATAGTGGGAGTGGATACAACCATGGAAGGCTAACAAAAAACGCAAGGCCCAGCTACGGGAGACCTTGAATACACGAAGTCCTGGCTCAAGTTCACAGATTGCAAGACGGCGACTAACGATGGGGCTACTCTTGTACCCGGCCTCTTGGTCTATAGAGTTTGAGTACGATAGGGACAGTGATAGAGGACTTAGTACGGCTATGGCTATTACGTCTTGTAGCTATATGGAGGTAGAGGGACCTATCCACCAGCTAGGGGGGCGATTGTGGTAGACTACTTTATTGTGCATATATGTGTGGTGTGGTTTGGACAGCGATGTAGTTGTGTTGCGATACGTATGCGCACGACAGCTGTCAAGTTAAATAAGCACAGTGTGAAACTAGCTAGAATAAAGCTAGTTATTTGTATTTAACACTTGGATTTAGGTCAAGTGTTAAATCAGGTGTCAAGTTTAGTTTGACACCTGACCCGTCTTATCTTCACGAGAGCGGCAGTCGCGCAGCTCATCTTTCTCGAGTTGAGCCTGCGCGACCGAGCTCCTTCATGCGTTTAGATTTGAGTGTGCTTATGATGGGAGTGTAGGTTGTTGTGGGGTGGAGTCCCCATAGCTTGGGGTGCCCCTGGCTCGACTTCTGTTTTAAAGAGTGATAGCGATGGATTCATGTTGTTTCTGGTGTGAGCAGTGTGTTTTCTAGTTTTCTTATCTTTATTGTGCATATATGTGTGGTGTGGTTTGGACAGCGATGTAGTTGTGTTGCGTTACGTATGCGCACGACACACGAAACGAGTGAAAAAGTTTTGTTTTGTTTTGTTTTGTTTTTTTTTTTTTTTTTTTTTTTTTTTTTTTTTCGCTCTGCCTGTTCGCAGCCCTTCCGTGGCCCTCATCGCCACGACTTCTCACGGCCCGCCCTAGGCATACGCTGCCCACAAACTGCCCCGTGATACCCCGTGGTATCACAATCACGACCCCGCACGGCCTCCGACCACGGCCCGCCATTCCCACGAGCCGGTCAACGTGCCCTCCCGTGGTGTCCGCGCCACGACTCCCCACGGTCACGGTCAACGGCCTCGGTCAACAGCCATGGCTGGGCTCATGGTATCTCGTGATACCGGCCCCACTGCCCATCACGGCCACGGTTCCCTGCATTCCCAGGAACTCCCCACGAATTCCCATGCGTTCCCGAGCTCTCCCCGAGCTGGAGTTTGCTCCTGCACCTGCTGCTGACGAGCTATGGCTTCTTCGAAGCCACCAGATCTGCTGCCATGCTCTCTTGAGTTCTCACGGCCCTCCAGAGGCACCCCAAACTCAACAAGCAAGCAATATGGTGCCCAACAAGCTCCATTTCTTCAAGAAGCTCACAAAAAACGAATCTGAAAATACACACCTTTACAAACTTGGTGCACCTGCACTTCTCATGCATATCCCTTGGCTCTAGAGCGCCTCGTTGCTGCCCTTCCAGCCCCACTCTTGCCACTTCAAGAGCCCTTACAGTGCTAGAGTTTCAGATTGAAACTTCAATTCAACACATGCTTCATAAGTGCACTGATTTGCACACAGCAGGGACCAACCCCCTCTCTTCACTCATACCTCTTAATGAGCTTGGAGCTGAAGCTCCCAACAGGCTGTGATGCATCCCCTCGCAGCTCCACTATTCGGCTGCTCCTCATCTACCCATTGCAAACCTGCAACCTGTTCGCCTTTGCACTCTATCCGCTT
The DNA here is from genome assembly GCA_030704615.1 of Takakia lepidozioides. Lineage (NCBI taxonomy): Eukaryota > Viridiplantae > Streptophyta > Takakiopsida > Takakiales > Takakiaceae > Takakia > Takakia lepidozioides. The sequence continues at coordinate 68,670,304 of CM060733.1, read as the reverse complement.
TGGATAGGCTCATGCACGGATCCCTACACTCTAGGCTGAACCGTTTCTCACGATCTGAAAACACAAGTGCTACAACTAACTCGAACCTGGCATTCACAGATTCGAGCTGATCTTTCTCGAGTGATAAACAAGAAGGATTACAAGCACACAAGCTCTCTACCAAGCTCACACACTTGCACATGAAAACATCACTCATATATTAAGTCGAGCCAAGTGCACCCCACGCCATGGGGAATCCACACTACAGCACCATAGCTAGACGAGGCTCAACTTGAGAAAGATGAGCCCACCGCGATCTGCCGTGAAGATAACCACGCCAGGTGCCCAAACACATATTGGCCCCTGGATTGACACTTGGATCAATCCCAAATGTCAATATATCAAAACTAACTATTTCCTAGCTAGTTTCACACTAGTGATAAAATAACTTGACATCCCTTACAACAATTATCATTAACAAGAGGCAGCTCGAATCCAGCCTCCTAGGTCCCCAAGTGGCTTCATACCCCAGGGTGCACCCGGGGTACCCCCCAGGGGGTACCCATCCCCCCTCCTCCCCCTCCACCCCCTCTCTCTCTCTCTCTCTCTCTCTCTCTCTCTCTCTCTCTCTCTCTCTCTCTCTCTCTCTCTCTCTCTCTCTCTCTATCTCTCTGTCTCTGGACCCTCTCTCTCTCTCCCATTTCTAAGGTTCCCGGTGCTCTCCGAGCACCCCATAGTTTATAGGGCCCACCCCCGAAAGGCGGCAGTAGCCGCAAGGCGAAGTGGCTCTTAGTTACGCCGGCTTCGGCCGGAGTCTTCCCTCTCCCCTCACAAGATTCCTACAAGGGGGAGAGAGTGCATGAGAGAGAGAGGGTGCAGAGGGAGAGAGTGTCGATGACACTTAGAGACAGAGAGAAAGGGGAGAGAGAGACAGATAGGGGATGAGGGTTGCCCATGTCCGACGGACATGGGCATATATTCATCGATTTTAGCACGCGATGGATGATTATCATCCATCGCGAGATATGAATTTCAAAAATTGCGTCGCTTTTGAGACGCAATTTTCAAATTTGGGGTTGGGTTTTATATTGTTTTAATTCAAGCAATGGAAAATCTGTCATTTGTTCTTATTTTGATTTTTCTTTTTTTAAAAACGTCGTAGTTCTATTGCGATGCCCAGGGGGACGCTAAGCGCCGCAAAAACGTCGCATTTTTACGGCGACGCCTTTGGGGTTTTTTTGGGGGTAGATCGTCTTGGGGGGGGGGGGCTTACGCCGCCAAAAGCGTTGCAGTTTTGCTGCGACTCCCAGAGCGTCGCATTTTGGGGTTTTTTTTTTTGTGTGGGGGGCAGGGGAGGGGGGCCAGGGGTGCCTTACGCCGCCAAAAGCGTCACAGTTTTGCTGCGACTCCCAGAGCGTCGCATTTTGGGGTTTTTTTTCTTGTGTGGGGGGAAGCGGGGGGGGGGGCTAGGGGGGCGTATTACGCCGCCAAAAGCGTCGCAGGTTTACTGCGACGCACATGGCGTCGCATTTTGGGGTTTTATATTTTTTTCTGGGGGGGGTGGGGTTCTTGGGGGGTCTTGTTGGGGGGGGGGGGGGGGGGGGCGGCGGGGGACGTTGCTTAAGCGACACATAAGGGGTCACTTGGCAAGCACGGTGTGTTTTTTGTTTTTTTCCCCTCCTTTTTCTGTCACTCATACTAGGGTTCCACCTGATATATACAATATTTCATAACATGAATCATTGTCATCATTGCTTGAGCATTCCATATTTACTTTCATCCTTAAAAATAAATGAAATCTTGGGCCTATCCTTTTAGATGGCTGAAAGAAAAGTACCAACACCACACACATGTAATTTGAATAGAACATTGTATATTGTATTGAAAAAAATGTTTTGGTCTTCTAATAAGGTGCATGCACCAGAAATGTATGCATCGAGGCACTAGCCATCTCATACCGGCATTGAGGCAGAGAATGTTGACTATGGCGAGGAGGACCATGAGATGAATGAGGGTGGGGCCCCACTTGCATATTCCCAAGACTTTGTAAGGGATGTTCCCAATGTTGAGGATGGTTTGGACCTTGATGAGGTCAGAGCCATGGAGGATCTTTTAATGAACCATTTGGGTGTCGAGGGACAACACATTGGGGATCATCACGATACGTCCACGGTGGATGGAGAAGATCCGGGTCCAAGTGCAATGGAGGATGAGGCCAACACACCGTTGTACAAAGGGGCGAAAGTCAGTAGGCTTTCCACCATATTGTTATTGCTTAATTTGCAAACCTGGTTTGACATAAGCAATGTTGGTATGTCTGCAATCATGCGCACTATTGGAGACTACATCCTCGCCCCCCATGTAGAGTAAAAAAAAATTGTCACGCTCGAGAAAAGAGGCAAGACAAGTCCTTGACTCAGTGGGGATGGGTTACAAAATTATCCATGCATGTCCTTGTGATCGGACCTTGTACTATGGAGACCACGAGCGTGCTACCACGTGTCCCCGGTGCAAACAATCTAGATACTAAGATGACATTTGTTCAAGGAAAGAAGATCCCACGAAAGGTAAATTATCTAATTTCCATTGTATAACTTGGTAGGGTTTTGGGTTTTGAATTAGGTTATGATATTTCCCGAATAATTTTGCGTTTCATAAATGTTAGTATTGTTAGAGGGTTGTCTGGGACTTAGACAATTTTACGGGTTTTGTGGGGTACCCTTAATTTTGCGCAGACTTACGGATGGTAGACTCAGACCAACAGAGGCCTTAGGGGTGACAGACACAGGTCTTAGGGGTGGTAGACAGGCTTACACAGTCAGTCACAGCCTTACACAGTTAGACACAGCTTGACACAGCCTGTCACAGCCTGACATAGCCTAACACAGTCAATCACAACCTTACACATCTTGTCACAGCCTTACACAGCCTGACACAGCCTTACACAGTTTGACACAGCCTGACACAACCTTACACAGCCTTACACATCCTATCACAGTCTATCACAGCCCGACATAGTCCGACACAGCTAGTCACAGTCACAGCCCGACACAGCTTGGCACAGCCCGTTACAGCGTTCACATGGAACGATTATCATTGATAGGGAACGACTATGTGGGAACGACATCTGCAGGGGGAACGTGCATTCTGTCTTGGATGACAGTTAGTTAGTTAGTTAGGCGGTTAGAACAGCTTACAGGTAGAATAGGAAGAGTAGCAACATGGAGAGGGTCACTTCTTGGAGATCACTTCTTGGAGATCACTGGAGGAGATCAGGCGGAGAGCACGATCTTGGAGCGCAGGAATGGAGATTACACAGAGGAGGAGATACGACAAGATGATGCTTGATTCCTGCAAGCTGTAGAGATGCACTGTAGAGCAGATTAGAAACACCATGGCTTCGGCTTGATACTTTATAGATATTAATCTGATACATATTTCATACTCACACCGTGTAGAGAGACCTGAGTGAAGCTGTGGAATGGATGCTTGGGTAGATGGAACATGGAAGATTGCAGAAGCAATCTGATACTTAATCATAGATAATAAGGTAACTTGCTAATGTGAATGCGAGAAGGAATACAAATAGGAAGCACCCCCATGATACACTAGTTGTAGGTCATGACTGATTGTTCTGAGCGGGCTGAGTGCTTAGAGAATTCCAACTCTTCATCTTGGAGTTTCCACCTCGGATAGCTAAGGGATGGGTGAGTAAAAGCCGCTCGACAAGTACATATAAAAGAATAAATACTTGAAATAGGCATGAAATAGGCATGAAATATGCAGGGAATAGGCAAATCAAATATTCATTGATGTCAGTAATGTCAGTGATGTCAGTGTAATTTAGGGTTTAGGGTTCAAGATAGCAGATTGTTCTCAATTCATATGTTGTGCAATTCATATGTATGTATGTGTAATATGAGAGTATATGGAAATATAAACATGAAGTTGATTTTGTCATATTGATTGTGGGTGGGGTTAGAAAATGCATTATTTTCCAAACATCCCATGCTTGAAAGCACAATTTCGGAGTCCATCCTTCGCACAACTCATGAAGTGGTATGCGACACATCGAAGCCCCCCGAGAAAGGTGTGTGGCCCCCATGATTCTCAAGCATGGAAACACACTGAGGAGAAATGGCCTTTTCTGAAAGAAGATCCTAGACATGTCCGTCTCGGCTTGTCTATGGATGGTGTCAATCCATTCTCAGTCCAATCCAGTAGCCATTCAACTTGGCCTTTGACACTGGTTAATTGCAACATCCCTCCCTATCTTGCTATCAAGAAGGGCCATATTATATTGGCTGCCATTGTGCCAGGTGAATAACACAACTCTTTCTTGTTGCTTTACGATGTACGTGGAAGTACAATGTCGAATATATATGTAACTAAGATGATTTGTTTTGTTTGTGTTTGAAACGATCTGATATGTATTGTAAATAACTTGTGTAGTAGGAAAAAAACAAGTGAAGGACATGGATGTGTATATGCATCCATTGGTTGACGAACTGAAGCTTTTATGGAATGGAGTTCCAGCCTATGATGCATCGGCACTCACTGGCCGATGTTCTTTTCTCTTGCGAGGGCTTTTGCTATGGACAATGCATGACTATCTAGGTACAACTTAATTTGATATTATCTATAGTATTAATATTTCTTCTGTCTCTACGCAACAAATTTGAGGATGCCGCCACTATCCATGGTTTGAAGTCTCATGACTACCACAACATTTTGCAAGACATCCTTCCCGTTGCAATACAAGGGACACTACATGAGGGCATTCGGAAAGCCGTCTATCGACTGAGGGACTTGTTCCGTTGGATTTGCACAAAAGAGATGGAAGAGAAGGATTTTGAACGAATGAAAGTGGAGGCGGCCACGGTGTTGTGTATGTTGGAGATGCATTTTCCCCCTAATTTCTTTGACCTCCAAGTGCACTCGGTAGTGCATTTGAACGTGGAGGAGGCCGAGATTGCCGGTCCGGTCCATGCTTGTTGGATGTACTTTCTTGAGCGCTATATGAAGGACCTGAAAGCACATGTGCAAAAAAGGGCGCATCTCGAGGGTAGTATGGCGGAGGGGTACACCTTGCAGGAGGCTATGGTTCTATGTACGGAGTACATGAAGAGGGTGGACAAAGACACCCCCGAATGTGGAAGGAAGAGGGGGATGTAATAAGCAAGGAGCAAGTTTTGCCAAAAAAGTCCAAGAGGGTGAAGCTTTCCGCCACATTGGTAGAGCAAGCACATGCCTAATTTGTGTTGAAGAACACTCCGACAACCAATATGTAGCCCAGTGGTAATGGGCACATACCACGTTGGATGTGGTCGTGGGTTCAAACCATGGTCTGGTGTGTCATGAAGGTGTCCACCTTTCAGCTGGAAGGCAGTAGCCCTTGTGGTGAAGTGACACCATAAGTTACGCTTCCTTCGGGAGGCGTCATACCTTTGAAGAACACCCCGTGTATAGTGGAGTGGGAGGCAAGACATGCGAATGAGAATGCACGGCGGTTGGAGGCTAGTCACACTTGGAGACGCACACATGGACAGGATCAGGTGCGTGCATCGCGAGGGCGAGGCCGCGGGCGAGGGCTGGTTTCCGCTTTGCCTTCTGATTTGCAGCAATTGAGACCCTTCCGTCATTGGCTTTGGAGTGCAGTTGAGCATGCAATGAACAACGGTGAGGTGGTGTCAGCCTTGGTGCGCGAGCTAGCGAGGGGGCCATCCCAATATGTCTTTTCGTTCACCTCAATGTGGGTTCGTGGTTGCCATTTCCGCATCCGCTCTCTTGACATGTGCCGGAAGACCACTTTTGACTCTGGTTTGTGTGCAACATATTGGCAAGATTCCGTGTCAAGCACAAGGGACACTCGACCCGAAAGAAGAAAGCTTGAATATATTGGGGAGATTGATGCCATTTTGCAACTTCAGTATGATGAGTATCGACCTATTATTTTCAAGGGGAGGTGGTTCCGATCCAACACTGTAGGGGCAAATGCAACACTACAACAAGATGAATGTGGCTTCATGCAAGTCAATGCGGATAGGATCCTTCCCTGTAGTCGCATCACTGACGAGCCATTTGCATGGCCTTCCGATATGGAGCAAGTCTTTTTTTTCACGGATAATACTAGATCGGGCAATTGGAAGGTGGTTGTGCATGCTCGGCCAAGAGGAAGGCGCATTTATCATGGCGAGGGTTCTAAGTGGGGTATGGAAGATGAAGACCCACGGGATCACGGAGAGGAGGGGGAAGAGGCCGTGCAAGAGGAAGAGGAGGCCGAGGATGAGGGTGGAGAAGGGTGGACGCTACTGCTTAACGTAACTTATGGTGTCACTTGACCCCATAGGGCTACTGCCTTCCGGTGGGAAGGTGGACACCGTATGAGGGTGGAGATGATGATGCATTGGGTGGAGGAAATTGAGGAACAACTGGCCTCCAACACTAACGTTGGAGATCGTGAAGTAAACATTGAGGTGGGCATTGGAGAGGAGGATGACGAGGAGGCATCTGAAGACGAGGAAGAGAACGATAATGAAGAACATGAAGAACATGATCCTCATCCTATGGTTCAGCCGGTGCATGAGCCATATCATGGGTATACGGATGATGATTCGCCGTGTGATGAGGCTTCAGATAGGGAGGACATTAATGTTGATGATGATCATGAGTACGTTGGAGAAGATTTGGAGCTTGACAATGAGGAATGACCCTCCCGATGATATTCTGGAGTAGTAGTATCCGTGTGTGCTAGTAAGACTAGTATTAGCACCGAGCTATTTGCATCCTACAAGTTCTTGCTGGATGCTTGGGACCTCAGGATACAACATGAATGGGATGTGTATAACAGACGTAAGGTTGTTTTGAGACTGGGATCGCGTAGAGGGGCATAATAGATATTCTCTTGATGTACTTTGTATACATTAACCAATTAACTGATTCATATAAAATATCTTTCTTCTTGTTGCTCATCTTTTGTTGCTCATCTTTAATAAAGCAAAGTTTCAAAGTTTCAAAGCACACAAAAATCATTTAGATGGGCAACCATCCGTTGGCCCATTGAATGAATTTTGATTGATCTCATATTTGTCCGGGACATGTCGGATGGTATGCAGAACATACCTACAAAGTTTCAAAGCAAAAACAAATCATTTGAATGGGCGATGATTTGATCGCCATTTGAATGAATTTCGATTGATGTCATATTCGTCTGGGACCTATCAGATGGTATACTGAACATACTGACAAAGTTTGAAAGTAAACAAAAATCATTTGGATGATCAACTGTTCGTTCGCTCTTTGAATGGACATATACGTGTTGTGGAGACGGAAAGCTGTGTTTCGCCTGCACATGAATTTGTTTTATTCTTATTTTCAACCATATGCTTAATGACAGCATATGCAATGTGCGTGCAAAATTGGGAGTGAATAAAAGTCATCTGCACCCAAAACCATATTTTCTGCCCTCATTTGCACTCCAAAGTTCGAATTCAACTTCATACACTCTTCATAGAGAGTTCTGCAAGAGTCAGAGCTACTTGCAGCAGTACAGTTCTACTATCCGAAAAGGATGGGCGTACCATTGTGTTGGGACCGCAAGCCAAGGTCACTGGTCCCCTGGATCCATATTCAGAAGAGTGTGCACCTCTTGGGGGCTCAACCCTGGTGCATGTATGAAGTGATGAGTTGTGGAATTACACCGGAGTCTCTTTAGGTACACGTAGTACAGATGCTTGCAAGGGCAGTATGATGCCCCCTTGTTCGCCATGATCTGAAAGTCGGTGCAATTGCAGGTGGGTAATTCTGAAATGGTGATGGTGTACACCTCATTGCAAATAGCTGAGCCTGCCGTGGCCATCTGATACACACACCCGAAGCCTGGTGGGGGCACTTCTGTCGAGCTCTGGATTGTACAGTTCATCCAAAGTGCATTCCCCATCCTTGTCTCGTTCACTTTTGAGGGAGGTCGCCGCCTCTTCGGTTTCCCCCAACGGTGTGTAGGATGCTTAGAGCTGTCGGGTCCCATTGTTCTTGCTCTCACAGGGGTCGGTGGTGGAGGCTGTGGAAGCGGAAATGGTTGTCTGGGGACGTCAGTGCGCTGCACCATCCGAAATCTTGCGGTGGTAAGGGCGTCGGCCTCAACCTGACTCAGATCGCAGCCTGGTTCCACCGGCCACACCGGGGGAGCCTCTGGCATTGTTTGTATGCCGTACTTGGGCTTTCCATACACGCAAGTCATAATGTCGTGCCTGCAGAACCAGAACTGGGTGGTTGTCGCCTCCGCAAACTTTGCATGGACAAATCTTCCTGTAAAAGTAGGAGCAGGGACAGCACCATCTGGATTCCTCCTTATCATCTCTAAACAACGTTGTCGTGTATCCACTCGAATTGCGGAACACCTGCCTCGAAACGACGGCTTTGTGCGAGCAATTCTCCAGTGTGACGCAGACACAGTCGTCTCCACAATGGCTTGGCCATACTGCATAACAGGGGGCGGAATCTGGGGCAAGCGAGCGGTGGGAATTTCTCGCACGGAATCCCCGCTTGAAGGCGATGGCGATCTGGAATTTCTTGGGCTTCCACTGCTGGAAGACACATTGTGCGGCAACATGACAAGCCCTCGAGGTGCTGTCCGAATGTTCCCTGTCGGATCTCCAGGAATCCTCTTCGCACCCGGGTTCCTCTTCAATCCTCCGCCTCACAGGGCGAGTACGGACGTCCCCCTCTAGGTGCTCACCTCTGCGGTGCAGAGGCGTCCCTTTGATCTTCTCTCGCAATGCTGTTGCCCATTTCAGTGGATTCTTCGACCTCGAAGCTGTTTGCACCAACAATTCCTCCCTGTCCGGCCCAAAGCCCCATTGTTTCCCGCTCAGGAACTTGTAGTACGTGGCTTGCTGCATGATTGCTCTGTCGATGTCCTCCGTTGTGGCCGTCACTACGTCCACCAGATGTGCGGCAGAAGACGCTCGCCAGGAGGAGTGCACTGATTCTGCCATATTCGTGTTCGGCATGTCCGTGTCGGAATCCAAGCACCGCTCCTACAAGGACACAAACAATGGTGAGGAACCAATGGAAAGGTCCGTAATAGAAAGACAAATGCACGAAAATGACAGCATCATACCTCCCGCATGTATTGTCCAAACTGTCGATACCGGAAATGCCACCACCCCAACCAGCTGTGCAAGGCTCCCAAATTGGTTGTCTCCACTGCACCTGACGTGTTCCACCAAGCCTTGATGATAGCAAACTTAACCTCCGCGTCATCAAATGTGGGTGCATCCTTCCACGCCGTACAAAGGACACGGTGTTCAGCCTGGAATGAGCTAGCAACAAATTTGGTAGTGTAGTGGGATAGACTCTGCATCCAATGGAATCCACATGATCTCTCTTTCCCCTCCATTGGCACATTGGGGTCCTCACCGTACACACGCCGCACCGCTGCCCAGTTGGCCTGAGCGTTGTCTGCCATGAATCCCCTGAAATTGGGCTCTGGCAATCCCGCCCTTGCCATCTGCTCATTTATGCCCTCCCACAGATGCATCTCCGACTGTGTGTCCTCCCCTTTCATCTCGCAGATTGCAATCGTCATGAGCCTCTTGGAGTGATAGTCATAAACATGCGCACCCATAGTCACCCACTGATGGTTTGTAATTCGCTTGATGTGATCAAACATTACCCAAGCATTCGACAGGTTTCCAGTTGTCATGCGAGTGACCAAGTCGACTCCACTCCCAGGCCCACACGTCGACATTTTAAAAATGTAATAACGATCGGATTCGCTGCCTTGCCCTGGAAACCTGCTACCTTGGATGTAGTCATATCCAGTCATTCGTTTCACCTCCGGGATTGAGTGCATGTCCGACCCCCGGCCGAACTCTTGCTTGCAAGATACGATGTGATTCCGCACATTCGGACTACAAACGTGCGAGACCGACTCCAACAGGTCAAGATCTCCTCTTCGTTCAAGGGCACTCGGTCTGAACCATCTTCAGACATGATTTTGCCAAGAGAAATCTTGTGGGCTGCCTTCAGCTGAATCTGCTTTGGTTTGGCTCCGGGGCTCAATTTCACCTCCTCTTTTATGATGTCGTGTGCTTCTTGCACAGCCTCACGCATGTTGCCTCTCGCCAAGGGGTGGCAGTGGACCCCAACGTGTATGCAAGCTCTAGTCAAGTCCGGGAGCAAATGGATAACGTAATATTGCTTGGCTCTGCACATGGACATGCACGTCGGTGGTTCTTTGCAATGTGCGCACTTGAAAGTACCCGCAGGAGCTTGGCTGGAGACAATGAATGGATGATGCATTGTGCCAGTCCAATCCGTCTCGTTTCTCCGCCCTCCTTTGGAAAGAAAGTGGAAGCAAGCGGGATTCAAGCACCTCAGCTTCCCCGCACAGAGGACGTATCGTACACGAACACCATCAGCAATTTTCGTGCTACTGGTCTTCGTCACACACCAGGGGTGTCCGTCATGCTTTCGATCCATGTCTGTTAACATCCCTGAGGCTTTGTTTGAGGAAGTGACAGGTGGAAACTTGAAGATGACATTGCCATCGACTTCGGGAGGTAGATACGTTACCTTCCTGACCGGAAATTTGGCATAGTCGAGAGCAGCCAGCTTGGAGCGAGAACCATCGAGGTGATGTTGCCGTAGGAGCTGCACAATGGACCGGGTTGGAGTTATGCTCGAGAGTACATGCGTAGCACCTGCAGAGACGTCCATGTCGGATTTGAACGACCGTGTGGAGGACATGGGGACCTCAATGCACTCATCTTCATCGTCGGAAATGTCGAATACGTCCACACGAGAAGCTATGGAGGGTCTTGACGGTCCAGGTCGGGAATGATTATCGTTGCATACCTCTCTGTTGGCAGTGGCCGCCTGTCGGTTTCCGGACTCCTTTGTGGATGGTGTGGGCAGCGACTGATTCGGAAAGGGAATGGGCATTCCCACAGCTCGGTACAGGATGGTGTCTGATGGGGGTACGTGCCATTTGATTCCGCAACCTCCGTCGTTACCTAGCACGACAATGGTCTCGTCAACCTGTCCAGGAACATCCTTCCTTTCTTCTTCCAAATAAACTGTGCCCGGTTTGAGCTTGAATTTAGAACAAAGGTAAGTTTCGGTCACTCTCCAAAGTCCTCCCTCGTTTGGGATCCAGGCTCTCCCAAGTTGCGGAGGACAGCAAACTATAGCGTAGAAATTCGGAGCCATCGAACACCGCACGAAGTTGGCAAGCGCGAGGTTCAGTATACCGACAGATGAAGGCTCACAGGCACCATGCCGAGTCCATCGACGATTGGAAGTCGCACATTGAAGTGGAAAGTATAGTTTCAAGCTACATGCATGAAGGTGGGAGGTGTGATTCCATAGCCAGTAAGTTAGACAATGATGGCCGAATCGGCGACGAAATAACATCTCCTGACAGTTTCTCCTGAGGGTGGATCCAGCAGTATTCTCGGTACAGACAGGAGCGTTCGCACTGACAAGTGCCAGGACTGTTAGTTAAAACCATGCTGGACGACCGCCTGGGGGGGCGCGAAGGCGGCGCCTTGTCTCTCTTGCAGCGGGAAACACCGCTTTGAATGCAGTGGCATCTTCCCTCCTCTGGCTTTTTCTGTGCTTAGCAAGGATGCTTATGATGGGAAGTTCTCTCCCTCCTTTCAAGTGCCTTGCGATTGTGCCTGCTTTGCTTCATTGCTTATGTGCTTTGTGGAGGCGGCTTGCTGCGGGCGGTGATGGCACATAACCCTCTTCCCCAATCGCTTAAGGTGCCTTTGGAGTTTAGGGATTCTCATGTTCTTATCTCTTTCTCTTGCTTTTGAGTTTCTTAGTTGACATCAATGACAAGTGTGAGGGTCTGTGATTCACCTGGGGTTCCACAATTCTCACTAACCTATTGGTTTTTGTAGGGGCTTGTGATGGGACCAGGTGAGGACCTCACCTACTTTGAAGTTTCTTGAGCATGCAGATTGGGATATGGGCTGAGGAGACCTATGGGTTGTGCGCGCTGTGAGGTGGCTGCTGCCTGCAGCCCCGATTTCAACCCGACTGCCCTTGGCTTGACATGCTACAGCCTGCGTTCTAGCCTTTGTCGTTCTGCCGCCGATGCGCAGCTTGGCCTGACTGGCCTGTTTCCTGAGGCTTGCATACAAACCATACCCTACCTTTTGATCTTTGACAGCAAAGCCTGTGGATTATTAAGGTAGGTTGTCAGTTCTTTTGGCCAAAGAGGATCTGGTTTTTGGTTGTATGTTTTTGGCGGTTTTGGATGACTATGGACCAGGGGGCCTTGAAGTTTATGGCGGCAGCCTGGTAGGGTACTGCCCTGCTCCTTTTCAGGCCTGCTTCTGATGTGTACTAGATCATAGTAAGGTGTTTTTTGCATGTCTTAGCATGGAACTCTGAAGGATGAGGATGGTAAACTGCAATGGGATCCTACCTATAGTTTTGGCTCTGTCATGACATCAGGCCTATGACTTGCAATCTGGTTTTTTATATACAAAAGAGGCTGGATCTCGACTGTTCATGTTGCTTGAACCTTCAATTTGACAAGCTGCATTCACATTCCCTTGATACCTTGTATGATCACATGTCTCGGGGTGAATACAAATGATATGGAATCTATTTGATCTTGCTCAAGTTGGACTGCTTGGTGGCATATTGAGATTCTGACAAACTGCAGGCTGGTCCTTATGCCTTGGCTGATGCATGACCTGCCATAATTAATGGCTGAAATGGTAGCCTGCTAGTATGTGTACAGGCTGAACCAAGAGGCCTTGCAGCCTGCACAGGGACACCAATATCTTATCTTGTCCCACACATGAACACATGATTCATTGGCCAAGATGGCCGGATCTCAGGTGTTCAAGATGCTTGCATCCCCTACATGAACAAACCCCGCCCTCCCACCCTGTTTTATCATGACTGATTGGGTGATGTCAAATTCATGGGAAGCTATGACAAGAATGGAAATGTTAGATGGTGCCCTGTTTTGGGTTGTTTATGTCTTTAATTGACAATGACCCTAGTGGGTCTTGTCCATGTCTTGACATGACATGAATATCTTCCCTCTCTTTCTATTTCCAATGTACTCGGTGGTTCTTGTACACACCATCTACCCCTTTCCTTTCTGGTTATTTCTTCATCATGTTGATATACTAACATGGTTTGTTTCTGGCCTGGCAGAAGGTCCCTCCATGACAAAGATATGGAGCAATGACCTTCATAAGGTATGTCCTCCAGCAAAAAATTTGTTGGTGAATTTGGGCACGGAGGTCTTTGAGATAGACATAGTGCTTTTGAGGTTTATCTTCATACCGATATATTGAGCTAGGCCCAGGTAAAACCACCTGCAGGAGTATGTGTACACCTTCTACATGATCCGGTCAATGCACACTACTCGTGTTAGATGGTTTACTGTAGCTGATGCCTTGTATCAGTTTTAGATACTCTTTGGCTCATATGCTTTCATACCTCTCTACAAGTGGCTTTGCTCTATGTAGCACCACTAAATAAATATGCATATGTAATATGCTATGTGCTTACATATGCTATGTGCTTATCATACCTTTGGAAAAACTGGCCTTAAAACCAGGATGGTGTATAGATGGGTAGCAGGTTGCTACCATCCTACCTTACACTTATTTGTGATCCATGACAACAGAATCTTGTTTCTTGACATGAGTGGATGAGGAAGTAGGCCTTTCCAGCCCCTTTGGCAAATCTGTCCAGGGGTTAGAAGCTACTTTGAAGAGGGAGAATCCTTATGAAGGGGTCTGGTATGCACTCCCTTACGGGGTGAGTGCATACCACACTTACTCCATAAGGGACTGCCATACCAGGGGCTGGTTGGTGGGTGCCCCCTCTCTCCCCCTCTCTCCCTCTCTACTGGGAATTGGCAGTTTGCTATCAGTGTTGACTTCTTGTTTTCTCATCCTCTATCAGGCTTTTTCATCCATACCAGATGAGCCACCAGGATGGACATTGAATTACCTCTAGGATGGTTCTTTTGGCCTTTTCATTCCTCCTTTATTGACTCTCATCCATACCGGATGAGTCACTATGGAAGAAAAGAATTACCTCTATGGAGGTTGCCAACAACATCCTATTTTTCCATCCGTACCGGATGAAAAACTACCAGGGTGATCATTTTTCTTTCCTCTTTTATTGACTTTTTTTTATCCGTACCGGATGGTCTGGTGAGGAATGATAGAATTACCTAGATGGAGGTAATGCGTTGCCACGGATGATATTCCCTATTCCAGAGGTTCAAAAAAGAGCCAATTGCCTTGGCATGGCCTCTACGGACCTTTTATTACAAGCTTTGTGATCAAGGTGAGAACTTGACCTTACGGACCAAGAACGACCTGCATACTGGCTCTACCAGATCTAAGAATCACAAAAGTCAGCTGTTCAATTGGCATAGGCCTTACATTCGGTGTAATTGTGGGTCTGAAAATGCTTCATTTGGTTGTGTTGGCAGTGTTTCTTGGTTTGATCACTTGGTATGGTATATGTTGAATAACCTGACGGTTTTCTTCCCTGATGATACATACCCTTCCATTCAAACCAAGTATTATAATTTTCTGGTCTGGATAATGAAGGCAGCCAGATCTGCCGTACTGGCACAGATTACCTTCCAGATGATCCGGGAATTTATTATGGAGGCAGCCTGCGAATTTGCAGCTGATCCTAATGCTAAGGTAGTATAAGGCTGGGAGAATCCAAGACAGCCCAATACATTGAGAAGATGCTAAAACCTAGTACTTTTTCGGACAACCAGCCTAAGCCTCAGTTCAGTCATTACAAAAGGCAGCGTATGGAGGGGCAGACGCCTCACCAACAGGGTAAAACATATGCTTCTCGGGGAAGAGATACCCCGGTACGTGGAAGAGGCCTATACCAAAGGGGTGGACACTCTGGCCGGATGCAAACTCCTGCCAACACATCTGAGAATACCAGATTGACCAACCGCTCTCCACCGGGTGGATCGGGGTCTAATTCCACCACCACCATCAACATTGCCAGCCAAGAGTCATACAGGACCCGGAGGAGTTCAGAAGGGTTCTCCCCGATCCGCAAACGGGATTTCGGATCATGGCAGGACACGTGACCTGGTATACTCCTCTCATCTATGTGCATGTATCTTTATGATCTTACTTCTGGATATATGCAAGCTGATACCTGACGTTCATGGTAGCTAATTATCTACACATGACCAAGGATGCTTAATCCTGTACATTTCAAGCAAGTACCATTGTATGAAGGGGTTTGTCCCATTCTCTTTTGTCACTTCTTTTGATCCATCAGACCCAGTTGTGGGTCCAGCACTGATCAATGGTTTATGCAAGTGTGAGGAGGGGATATAGGTCTTTCCTGCCCCTGTGGCAAATGTGTCCAAGGGTGGGAAACTATATTACAGAGGGAGAACATTTATGAAGGGGTCTGGTGTGCACTCCCTTACGGGGTGAGTGCATACCACACTCATTCCATAAGGGACTGCCATACCAAGGGCTGGTTGGTGGGTGCCCCCTCTCTCCCTCTCTCTCCCTCTCTACTGGGAATTGGCAGTTTGCTATCAGTGTGGATTTTTTGTTTTCTCATCCTCTATCAGGCTTTTTCATCCATACCGGATGAGCCACTAGGATGGACACTGAATTACCTCTAGGATGGTTCATTTGGCCTTTTCATTCCTCCTCTAATGACTCTCATCCATACCAGATGAGTCACCATGGAAGAAAAGAATTACCTCTATGGAGGTTGCCAACAGCATCCTGTTTTTCCATCCGTACCGGATACAAAACTACCAAGGTGATAATTTTTCATTTCTCTTTTATTGACTCTTGTTATCCATACCGGATGGTCTGGTAAGGAATGAAAGAAATTACCTAGATGGAGGTAAGGCGTTGCCACGGATGATATTCCCTATTTTTTCATCCTGACACAAGTGATCTGTCTATAGATGATGTGATTATGACCTGGAATTGATCTAAACTACCCCTAATTATGATTGATTACGGTGGAAACCCTAACCCCTACCCCAAAACCTATTTTTAACCTTGCTGCGGATGAAATCCGTCAGGGTATATGGATTCGTCCTACTGTTTTTCATCCACGGATGAATATTCGGGGGACAACCCTATGTCGTCTCTCCCGCTGTCAGAAGCACGCGATGTGCTTCTGAGCTCGCGAGGAGAGTGTTATGGCAGGCGTGCTTCGGTGGCTGCCCCATTTGTGGTGTCGTACCCATGCTGGACGAGCGCCTGGGGGGACGCGAAGGCGGCGCCTTGTCTCTCTTGCAGTGGGAAACACCGCTATGAAAGCAGTGGCATCTTCCCTCCTCTGGCTTTTTCTGTGCTTAGCAAGGATGCTTATGATGGGAAGTTCTCTCCCTCCTTTCTAGTGCCTTGCGATTGTGCCTGCTATGCTACATTGCTTATGTGCTTTGTGGAGGCGGCTTGCTGCGGGTGGTGATGGCGCATAACCCTCTTCCCCAATCGCTTAAGGTGCCTTTGGAGTTTAGGGATTCTCATGTTTTTATCTCTTTCTCTTGCTTTTGAGTTTCTTAGTTGACATCGATGACAAGTGTGAGGGTCTGTGATTCACCTGGGGTTCCACAATCCTCACTAACCTGGTTGTTTTTGTGGGGGCTTGTGATGGGACCAGGTGAGGATCCTCACCTACTTTGAAGTTTCTTGAGCATGCAGATTGGGATATGGGCTGAGGAGACCTAGGGTTGTGCGCGCTGTGAGGTGGCTGCTAGCTACAGCCCCGATTTCAACCCAACTGCCCTTGACTTGATATGCTCCAGCCTGCGTTCTGGCCTTTGTCGTTCTGCCGCCGATGCGCAGCTCGGCCTGACGGGCTTGTTTCCTGAGGCTTGCATACAAACCATACCCTACCTTTTAATCTTTGACAGCACAGCCTGTGGATTACTAAGCTAGGTTGTAAGTTATTTTGGCCAAAGAGGATCTGGTTTTTGGTGGTATGTTTTTGGCGGTTTTGGGTAACTATGGATCTGATGGCCTTGAAGTTTAAGGCGGCAGCCTGGTAGGGTACTGCCCTGCTCCTTGTCAGGCCTACTTCTGATGTGTAATGGATCGTAGTAAGGTGTTCTTTGCATGTCTTAGCATGGAACTCATGAAGGATGAGGATGGTAAGCTGCAATGGAATCCTACCTACTGTTTTGAATCTGTCATGACATCAGGCCTATGACCTGCCATCTGTTTTTTATACAAAAGAGGTTGGATCTCGGCAATTCATGCTGTTTGTTGGTACAAGTCTTGAACCTGCAATCTGACAGGCTGCATTCACATTCCCTTGATACCTTGTATGATCACATGTCTCAGGGTGAATACAAATGATATGGAATCTACTTCATCTAGCTCAAGTTGGACTGCTTGGTGGGATACTGAGATTCTGACAAAATGCAGGCTGGTCCTTATGCCTTGGCTGATGCATGACCTGCCATAATTAATGGCTGAATTGGTAAGCTGCTAGTATGTGTACAGGCTGAACCAAGAGGCCTTGCAGCATGCATAGGGACAACAATATCTTATCTTGTCCCACACAAGAACATACCCCGCCCTCCCACCCTGTTTTGTCTTGGATGATTGGGTGGTGTCTTTTGGGATGATTTGACAAGACTGGAAATGTGAGATAATGCCCTATCCAGGGCTGTTTATGTCTTTAATTGACAATGACCCTTATGGGTCTTGTCAATGTCTTGACATGACGTGAATATCTTCCCTCTCTCGCTCTGTCGCCCCCCCCACTATTTTTAATTTTTTTCATATATATATATTTTTCATCTCCCTCTGTCCCTCTCTCTTCATCTTTTCCCTCATCCCTCCCTCTGTCCCATAAAGATGTGGAGAGAGAAGGAGAGGGAGGGACTGTTTAGGGGGAAAAATAAAATAAAATGGGGGGGGGGAGAGTGACTCTCTCTCCTTCGCTCACTTTGTCCCTCTCTCCTTCTGTCCCTCTCTCTCCCTCTTTTCCCTCTGTCCCATCAGGATGTGGAGAGAGAGGGAGAGAGGGAGTGATGAGGGACAAAACAAAAACAAAACAGGTGGAGCTCAGCAGCTGCTGCTGCTCAGTCACTCCCCCCCCCCCACCCTTTTTTCTTTTCTTTCCCTCTCTCTCCCTCTCTCTACCTCTGCAAACTGGGTTTATGGAATTGTTGTCCCGACTTCCATCTTTGAAAAAAATGAAAAAATTGGGTTGCAAGGAATTTTGGATGTTTTTCATCCAAAATACATTTTTTTTCCCTAGTGAAACATTTCTTCACTAATACCTGTGAGGTTTTTTGCTTCATCCGAACATCAACCCGGAATATACTGATTGCAAAACTCCCGTCAGTTTTTATTTTTTCAATCCAACCTGGATGAAAAAAAGACTTCATCTGACAGGACCTAAATACGGGGCAAGACAGGTATTAAAAAGTTTTTATTAAAAAAACCCCCCGATGTTTTTCATCTAACCTAGAAGCAAAGCGGACTGCATCCGTCGAGTTCAAGACAGGATGAACGCACGATGTCTTTCATCTTCCGCGAATGAGAAATGGACAACGTCCGTCGGGCATGCAGGCTGGCTCCTGAGAAGGATGAATGACGGGCCAGACAGGGGAAAACTCTGCGCAACCCTAATGTCTTTCTTTTTGCACTGCGAGAGCGCGGGCGATGGCGGCTTGGGAGTAGCGATGGTGCTCGTGCTGCAGATACCATGACCTGCCAATCCGTGAGTGTTTATGGCTCCTATGAGCGCCGCCTATGCGGGCCCTTTAAGGCGATGGTGGTGGCTTAGAGATGAGGGAAGATTCACTGTCTCATTTGTCTGTTTTTTTGTTGCACAAGGGAACCACGACAGTGATGGCGGAGGTACCACCTGCCTGCTTGTGAAGTTTCCTAGGAGCCCTCCTCTGGATCTTTGATGAATGGCGGCGTCTTGGTAGAACAAGGAAGTCTCTGTCTCCCTCCCTTTATAAACCCTACCTTTTGAGACCAAGCTCTTTTTTCTTGTGCTTGGCAAGACTTTGCTTTGGTTAAGGTAGCAGTGCTGTGGTGCTGGCGGAGACCTCCCTGCACGGTTAGGCTTGTGGAGAGATGACGACTCTCCCCCAAACAGTAAAAAATGTTTTTTTTCTGTTTGTCTTGCTTCCCTGCTTTCTTTGGCATTCTTTGCGCTTAGATTGAAGTGTATTTGACCTCGATAGCAAGTGTGGAAGCCTGCTACTCACCTCGTGCATCCTCACTAACTCACAATGCGTTGTGGTGGTTTTTGGGACAAGCACAGGTGAGGGCTTCCACTTAATATTCTGATGTCTAGGTGCTGCTAGATGCCAAGTGGGATTGCAGAGGTGGGGAAGGAATCGCTTGCCAGGGACTCTCCTTTAAATGTTGAAAAACTAAACTACTCTATGGTTTTTCTTGATCCTACCTCGTTCCTTCCTTTATTTTTGAAGAACAAGTGTAATGCTTTCTACGATGGGCTATTTCGGCCCAGCCAGTGGAAAACCTCTGCTTTGTTGTGACAGCCGGGTTTATGATGGCTTGTGTGAGAGACACACATCTGTTTTCCAGGCCCTAGTTTGCTTTGCTTACCTTATGGTAGTTGGAAACAAATTGAGAGGCTGCAAGGAACTGTTTGTTGCAGCTACTCGGGTACCCATGTTGGTAAAATGCCCCTGTTATGTTCCAACCCGGATGGCTTTGTTAGCTAGATGCTTAGGCCAGGGTATGGTGAAGTTTCTGCATGTGGCTATTCGGCTGACATTGAAATATGGCAGCAATATAACTGGTAACTGGTTTTTGAGGCAGCCAGGGTGGTCAAGTGGAAATACCCCATGGACATGGTGTAATGACATGGTCAAATGTGGAATGATGTGAATAGGGTGTATTGACAATATCACATACTGTCACAAGATGTGTATGCAGTCCTTTATCTTTACCTTGCTGTGTCATGGACTTTGATTTTCAGCTGTAGCAAGAAATAAAGGTATAGGGGTATTCTGGAAAACTTACCAGACATATCCACATCCCCTGTGGGGGCAAGCTGTGCTGCAGACCAGTCTAAACAAATACTGGCAGGGCAAGGTATTTAAATCTGTGATATCCAAGTGTTTTTTTTTTTTTTAAACCCTCCATGATACCCATGGGATTTGAGTAAGTATGCTTGGATTACAGCTTGCAGACAGTAAATCTGTATGACCATTTGACCTGCACCACATCAAGGCCAAAATATGGCCAAGTACCCGCCATCCCACCCAGACCTCTGAATGTATATCATGATCATTACTGGTGGTCAATCAGCATCAGTGGCATACTCTTTGGGTTATGAATAATACTGACATGAACACATTAGTGTGCATGGATGTAATTATGGATTTTCTAAGCTTGATGATTGATGGATGGTGCCACTGTTAAGTGGCTGATATGTCTGATTATTCTTTCATGACAACGACCCTAGGGGTCCTGTCTTTGTCTTGACATGACAAAAAGTATCTCCCCTCATCTCTCCCTTTGTCCCATGGAGA
Source organism: Takakia lepidozioides (assembly GCA_030704615.1). Classification (NCBI taxonomy): domain Eukaryota; kingdom Viridiplantae; phylum Streptophyta; class Takakiopsida; order Takakiales; family Takakiaceae; genus Takakia; species Takakia lepidozioides. Next base: position 68,649,789 of record CM060733.1, on the reverse strand, counting down.
TGTGGAGAGAGAGGGAGAGAGGGAGAAAGAGAGAGTGAGGAGGGAAAAAAAAACTAAAAAAGAAGGTGGGGGGGGGGGGGGAGAGTGACTGAGCAGCACCGGCATCTGAGCAGCAGCTGCTCAGTCACTCCCCCCCCCACAATTTTTTTTTTTTTTTTTTTTTTTTCCCCTCATTTCTCCGTCTCTCTCCTCCATCTGTCCCTGTCCCTCTGCTGCTCACAAAAGAAAAAAAGAGGTCCTCCATTGCTGCCACATCCTCATGCATAATTCCATTGTCATTGTTGTCCTCATCATTGGAGACCGCCATTTCAGACGGGGTCGGGTCTCTTTGATACGTACCCCCCTCCGAAGGAACAAAATCCCGGTTCATGACAAGATCATGAACTTCATGAATTAACGTCGTGGGGTTGTGGCCGGCATCCTAAGATGCCAAAAACAACCATGTCATTATCAGTTTCCATACATGGCGTTGTTATCCCCGTCATGGCGCTCATCCCAAAACACGTTGGCGGTGTGGCCCGGTGGTAAGGTAACTGAATTGTTGATGAGCCCAGCCACGTTGCCGTACACATCGAGGTTTCTGTCACAATAAATATGGGCTTTGCGGCCCAAATTTCTCACCCTTACATCATTGTCGTTCACAACAAGGATGTAAGGATGGATCAAGGACCCAAGGCCATGTGTCTGCAATAATTGCCACTCCCGGTGGGTGTACCTCGGCCCAAAATAGGGGAACAAATCCACAGAATCCTCTCCTCCCCCCAAAACTACATCCTCCATAAAAAAAAGTCCGCGACCCATACTAGGGTCCATTGCCTCCATCACGCAATACATGAAAAGGCTCACCCTCGGGAATCGGAACTGGACAAGGCACAAGACATTGGTAGAAATGGGGTTGGACTCCCATCGTGAATAGCTCCCTAGCACCACGATGACGTATGGTGCCGTCATCAGGCCGGCGAAGGCGCGGACCAACCGTGCGGAACAACTTCGGTCCACCTCTCCTAGGGGGCGGCGCCCGTCCATCACTTCGGGGGCCCTTCTCCCGGAATGGGAACCTAGTGATCCATCGGTCCCAGTCATACACAGTTCCCAAAGGTGGTGGGATCCATCCGGGTTCTGCCGGAGGACCCGGATACGGACTCGGTGGCGGCTGTGGTCTCCGCAATGGAGGGGAAGGGACACGTAGGTTGGTATGAGGGATCTCGCGTGGAGGTAGTACTGGCCGAGATGGCCGGGATGGCGATGGTGATGAGGAAAGAACATGTACAATAGGAGGAATGGACGATGCGGATGATGGTGATGATGGGGGTGCCGATGTCGAGGACGGGCAGTTGCAGGATTAGGTGGATCAAAAGCGGCACATGTTGAGTCCACTGGAAGTCCATGGAATTTTTTTTTGTTGAGTCTATTGCTTTCAGTTTATTTTTAATAGATAGATAGTAGTATACATAACATTTTTAGTAAAGAGTCCCTCCTCAAATATTGAAAACATTCTTTACTAGATGTTTTAATCTTTAATTTGAAAAAACATTTAGACGTCAAAATGTAGAGTTTACAACCACTTGTCCATATACGACCTGGCACCTCTAGATTATAGGTTTGTATGTCTTTTTAGTAAAAAACAACACCTCAAAAACCCAAAACATAAGATGCTATGGACTAGAGCAAATCAACCTGTTTTTATGTGCAAAATAGTCCATAGCTCTCAATTCCTAAGATAACTAGTCCATATAAAAGTGGATTTGGGTTGGATTTAAAAATGGCACCCCTAGTGTGTTTTCCTTTGTGCCAGTGTATGAGTGTACATGATGTTTTTTCAGTCCATAAGATTTTATGAGTAACATCTGCACTCCACAGTAATCAACTTTAAAAGTCTATGGCTCTCTGGTACATGATTGTTTTTGCAATCTAACAATTGGCACACATACCTATTGTAGTTAGAAACCCTATACCATATAAATTTAGATGAAATATTGAGTTGTTGGACAAATATGGGTAAAACCATGGAGGGAGGTCACTGCGGAAACTGCCATGTTACACAAAAACTGAGACACCCAATCCTGCAAATACCCGGATGTCGAACTCGGACTCGATGGCGGCTATGGTCTGAGCAATGGAGGGGAAGGGACATGTAGCTGGTCGGTATGAGGGACCTCGGATGGCAATGGTGATGAGGAAAGACCATCTACAATAGGAGGAACGGACGATGCGGATGATGGTGATGATGGGGGTGCCGATGTCGAGGATGACGAATGTGTGTGCGTAGGTGGAAAGCGCCTAGCTCGGTGCCCAAAAATAGAAAAACACGCATCGTACCCCGCTACCTCACAAACTGCATCTACGTCATGTTGCGAGAAAAAAATGTTCACATCCAGAATGGGGTGGGGCTCGTAAGAAGGAAGAAACCCGCATCAGTATGCCTCTTCAGCCAAAAAATTGTGAGCTTGGACATCAAGACGGGGCTGCAAGATGCATGATATGAAATGCATCAATACTCAATTCAGAAACGCGAGGTTTCATTAGATATAATACTTTTAATTGAGGAGTACGTGAGAAGATATATGGAGAGAGAGGGAGAGAGAGGGATAGAGGGGGCCAAGAAAATAAAAAAAGAAGTGGGGGGGGGGGGGGGGGGGGACCGAGCAGCAGCAGCTCAGCCCCTCATGCATCAGGTGGTAGATGAGGACACAGACTCTTTGAATGACATGGAAAAAGAAGCCAAAACTCCCTTATACGATGGGGCCAAAGTGAGTAGACTTTCAACCATCTTGTTGTTGCTGAATTTGCAAATCCGGTTTGGCATAAGCAATGTGGATATGTCCACCATAATGCGGACTATTGCGGACTACATCCTTGCCCCACATTAGAAGCCGAGAATGCCACGATCAATAAAAGAGGCAAGAGCAGCCTTGGATGTTGTGGGGATGGGCTATAAGATTTTTCATGCATGTCCATGTGATAAAACCCTGTACTACGGAGAGGATGCGAAACTCACCAAGTGTCCAAAGTGCAACAAAGACCGATATCGGGATGATGTTCAAGGGAAGAAAGCCCCGCGCAAGGTATACTTGCGCCACAATACACTTGTATATTACATTCTACATTTTTGCAACCACTACAAGACGTAAGGTTTTACTTAGAGATATGAATGACATTGATTATGATATGGGGCCGACATGGGGATGGTGCCAAAAAATGCACTACTTTCCAATCATCCCGCGACTGCATGCACACTACCGAAGCCCCTCATTGGCACAACTGATGAGATGGCACGCCTCGCATCGGAGCCCCCCCGGGAAAGGTGTGCGGGCCACAAGATTCACAAGCATAGAGGCATACTGAAGAGATGTGGCCTTTTCTCTTGGAGGACCCACGACATGTCCGCCTCGGCTTCTCCTTGGATGGGGTCAACCCATACTCTGTCCAGTCATGTAGTCATTCCACTTGGCCGGTGACCATGGTGAATTACAACATCCCTCCGTATCTTTCAATAAAAAAAGGCCATATCATGTTGGCTGCCATTGTACCGGGTGAGTGTTCCCATTTCATGCTTATTATTTCTTTGGACTTTACATTAATCTTCTTCTCTTTGGCGCAATTCCGATGGAAGATTGATGAGTGACGTAATCATGTAGTAAGATGTGTCATTCATTATGAAGTATAATTAGCATGGTGGAGCATTGAAACAATTAATGGTGTGAATGTCTCATAGGGAAAAAACAAGTGAAAGACATGGACACGTACTTGCGACCTCTAGTTGATGAACTGAAGGAGCTATGGAGGGGGGTCCCGGCATTGGATGCTTCACTTGACCCTATGGCCGGACAATCTTTTCAGATGAGAGGCATCTTGCTTTGGACAATGCATGATTATCCAGGTATATTATGTTCCCCATGAGAAACCCACGTACATTTACTTGTAAAGGGATATCGATGAGGATTGGGATTGATTGAAGTAGCGGCGACAGTCTTCTGCACCGTATTGGGGTAGATGCACATGGAAATTTTTTGTCTTTCCTAATGTGGCGGAATGTCTACAGGACTTACTGTTTGCTCGGGGTTGAGCACTAAATGGTACCACACATGCCTGCATTGTGGCGATGAACTTGATGCACAAAGCTCCAACAATCTTTGCAAGATGGTGTATCCCAACTACCGCAAGTTTCTTCCTATGAGCCATCATTGGAGAAGAAGAGACAAACACTTGTTTGATGGCAAAGTGGAGTTACGTCCCCCACCTGTGACACCATCTGGGCACTTTTGGGAAGACCGATGGAAGGAGGCCCATCCGGATGGGTCCAGTGAAGTGGAGGTGCCCGGCATGAAGCGGGGGGCTGCTATTTCATGAGCCATGAGCCATGAGCGGCATGAGCCATGAGCAGAGTCGTAAGTGTCGAAAAAAACATGAGCAGGACTATTTTCCAGAAATGAGTGTCCACGGGAATAGGGTTTAGGGTGTCACGGTCATAGGGGGAGAAGGACCTCCCGATGAAGGAGGTTCGGCAATGTTTTTTAGAATTACATATTGAAAGGCAATGTTTCGCGAATGGTAGGGTGGTACTGCTCTGTACAATGGGGGCCCATTTCAGCCTACCAGCCACTTGCAAAATCCACCCACACTCCCAATCCCAAACGAAATGAGGAATGATGCATTCTGGGAACAATGGATACAGAATAGTACAAAAAGAGGGTACAATGGGGTTTTTATTGATCCACATGAATTGCATTTGAAGCACGTCTATACTGTGCTAATTGTGCAAGCAAATCTTTAGCCCTGTGCTTCTGAATAAACGTCAGTTTGTAATGGGACTATCGACTGCTCTGAGAACTAGCTCATGAGTCATCGGGCTCCCCAGGTAACTGGATTGCAGCCGTTGTACCGCCCCTGTTGATGTTCCACCACAATGTCGTGCCCTTCAATCAGCCACCATCGAATATGGAAAGCTTCATGTTTTCGTCGTCCACACCAATGCGAATGTCCCCATACAATGGAGAAGAGGAGCGCACTCCTTCAGGAGTAGACGTCTCTCCGATGGAGTCCACCCACGTCCATTGGCAGCAGTTCCACGCAACAGCATAGCATGTGCGATTCTTCTGCATGGGTGCCCGTCGTAGCTGGGAAAATCGGAATCAAGGGGCTGCGCGGGCCACGGACTCCTCAGACCAAGATCGTCACCCGCTCGGAAGGCGTAGTGGCCTGGGGAGTACTCAAAAGCGGACAATGTTTCCACATTCGAACCAGTATTTCTTGTAATCTGTGTACCAGATAACGATGTCTCCCGATGTGGCCGAATAACATTGATAATCGAAGACTCCATAAGGGCAGTCGTATCCGGTTCGGAAGCACGGCATCCTTGCAAAGGAGGACCTCAGGACGTCTTTGATGCCGATGACAATGACCTTGCGGACCGCAACGAGCCCTAGATTTCGAAATGATGAGAAGCGGAAGAGCAGTGCGGGCTCCAATAATGGAGCATCTGGGTCCCACGTACCACCACTCATCGTGTAACGTGGTCATCACGCCAGCGGTGGATAAACCGATACCTCTTTCTCATCACGGGTATAGTTTGAAATCTGCCACCGAAGTCCATCCCCCGGATGGAAATTCGGCGCCGCATTTTCATCGAAGGGGGGATGGACTTCGTCGTCTCGAGTGGCTATAGGCCCACCTGGCACTTACTGCCCATAGTTGCATGGCAGGGAAGGAAACTGAAACGGCTACCTTCATGGAGTAGCCAATCTTCATTGTGCAGGTTCCTATAGGGGGGAATTTAACTGTGCCCTGGAGTGTTTGTGAGGAATTGCAGCGTTTGCTTGAACTTCTTCCAGCCACCGCGCTGCCTGCCTCCTCCATCCGGGAGCTGCGTCATTGAGCGTACTTCGCTACTCTTTTTTCAAGGATGTCGTGCCGTCGAAATCCTGCAGACTGCCCTTATCATGGCCACGATTATGCTATGTTCAAACAAGAATCAAGAAACATCATTGTCTGGCTCTCTGTTTTCACAGACGCTTCGGAATCAAGCGGGAGTCCTTTGTGTGCAAATGGAGTATTTGGGGAGGGCTATTACGCGTTGAGCGAGTGAGGGCGAGGGTCATGCGGTCTGTGGGTCCTGAAAATTGTAGGTGGGTGGGGATGCAGGACAGATCACGCACGCCTCGCTTTGCGCGCTGGAACTGCTGCCAGTGGGACCAGGGAGGACGGCACCGGGGGAAAAGGAAAACGATATCGTGGGAGTTCACTCCGCTCTTCTAGTGTATGGAGACATTCGGCTGCGATGAGTTGCGAAGACAAATCGCACGGGCACATGAGGCCCACAGTGACCTTGTCAATGTATGATGGTGGTATCATTGATGGGCATGACATTGTTGTCAGCTCCACCAGGGCACCAGATCGACCGCATTGCAGTTTACCTCGAGGTGCCGCATCAGTTAATGAGCCTCTTTTGAGGGCTCTATGGAAGTTCCGTCGGACTAGGTGGACGCCCATGTAGAAGGAGGAAGGGCTTAGATTGTCTGGAGTTGCTAAATGTGACACACCGTGTTCGATCAATAAAACAACCCATCGTACCTCACTTCTGTGTGCTGTGTTTCATTGGTTCAAGAACTGCCGTAATTGGCACACTGTTTACATTTGTGGTCTCATTTCTACATGTGTCTGTCCATATGAATATACCAGAGTCAGCGATAGCAAAGTCCCTGAGGTGAAGGAACTCCATGTATGAGTAAAAGGAAACATGTACATGCCGAAGACTCGGAAATTCGGCACCGCATTTCATTTTTCTCCATGCAGCGATTTCTGCAGCTACCTTTTCTCGTGGTGGTAGTTCGTAACGGAAATGAGGTACCGCATTTCATTCTTGACATGGCATTACCATACTTCGAATTGGAAATGCGGGCACCAATTGGACTGAATGTCAAGCATGTCCAATCGCTAATGCTTGTCCATGTCCATACTGGAAATGCGGCACCGCATTTCCATGTCCGTCATCGAAATTTCATCGGACAATGGAATGCGGCACCGCATTTCCATGTCCGTCATCGCATTGGAATTTCCATTCCGTCATCGCATCATTTCCGGAGAGCACAATGGAATGCGGTGCCGCATTTTCGTCGAAGGGTCTGGAATTGGGAAACAACGATGTCCGTTCTGAAACACCGCATTTTCATGTCCGGGGAATGCGGCCGCGTGATGGTCTGGAATCTCTGTTTTTGCGGTTTCAATGTCCCGCATTTCCATGTTTGGCAATAACCGGTGCTGCATTTCCGTCAAAGGGTCTGGAATTGGACAAACAACGATGTCCGTTTGGAAATGCGGCGCCGCATTTCCATGTACGTCATCGAAATTTCTTTTGGACAATGGAATGCGGTGCCCCATTCCCGTCTAGCATCATGGAATGGGGAGCCGCATTTCCGTCGATGGGTCTGCTGTTGGAAAAACGTCCATCTCCAAAATGTAAATGCGGCACCGCATTTCCATGTTCGACCTCCACATGCGGGGTGGCATATCCATTTACCTCCATGGAAGGAGCTGGCAATCGGCAAAACTGCCGTGTCGAGAATGGGAATGCGGCACATTTCCGTTGCCGAACAGTTTCTGATGTCCAAACCATGAAACGGAAAATTGTTCTTGCCCCGGTTTTGGAAATGCGGTGCCGCATTTCCAAAGGAGGTTTTTGCAGTTGCCACATTTCCGTTCCAACATGGAAATGCGGTGCCGCATTTCCGATTTTGGGAGGGACGTGGTTTGGACGATTGTGTCGTTGAGAAGCACATGGGAGAGGGGACATGAAGGACGGGGAGAGAATTTCCTTTATATACTCTGGAAGAGAATTAAATGTACAGAGAGTTCATTAAAATTCTATTAATCTTGAAAATCATCACTATCGTCATCCTGTCCTTGACTGTCCTGCTCCGCCTCCACCCCGTCATTGCCTTTCTCATCTCCAGCGGACTGCTCGTTGGCCAGGCTTTCGAAAATCCCATCTTCCCTTGCGGAACCGACCATCTCACCTTCGTTGGTCGTCGTCCTCCCTGTCTGCATCGCTCTCATCCGCTGAATCACATATGAACTTTCGCACCCGTCTACCTGTCTCAGCTGTTGCCAACTCTTTCCTTATCCTTCTGTCCTCCCTAGCCCTCTCCAAAATCTGCTCTACTTTACTGGGATTCTCACATCGTCTAATCGCTGTATTTGCGAGTTTAGCTGCATAACTAGGAAGGGAGTAGTCCTTCACCGGGCTCGTCATGAAGTCGGCCCTCGCAAAGAACGGGACATTCTTCCTGGCAGGAAGTGTAGGCCCTACATGTTTCGACCCGGATCCTGGAATCCTGCACATAACAATCACCAACGAGACCAATGAGAACCACAGTCCGGAAATGCGTTTGACAAAAATCACCCAGAAGGCTTTGCAAACTTACAATTTTTGCACTCACTCGTATTCCGGGTTCTCCTCGGCATCAATGTCCACTCTCTTCCTCCGACTTCGACGAATCCGAGGAGTCTTGGCTTGGGAGCCTTCACATTCCGTTGCAGCCCTTCCAGATGGGATCCCCAGACGGATGTGTCCTCCTCGTAGGCAAAGAGGTGCCGGTCGGAAAACCGCCCAGCCCACATTGAGGCACCTGTTACAATGCCATCCACACATTATGACATGGCCCTTCAGATGTTGCGAATTAAAGCATAACGAGAATTTGCAGAACAACATACAACAAGATTCTGCATACCTGTCCCACAGATGAGGTCGAGCACTGTGCCCTCCACGTCAGTGCATGTCTCCATAATTGTCTGAATGAAGGCAGGGCTCCGAGTCCGTGAATACCGCAGGGGTTCCGTTGAAGTGAGGCTATGAGGGAGAAGTTCCGTGGGAACGTTGTTGAACAGACGTCGTAATCGATGGGGTCGCAGTTCGGGTCAACAACAATCCCTCCTTCCGGAAAGCAAAGGTGGAGTTCTCCTTCACAAAGCAGTATGCATCGAACTGCTTGTCTGCATACACAGTGGGGAACGATTAGAAATCGAATGCGGCACCGCATTTCAAAACTCCTAAGAAAATGAAAGGACGAGTGCCAATGTCGTAATTACCTTCTTCCCTTTCGACCGAAGGCCCAATGTGTTGATGCACGTCCACTTCTTCTTCAGAATTGGGACGGCGCTCTGCGGGTCCACTTCGCAATTCCTGTCTGCGTGTTTTTGCCTCTGCTCGCCAGGACAACCACACAGCCTCTGTCGTCCAACACCATGCGGGCGAGCCCGAATCCTTTCTTCCAAAAGTCCTCGGAGTACCTGTTCCAAGATGGCAAAGCTTGCAGTCCTTCCACAGGCTCTCCGTCCGGAATATCCAAGATGATCATATCGCAAGACCACTCGGTGGCATTTCCGCCCCTCCTGCAATCCTTGTCTGCACACACCCTCTCAAAGAACGAGACCATCTTCAGAAACCCAGGGGTGTCGGAAGGCTCTTCGGCAGCCGCCTTTCAGTGCTCTGCCCTTCAGACCCTCCATGGTCTTCATGTATGCCAACTTGGCTGCCCGTCCATCCAAAGCCGCCAAGAAACTCTCATTTACACACTGGACTACTGTATCGGGATCCACTTTCGGCCTCTTCATTTCCACCGGCTCGAAAGGGTGCCCCCCGGGGGTTGAAGAGTGCCTTCTTTGCCGAGCCAGTTCTCGTCCCTCTCGTGACAACGGTGGGCACAGGGGTTTCAGCTGCGTTTCGGGGGGTGGGCTGGTTGCAAAGTCTCCATCGGAGTCCTCTTCTCACCTCTTCCTGAATATCTGTTTCTGCTTCTTCGTTTTCTTGGGTGTCACAACTGCTGCTCCTTGCTGGCGAGTCCTCTTCTTCGACCCCTTCTGTTGAGCCTGCACAGCTGCATCCACCGTCTTCTGTGCCATCTCAGCTGCCTTTCTGGATTGTTCCAGAGCAGCAGCTTCCTTTGCCGACTCTGGCCCAGCAGGGACACGTCTTTCCTTTCTCTTCTCTCTGCTTTCGCGTGCAGATCTTTCTCAGACTCGTCAACAATTCCGCCAGACATGTCCAGGTACCACGGGCATCCAACGAGATGCGCGGCATGCCATTGTTTCTGCATCTCGGGTGTGTAGACACAGCTTGGGCCCGCCACGGTCCAAGCCATGAAGAACGGGGGCTCTTGAGCCAGGGCCCCTGTCTGAAGAAGCACGTATTTCATATACCTGCAGGGCAGTCAGCATGCGTGAGCAAAAGTTGAGACCAACGTACTCGCAGAGTGCAACCGAAAACATAAAATGCGAATGCGGTGCCGCATTTCCCAGACAAACCTCATAACCAGGCTTCGCATACAAGGACAGCTGGGCTTCACCTGTAAACAATTCGCATTGCAGCTTTTCCGCTCCCTCCTGATGTGTAAACTCCACGCTCCTTCTTGCTGTCTGCAGCCTGGCGAAGAGGTTGTCCTTGTACGCACATCTGAACGTGTCACGTAGTCTTCCCGTGTCTGTGTTCCATCCCATTTGACGTACAAGCCGAACAAATTTGTATGCATTACGACTTGCTCCTTCGCATTCGTCATTACCTGCGATTCCCACATGCATTGTCACGTAGCAGTTCAGGGAATTCATTTCAGAAAAGCAAATCTGGGGAAGTACCTTGAATTACCTGGAACCACCAAGTCATGCGGTTGAGCCACACATCCACTGCAGGGTCGGAAACTTCGAGTGGAAAAGACCACATTGTCCTTATACTCTCCGATGCATTCCAGATCGACAGCCACCGTGTCTGCCATTTCCGATCCAATGTCAGGAGCAGGAAGAAGAGTGGCTATTGCTAGGAAGGAACTTCAGTGCATTGAAACCTCACCTTCTCTTTTGCCTCAACACATGCCGTTGAGAGGTGATGCAGTTTCTCCAACTGCATGGTCGGCTGCATGGCCCGAGAATAGTGTTTTGCAATCTCGGGGATGAAGTCCTTTCCAAGTGCCGGATCTGCAATGGCCACCAGCTTCACAAGCTTTGACTTGTATTTTGTTCTGGACTTGACCCGGCTTCCTTCAAGTGCTCAGTCAATGACTGCAACGTTTTGACCTGCCCCTCACTTTCCATGAAGAAGCGTTTGGCATGGGCCAAATCCAGCTTGATGTTTGACTGCCAACAAAAACATGCAGAAGCGTTACATTCGATTCATGTGGAAAGATTACTGAAAATTGGGGAAGGATGAGCAGAGGGAAATGGGAGGACGACTTACTTCGTATATCACCTCCACCATTCCATCCATAGTGAGACGATACCATGTCCGGTCAGTTTTTGCCACGGCTTTCTGAATGAGCTCGGGCTCCAGCATTTCCGCAAACATGTGCGGATCAGTGAGACCAGTTTTCCTCACCCTGTACAGCATATGTGCCATGTGGGTATGCACGTACGCATTTCAGTGACCCTGCAAGGCACACTCTCCAGTTCAGTCCACGGAAGCACGGAAACAAAACAGATTGGAAACCGAAATGCGGCACCGCATTTCGAACGTGCTTGGGAGGGTATGAGTATCTTACGAGTTGAGGTCCGCCATGGCATTCTTGAGCAGGGAGGAGTCTGCCGCCTTCACCTTGAGGATGACACACTCCACCATGTAATGCCAGCCAATGTGCTTGGCATGGTTCTGCTTGATGTACTCCCACCAGGCAAGAAGTCGGTGATTCCCGTCCCACACAAAGAACATTTTACCCGACATATGGCCGAAGTCTGGATCACCCTTCAGCGTTGCCTCGAATTCGTGTTGCGAGTGTGCCAGTGGGTATCCCAGGTTGACAATTCATCCGCAGTGGGTCCACGAGATTCGCCGTCCTCATTCTCAAGGGGAAACGTAGAAGGCTGGCGAACCTAGACGGTACCCTTCTCGAAATGCGAACTTGAGCTTATCCACATCTCCGGGAAGTGCCTGCCTGACGATGGGAAGGGAGACCATGCGACAGAGTGGGATTCGAAGAGTCCGCTGGAATACCCTGCTGCCCAGAACTCTGCCAATGCTACTGTGTGTCTCCTCCAACATTGTATCCGCTGCACTTTGGAATTCCTCCGGAGACATTCTATAGGTGGCGGTAGGGGCTGAGCAGCTGGAGCATCCCCAACTGGAGCTGCACTCTGGGGAATCTTTGCGGGCAATTCGGCAATTGCAGAGGCCTCCTCCGGGCCTGCAGTATTCTGAAGATCTTCCTCAAGGTGGTCAGGTCTTGCTGCGAACGTTGAGCGGCAGCACCCTCCGGTACCAGATCGACAAATCGGTCGATCCCATTGCCTTCGCTGCAGCAGAGACGCCCCCAACATCACCAGGCTGGAAATCAAGCAGGAACTGGGCTTCAGCTCGTGGAATCGGTTTTGCGGGAGACTGCTCCGCCCTCCCCCTGATTGCCTTGTGCTTCCTCATTCTTGCAGTGAAGGTGTCTGCTGCAATTGAATCTGCTTCATTCGCCTGGGTGGGGGGGAAACGGCCTGATCCGGTTCAGAAACAAGTTGAAGGACGAGCTGCTTCTTCTTCGTCTTTGCTGGAGAAGGGCCCGACCCCTGCTGGCGATTTCTCCATGACCTTTGAACGCGAGTCGCTCTCTGGGGCTTTGCAAAGACTTGCCCTTCAAAGCCGCGTCCTTGAAACGCAGGGCTAGGCCCGGCAGGAAGACCGTGCTCGTGGATCGGCTGGGTGTGCGTGCTGCAGCTAGCTCCACGGACTCTTCCTGCGGCTCTTTGGATTCCTGCGATCCCTCAGCACGTCCACCTTTCCGGTTAGGCATGCAAACATCTTCTGCATTCAAGTCTCCTAGCATACAGTCTAAGAATTGCAAAGAAAAATGAGGGGGTTTCGGTGCTCGATCAGCTGCGCGAATCCCGATAGCACGGAGCTCTCATTGGTGGCTGGGTTGCCTGCGTGGCCTGCTGCTGTGAGATGGCAATCTCCTCCTGTAGACGCATCTGCTTCCTCCCCTTCGGCATTGGCCTACGTCCGAAGTACAATTTTTGGAGCTTGCGACGATGTCTCTTCTCTAGTGCGCACTCCCTCCCTCTCAGGTTCGAGCATAAGAAGAACAGAGACAGGGAAAAAGGGGAAGAGTGCAGATGGAAAGGGCGCGAGAGGGGTGATTGAGAGACACGAAAAGAAGATGAAACGGCGTGATGCACCACTTGGGCTCGAAAGGTTGGACGAAAGTGTCTCCTCGTGGACTATGCGTCATTACAAAATTCGAATCGAGGTATGCCTGCCGTCCGAAAAACAAACATCATATCCAACGGTCAGGCCCGCGCCAAACTCAATCAGGGCAAGCGCCATTCGCCGTGTTTCCATATCAAAAAGAGTGCCCGGGTGCGCATTCCGTAAGTACCTTACACGTACTTGTTGGACAAAAATGCGCATTTCCGTTTTTCGTACCTTGAAAAAATGCGTACGGTTCCGATGTTTCACGATTTCAGTCAGAAGGGAAATTGCCGCATTCCGTCCCACACCTCCATGCCTCACATACAAAACGGAAATGCGGCGCCGCATTTCCGTTCTGGAATGTCGGAAGGTGTGACTCCGACGGAAATGGGTACCGCATTTCGTTCCGATGTTTCACGATTTCAGTCAGAACGGATATGCGGTGCCGCATTTCCGTTCTGGAATGTCGGAAGGTGCGACTCGGATGGAAATGCGGTGCCGCATTTGAGTTCCGATGTTCACGATTTTCAGTCAGAACGGAAATGCGGTACCGCATTTCCGTTCTGGAGAGTATGAAGGTCTCAACCGGACGAAAATGCGGTGCCGCATTTCCGTGCCTCGGCTCTATGCCTCAGATACAAAACGGAAATGCGGCGCCGCATTTCCGTTGTGGAATGTCGGAAGGTGCGACTCGGACGGAAATGCTGTGCCGCATTTCAGTTCCAGTGGTTCATGATTTTCAATCAGAACGGAAAAGCGGTACCGAATTTCCGTTCCACTGTCACATACCGTACTTGTTGGATGGAAATGCGGCACCCGCATTTCCGTTCTGGAGAGTATAAAGGTTTCCCCGGACGGGGGTGTGCCGCATTTTCGTCGCACTGGTGCATGACTAAGATGCAAAACGGAAATGCGGCGCCGTATTTCCGTCCAACAGCAATCGAAAGTATCACTCTGGACGGAAATGCGGAACCTCATTTCCGCATGCGGAACCTCAATGGGCTGCATTGTTCCGAAACAACACAATTGCGGCCTATCTTAATGAGCACAACTTGGTTGTCTAACCGTTTTAACTAACAGTCCTGGCACTTGTCAGTGCGAACGTTCATGTCTGCACCGAGAATACTGCTGGATCCACCCTCAAGAGAAACTGTCAGGAGATGTTATTTCGTCGCCGAATCGGCCATCATTGTCAGACTTACTGGATATGGAATCACACCTCCCACCTTCATGCATGTAGCTTGAAACAATACTTTCCACTTCAATGTGCGACTTCCAATCGTCGATGGTCTCCGCAGATCCACTTAGATGGTGCCTGTGAGCCTTGGTCTGTCGCTATACTGAACCTCGCACTTGCCAACTTCGTGCGGTCTTCGATGGCTCCGAATTCCTACGCTATAGTTTGCTGTCCTTCGCAACTTGGGAGAGCCTGGATCCCAAACGAGGGAGGACTTTGCAGAGTGAATGAAACTTACCTTTGTTCCAAATTCAAGCTCAAACCGGGCAGAGTTTATTTGGAAGAAGAAAGGAAGGATGTTCCTAGACAGGTTGACGAGACCATTTGTCGTGCTAGGTAACGACGGAGGTTGCGGAATAGAATGGTACGTACCCCCATCAGACACCATCCTGTACCGAGCTGTGGGAATGCCCATTCCCTTTCCGAACCAGTCGCTGCCCACACCATCCACAAAGGAGTCGGGAAACCGACAGGCGGCCACTGCCAACAGAGAGGTATGCAACGATAATCATTCCCGACCTGGACCGTCAAGACCCTCCATAGCTTCTCGTGTGGACGTATTCGACATTTCCGACGAGGAAGATGAGTGCATTGAGGTCCCCATGTCCTCCACACGGTCGTTCAAATCTGACATGGACGTCTCTGCAGGTGCTACGCATGTACCCTCGAGCATAACTCCAACCCGGTCCATTGTGCAGCTCCTACGGCAACATCACCTCGATGGTTTCGCTCCGAGCTGGCTGCTCTCGACTATGCCAAATTTCCAGTCAGGAAGGTAACGTATCTACATCCCGAAGTCGATGGCAATGTCATCTTCGAGTTTCCACCTGTTACTTTGTCAAACAAAGCCTCAGGGATGTTAACAGACATGGATCGAAAGCATGACGGACACCCCTGGTGTGTGACAAAGACCAGTAGCACGAAAATTACTGATGGTGTTCGTGTACGATACGTCCTCTGTGCGGGGAAGCTGAGGTACCTCAATCCCGCCTGCTTCCACTTTCTCTCCAAAGGAGGATGGAGAAATGAGACGGATTGGACTGGCACAACCCATCATCCATTCATTGTCTCCAGCCAAGCTCCTGCGGGTACTTTCAAGTGCGCACATTGCAAAGAACCACCGACGTGCATGTCCATGTGCAGAGCCAAGCAATATTACGTAATCCATTTGCTCCCGGACTTGACTAGAGCTTGCATACACGTTGGGGTCCACTGCCACCCCTTGGTGAGAGGCAACATGCGTGAGGCTGTGCAGGAAGCACACGACATCATAAAAAAGGAGGTGAAATTGAGCCCCGGAGCAAGACCAAAGCAGATTCAGCTGAAGGCAGCCCACAAGATTTCTCTTGGCAAAATCATGTCTGAAGATGGTTCAGACCAAGTGCTCTTGAACGAAGAGGAGATGCTTGACCTGTTGGAGTCCGTCTCGCACGTTTGTAGTCCGAATGTGCGGAATCACATCGTATCTTGCAAGCAGGAGTTCGGCCGGGGGTCGGACATGCACTCAATCCTGGAGTGAAACGAATGACTGGATATGACTACATCCAAGGTAGCAGGTTTCCAGGGCAAGGCAGCGAATCCGATCGTTGTTACATTTTAAAATGTCGACGTGTGGGCCTGGGAGTGGAGTCGACTTGGTCACTCGCATGACAACTGGAAACTTGTCGAATGCTTGGGTGATGTTTGATCACATTAAGCGAATTACAAACCATAAGTGGGTGACTATGGGTGCGCATGTTTATGACTATCACTCCAAGAGGCTCATGACGATTGCAATCTATGAGATGAAAGGGGAGGACACACAGTCGGAGATGCATCTGTCGGAGGGCATAAACGAGCAGATGGCAAGGGCGGGATTGGCAGAGCCCAATTTCAGGGGATTCATGGCAGACAACGCTCAAGCCAACTGGGCAGCGGTGCGGCGTGTGTACGGTGAGGACCCCAATGTTCCAATGGAGGGGAAAGAGAGATCCTGTGGATTCCATTGGATGCAGAGTCAATCTCACTACACTACCAAATTTGTCGCTAGCTCATTCCAGGCTAAACACCGTGTCCTTTGTACAGCGTGGAAGGATGCACCCACATTTGATGACGTGGAGGTTAAGTTTGCTATCATCGAGGGTTGGTGGAACACGTCAGGTGTAGTGGAGACAACCAATCTGGGAGCATTGCACAGCTGGTTGGGGTGGTAGCATTTCCAGTATCGACAGTTTAGACAGTACATGCGGGAGGTATGATGCTGTCATTTTCGTGCAATTGTCTTTCTATTACGGACCTTTCCATTGGTCCCTCGCCATTGTTTGTTTCCTTGTAGGAGTGGTGCTTGGATTCCGACACGGACATGCCAACACGAATATGGCAGAATCAGTGCACTCCTCCTGGCGAGCGTCTTCTGCCGCACATCTGGTGGATGTAGTGACGGCCCCAACGGAGGACATCGACAGAGCAATCATGCAGCAAGCCACGTACTACAAGTTCCTGAGCGGGAAACAATAGGGCTTTGGGCCGGACAGGGAGGAATTGTTGGTAAGAACAGCTTCGAGGTCGAAGAATCCACTGAAATGGGCGACAGCATTGCGAGAGAAGATCCAAGGGATGCCTCTGCACCGCAGAGGTGAGCACCTAGAGGGGGGCGTCCGTACTCGCCCTGTGAGGCGGAGGATTGAAGAGGAACCGGGTGCAAAGAGGATTCCAGGAGATTCGACAGGAACATTCAGACAACACCTCGAGGGCCCGTCATGTTGCCGCACAATGTGTCTTCCAGCAGTAGAAGCCCAAGAAATTCCAGATCGCCATCACCTTCAAGCGGGAATTCTGTTAGAGGGCTGCTTAGGACTTAGACGCTTTTACGAGTTCTGTGGGGTACCCTTAATTTTTGCGCAGACTGAGACCAACAGGAGCCTTAGGGGTGGCATCAACAGGCTTTAGGGGGGTTACACAGCCCGACACAGCCCGTCACAGCCAGTCACAGCCAACACAGCCAACACAGCTCGTCACAGCCAGTCACAGCCAACACAGCCCGACACAGCCTTACACAGCCAGTCACAGCTCGGCACAGCTTGACACAGCCTGTCACAGTACATGGGGAACAGTTATCATTGACAGGGAACGACTGTGAGGGAACGACATCTGCATAAGGAACGTGTTACTACAGGGATGACGGTTAATTAGTTAGGTGGTTAGAACAGCTTGCGGGCAGATAAGGGGAGCGGCAACGGAAAGAAGGGACACTTCACGGGGAGCGTTTCTGGGTGATGGGAAGAGGAGATCAGGCGGAGAGCAAGAACAAGAGGACAAAGAAGGAGAAAAGATGAACAGTAGATGCTTATTACATGCAGAGCTGTAGTGATGATGTAGGGCGGATTAGAGTCACCTTGACATTGGCCTAGTACCTAATAAATCATAATCTGATACTTATTCGATACAAGCACACTGTGTAGAGAGACATGAGGGTTGTTGTGAAATGAATGCATGATAAATTGGAACTAAGTAGATACTGAAGCAATCTGATGCTTCAGTATCAGATAAGGTAAATTGATAACATGAAGGCAAGAAGGAATACAAATGGGAAGCACAACCATGATTCACTAGCTGCAGGTCATGACTGATTGTACTGAGCGGGCTGAGTGCTTAGAGATATCCAACTCTTCTATCTTGGAGTTTCCACCTCGGATAGTGAAGGGATGGGTGAGTAAAAGCCGCTCGACAGATTCCGTGCGAGAAATTCCCACCGCTCGCTTGCCCTAGATTCCGCCTGCTATTATGCAGTATGGCCAAGCCATTGTAGAGAGGACTGTGTCTGCGTCACAGTGGAGAATTGCTCGCACAAAGCTGTCGTTTCGAGGCAGGTGTTCCGCAATTCGAGTGGATACATGGCAACGTTGTTTAGAGATGATAAGGAGGAATCCAAATGGGGCTGTCCCTGCTCCTACTTTTACAGGAAGATTTGTCCATGCAAAGTTTGCGGAGGCAACAACCACCTCATTCTGGGACGTGTAGGACCTGAAGATTCGTCATCTTCTAGATCCCATGCATATTGAGAAGAAGTTTGCTCGTCCCTTTTTTGTGTTCTTCATGGCACGCCGCCGGCAAAGAAGGGAGTGGCTGCGAAAAGATATTCTCTCGGTGTTAGAAAGGAACTTGAGGAGCAGGGTCGCATGCCCCATCTATGGGCCAAAGAAAATGGTGTGGACCCAAAGGGTGTTGTACGGTGGAAGTATAGGCGCGCACCTTGGCAATGGACAAAGGAGGAATACAAGAAAGTGATAGCCACCATAGGAGCTGTCCGAACACCAACTGGTTATGGGTCATCCCTCCGTATGAAGTTCAACAAAGACGGGGTCCATGGTTTGAAGTCTCATGACTACCACAATCTATTGCAAGACATCTTGCCCATTGCAGTACGTGGGACATTGACTCCCAAGGTTTGCGAGACAGTCTATAGATTGGGAGCATTGTTCCGGTGGATTTGCTCAAAAGAGCTGGAGGAAGCGGACTTTCCACGCATGAAGAAGGAGGCGGCGGTGGTTATGTGTATGTTGGAGATGCACCTTCCTCCCTCCTTCTTTGACATCCAAGTGCACTTGGTAGTGCATTTAGTGGAAGAGGCTTCAATTGCCGGCCCCGTTCATTCTTGGTGGATGTACTACCTTGAGCGATACATGAAGACTTTGAAAGCACATGTACGACAAATGACACACCCTGAGGGTAGCATGGCGGAGGGGTATACATTGCAAGAGGCTATGTTCTACTGCATGGAGTACTTGGCAAGGGTGGATAAAGAAGGCCCTCCGATGTGGAAGGAAGATGAGGATGTACGAACCAAGGACATCGTTTTGCCCAAAAATTCAAGAGGGTAAATTACCCATCATGGTGATTAACCAAGCGCATGAGTTCATACTGAAGAACACCCCATCCATACATGAGTGGGAGGCAAGATACAATAACCTTGTTCAACAACAACAGGAGGAGACGGTTGCGTGGAGGCGGAACCATGCAAGGGCGACTACACGTGCTCCGCGAGCAAGGGGCCGGCATAGGAATGTGCCTTCACAAGAATTGCCCATGAAATTGCAGCCTCTAAGTTCATTACGCCATTGGCTTCAGACTGAAGTAGAGGATAGCATTGCGAAAGGTGAGGTGGTTTCAGATTTGGTGCAAGACATTGCAAGCCCCCCCCCCTCAATTTGCGACCTCATACACGGCGGTTTGGGTTCATGGTCGTCATTTCCGCATTCGTGCTCTTGACATGAAGCACAAAACAACGTTTGATTCTGGCTTGTGTGCCTCATATTGGCAAGACTCCATGTGGGGCAGGGGAGATACACGACCTACCATGAGCACACTCAACTACTTTGGAGAGCTTGAGAGCATACTCCAACTTCAGTATACAAGGCATCAGCCTCTTATAGGCAAGGTGGCAGCAACATCTTGTGGGGCCATCCGCAACAATAGTGGAAGACGAGTGTGGTTTCATGCGCGTTATCGTCCCTCCGATGAGCCTTTTTCATGGCCTTCAGACATGGAGCAAGTTTTCTTCTCCGGTCAGGAAATTGGAAGGTGGTTGTGCATGCTCAGCCAAGAAGAAGACGTATCTATCATGGTGGGGGATCTACATGGGGCCGCGAGGCAGATGCGGAGGAGGAAGAGACTGGTCATGATGACGCTGATGTTGGCCGAGGTTGGATAGAGGGGGTACAAGAGAATGATGACGCCCCGGACAATGCATCCCGGATCCTATACGATGAGGCTCCATCAGATGCGGTTGTTGGAGAGAAGATGAAGACATGGTCATTGAAACCGAGGTGGAAGATGATTCATGTGTTCTTTTGGTGACCAGGCCATTTATGACAATGACTCTGATGAGCAAGAAGACTTGCAGCTTGATGAGGACGAAGAAGCTCCGGATGAAGATGTTCAAGTTGATTAGACACGTAATCAAAGCTACATAATAATTCTCGCACAAAATTGTACCCATCCCTTCGATTGATTGTACATGTACATGCATGTAGTTTATTTCTATGATTGATTAATGAAAAATCCATGAAAAAAATCCTTTGTAGGTGTGGCGATCTAGGAATGATTCTAGTGAAGTTGTGACTCGAAAAAATGACTCTAGGATTGTTGAGTTTTTGTACGAGGGCAAGAATGTTGGAAGACATGGTTCTTGTTCTACAAGTGCTAACCAAGACTTACCCTTGGAAACCCTTCAATTGATTTGGTTACCATGATCTCGATGCAACAAAAAGAATCTTCGAAATTGGTGTGAAAGACAACAATGTTGCTAAAGCCATTGCCAAAGCAATCTACCCTCAACCCTCTAACCCCATGGCCCTTCCCTTTTCCTTTCCTAGTGTCCCCACCCCCTCTTCCTGCCCTTTGTCTTTAACAATAAGGCCGCCCGTGTTGATCACGGTCTCCCACATGCAAGATAGACCTGTTATATTGTAGCACAGAAGCAAGACTAAAAAGATTTGCAACAATGGATCCATTCAGCTTGGCCTCTGCCATGGTGATATTGCGATTCCCTGCCATCACAGACCTGTTGGGGCATCGCAATGCCATCGCAAGGCGACCCCTGGAGGTCGCAACCCCCTGCATTTACAATATCTATGATTGCAGATTTGTCCTATGTAATGATTTTTGTTTTAGCTCTATTTTGTTTTGTGAATGCAAACCCTAGACCACTACATCCATGGAAAAAATTGGACCAAACAAAAAAAAAAAAAAAAAAAACAAAAAAACAAGAGTTTCCTTCACTCACTATTGCGGAACTCTCTATGGAGAGTGCATGAAGTTGAAAAGAACTCAACTTGGGAGTGCAAATGAGGGAAGAAAATATGGTTTTCAGTCCAAATGATTTTTGTTCACCCCCAAAATTTGCACACGCATTGCAAACACTGTCATTAAGCATATGGCTTGGAAACGGAATAAAACAAAATCATGTGCATGTGCAAAAAATCATCATCCCACCTGAGGGGATGAGGAGTGTCGCGGCCCTTTGCCTTGAGGGCAGGGGGTCGGGACACAAGAGGGGCTGCCCCTGTGGTGGGGGGCAGTGGCAGCGATAGGTATGTGGGGGCTGAAGCACCCTTGAGTGCCCAAGGCACTCAAGGAGGCGGAGGCGCTCACTAGGTGGAGCCCGCACACCGGGTTGCGGTGGGGGTGGCTCCACAAGGGGTGGTGGTAGCTTAGCGGGACTTAGTGGGGGTGGCATAGGACTCACCCTGGGGCGGAGACTCGTGGTGGGAGTCGTGGGGGAGTCTTGGGACTCATCACGGTCCATAGGGGCCGTGGTGGGTGGCCAAGACTCACCGCGACTCATCACCGGGAGTCGAGGGTGTTCGTGGTGGTTCGCCATAAAATGGCATGGTGTTTGTGAAACCCCCGCGGATAGCTACAGAAGTATATATAGGAGTAGTAGTAAACCCAAGAACGGTGCAAGCCGTTGGTGACCAAAAACTAGTGAGTAAGCGAGCGAGCCGGAAGCGACCAAGAGTGGGGAGCTGTTCCGGACTGCTAACTACCAAAGGGAATTCCGCTGGTTCCAAATCGTTGGAGGGTTCTTTGGGAGATCAAAGGGGGACCGTTATGCCCCGGTGAGCAGCCGGAGCTCCAAGTTGGCCCGGCGGCAGGTTGGGAGTTAGGCGCGCGCATCAAGCGAGCGACTATGACTTGAGGGGGGGAGCTCACCGAAGTGAGGTGCGCGACACTTGGTATCAGAGCTTAGAGTTCAGTGCGCGATCATCCTTAGGATTGGCCTCATCATGGGGTCGGGCAAGCCAAAGCGAAAGCGGAACGGCCCAAAAGATGATGATCCTGGTGAGCCGATAGGGGCGACGTGTCAGCCGAGGCGGCCGTTTGAGGAAGCGATGCATGTTTCCAAAACGAGGCCGCTCAAGAGCGGGAGGAATCTGAGGAGTCGGAGCCTGAGGAATCCTGAGAGCTCCGACCGACCAACAGATGCCTCCCATGCCGGCAGCCTTTTGGGAAGGGTTGTTGGCGCAATTTGGCGGGACGTTGAAAGACGTGTTGAAGGCGGCTAATGCCACTTCCACTAAGGCAAAGTTTAAGGTGAAGCCTAAGGAAGCCGGCACCTTCGAGGGCGTCCGAAATCGGAAGGCACTCAACACCTGGCTCTTGGAGCTAGAGCAGTACTTCCGGGCGGCCAAGTTGAGTGACGAGGATCGGGTGGAAGTGGCTCCCACCTATTTGAGGGGCTATGCTCAACAATGGTGGCAGAAACGCCTTCACGACCGAGGTCCAAGCCCGGAAACCTTGAACTGGAGTGGGTTCAAGGAATTGATGAAGAGGCAGTTTGTGCCCCTCAACGCGTCCTGGCTCGCCCGGGACAAGATGAGGAATTTGAAGCAAACAGATGACATTCGGGGATATGTCCAGGCTTTCAATGTGCTGTTGCTCGAAGTCGCGGACATGGCAGAACCAGAAATGGTCTTCAACTTTGTGGCGGGACTGGCCCCATGGGCCAGGCGGAAGTTGGAGGAGAAGCCACCTAAGACTTTGAACGAGGCAATTGAGAGGGCTGAATGTTTCTCGGATGTCCCTAAGGGTGAAAGACAAGGCCGTACGGAGCTGAACCACAAGAAGACCCGGCGGGAAGGTGACTCCTTCCGACCGGAAAAGAAGTGGGATAGGCCACGCGGCGACAATGGCACGTGGAAATCGAAGGGAGGGCCTTCACAAGTCAAGGCGGCACCCGGTGCTTCGAAAGGAAAAGCGGGTGGAGCGGCCTATGCGGACAGAAGGCGACCTTTGATGGAGTGTGTTTCAATTGCGGGGAGCCCGGGCACATGGCCAAGAAGTGCACGAAGCCCCGGCAATTGAACATGACTCGGGCGACCACAGAGCTGTCGGAAGATACCATCAGTCGCTTGGTGGAAGCGGTGGTCGCCAGGACTTGCAAGGTAGGCAAATTTTCTTGTGAGTTGTATCAGGAAACTGGCGCCTTACGTAAAGGGAGTCAGTTATTGTTCGTGGATGGGATAATATCCGGAACTAACATGTCGTTGTTGGTGGACACAGGAGCGTCGCACTCCTTCATGACACCGGCAACGGCACAAAAGCTGGGACTCCCGACAAGTGACGTGGGGGCCTCTATTGAGGTGCGTTCTGCCAAAGGAGAACCGCAATTGGCGACAAGGTTGGCGTTTGATGTTCCTCTTCAACTGGGGAGTTGGAGGGACGTGAGAACTTCACCATCTGCGAGATCGATGGAGTGGATCTCATTTTGGGGATGACCTTTTTGAGCAAATCCGGAGCGGTCATAGATGGCCGCAAGAGAGTAGTCACGCTGCCATGTGGGAATGGTGGCGAGGTCTTACGAGTGTCGGAAACGCCCAAACCCGTGGGAGGGCGAATAAACCTTCTGTCAGCAAGGGTGGGCCGTGGAGGAGGCACACGAGCCCCAGTTTTTGCTCTTCATTAGAGAAGTGAAGGAGAAGGCGATGGGGAGCCGAGCCCAGATTGGATCAAGGGGATTTTGGAGAAATACCAGGATGTGATGCCGGAGGATTTACCAAGCGGCTTGCCACCGCGAAGAGGAGTTGACCACAAGATTGAGGTGATACCGGATCGGAACCGCCTGCCAAGGCGCCCTACCGGTTGAGCCACAGAGAGTTGGTCGAGCTGAAGACTCAGCTCAAAGATCTAATGTCAAAGGGGTACATCCGGCCGAGTAAGTCACCTTACGGAGCCCCGGTGCTATTTGCAGACAAGAAGGATGGGACGCTGCGGATGTGTGTCGATTACAGGGCTTTGAATAAGGTGACTATCAAAAACCGGTACCCTTTGCCAAGGATCGACGACCTTTCGATCGGTTGGCAGGAGCGAAGTATTTCAGCCGGATCGATCTGCGCTCCGGCTATCATCAAATTCGAGTGGCGGAAGGAGATGAGGAGAAGACCGCGTGCAGGACAAGGTATGGTTCATATGAGTTCTTGGTGATGCCTTTTGGACTCACCAACGCTCCCGCGACCTTTAGCACGCTGATGAACAGCCTTTTCCAGGAGTGGTTGGATGACTTTGTGATCGTGTACATCGACGACATCTTGGTGTATTCGAAAACAAAGGAGGAGCACCTGGAGCACCTCAAAAGGGTGTTCCAGAAATTGCGGGAAGGGAAGCTGTATGCCAAAGCTTCAAAGTGCGAATTCGGGGTCACAAAAGTGGAGTTCCTGGGGCATGTGATTACACAGGATGGGATCAGAATGGATGACAGGAAGGTGAGGGCAATCTTGGACTGGGAGCCTCCGACTTCGGTCCCGGGAGTGCGATCCTTCCTAGGACTCGCCTCCTATTACCGGAAGTATGTGAGAAATTTTGCCAAGATCGCGGGGCCGCTGTCAGACCTTCTGTGTAAATCCAAGTCTGGGCATGGAACACCTTTTGTGGCCAAGCTTTTGCTGAATTGAAGCAGCGGATGGCGGAAGCTCCAGTCTTGAAAATCCCGGAGTTCGATCGTCCGTTCGAGATTCATACAGATGCGTCGGACTTCGCGATTGGGGGTGTACTGATGCAAGATGGACGTCCAGTGGCTTACGAAAGTAAGAAACTGAATGAAGTGGAGCGACGGTGGCCGACGCACGAGAAAGAGATGAAGGCGGTGGTGCACTGTCTTGAGCTTTGGCGCCACTATGTTGGTTCCAACCCAGTGAAGGTGTTCACGGACAATGTCACGGTGAAGTATTTTGCCACGCAGCCCAAGTTGTCCCCAAAACAACTTAGGTGGCAAGATACTTTGGCGGTGTTCGACGTGGATATCCAGTACAAACCGGGACGGGACAATGTGGTGGCCGATGCTTTAAGTAGAAAGCAGCAGCTCTTGTTGGTGTACAAGGGCGAGACGGCGCTCCAAAGGAAGATCCGGAAGGCTTGCCGGAAGGATGAGCTGGCGAAGTCCGTGATGCAGGACTTGAGGATGGGGGTTAAATCGCAGTTCCACTTGCAAAATGGACTGCTCCGTATAAGCAAAAGCGTCTCTACGTGCCGAAGGGAGGATCAGAGATAGCCTCTTGAGAGAATGCCATGATAGCCCGCTTGCGGGCCACGGCGGAGCCAAGCGCACTGCGGCACTCTTGAAGAAAGAGTATTTCTGGCCCAAACTGAGGGAGGAGGCAGAGGAGTATGTCAAGACATGCACCACATGCCAACAAAACCGGAGCGAGTACAAAAAGCAAGCGGGGCTGTTACAACCCTTGCCGATTCCAGAGGGGACTTGGGAAAGCGTCTCGATGGATTTCATGACTGCTATGCCGCTGTCAAAAGGATTCGATGCAATCATGGTGGTGGTGGATAGGTTCAGTAAAATGGGCCATTTCATCCCCACCAAGGAGACGGCAACGGCGCAGGAAGGGCGACTTTACTTCGCCCACGTCTTAAAGCATCATGGAGTCCCGAAGGATATTGTCTCGGACCGCGATCCAAAGTTTACGAGTAAATTTTGGAGGCACTTTGGAAGAAGATGGGGACGAGGCTGAAGATGAGCACCGCCTTCCGACCTACGACCGACGGCCAAACAGAAAAGAGTGAATTCCGTAGTGAAGCAGATCTTGCGGAATTACGTGTCGGCAGACCAAACAGACTGGGTGGAACACTTAGACGCGGCAGAGTTCTGTTATAATAACACAGAACACTCCGCAACGGGAGTTTCCCCTTTCGTATTGGTCTATGGAAAAGCACCTCTGGTGCCGACAAGTTGGGCCGCCCAGGACGTTGAGGAACCGGCAGTAGCGGCGGTACTGGAAGAACGCGAGCGTTTGTTGAAGCTCGCAAAGTACAACATTGCCAAAGCTAGGAAACGGTATGAAAGGCAGGCGAATCGGAAGCGGAGGGAAGTGAAGTTTGAGGCAGCACGGAGGTCTGGTTGAACATCAAGAATTTCCGACTACCTCCGGAAGTGAGTCCAAAGTTTGTACCTCCGTATGCGGGACCCTTTCGCATCCGGAAGGTTATGAATGAGGATGTGGAATTGGAGCTGCCGGCAAACAGCAAGGTGCATCCAGTATTCCACGTCTCCCTTTTGAAGCCTTACTTCAAAGATGAAGCGCGTCCGAATCGGCATCAAGTGTTGCGTCCGCCACCTGTGCTGTTGGATCATGAAAATGAACCTGAGTACGAGGTGGAGGCAGTACTTAAGTCGAGGAGGTTCAAGAACCGAGAAACGGAGTATCTCGTCAAATGGAAGGGCTATCATCATGTGGAGGCATCTTGGGTGCGTGCCTCAGAAATGGGAAACGCATCCGAGGCGGTTGCAGTTTTCGAAGGGCGACCTCAAAAGCGGAAGAAGCGTTGATGGGGACATCAACCTTGGAGCGTGGGGGAGGAAATGCATGCTTAGCCCGGCTTAGCTAGCTTAGGAATCCGATTGCAAAAACTTGTATTGTACAAAAATTTGTTATAAAGGAATGGGTTCCAAATGTTGTGCGTCCTATTTTGTTTGGAATGGTGATGCATGGTGTGGTTGGCTAGTGTGTAGAATGCATGCTAGCTTACAAAAGTGGGAGAGGTAAATTGGGTTAATCGTGTGTTTGCGCAGTGCCGAAAATCGGGTGACTCCCATCCAAGGGGCAAGGAAACTTGCGCCTTCTTTAGGAGTTCACGTGCTAGTGCGCACCTGGCGCGTGCGCATACTATAACTGCGCTACCGAGGGGGTTGCTTGTAGTGCGGGCTAACGCGGAAGCTACGTGCTTCCGTTCACGTACTATAATCGTGTAGCCTCGGACGAAGTCGTAGTGCGGCTTCGGCGTGTTCCCGTACCTCAGGCCAGCATTCCAAGGCGGACCCAATTGTAGTGATTGGGGCGCGCGGTTGGTTCAAGGTTATCTTCCTAGTCAAAGAGGGTTCGAGGTGAACCCTTGCTCAAGGTGATGCCAAAAGCGGCATCATGAGCGTCGCAAGCAATGTTGTTGCAGTAAGGCGATTCGATCCTCGGGGAGGATCGTTCCTTGGCCTTGAAGTAGGCCAAGAAGAGTGCACTGGGAGGAGCTTGAGAGGCTCCACCCTTGGCCGGGACTTGGAGGAAGTCGGCCGAACTAGCTAGTGGAGAGTAGAGTCAAGTGTGGGGTTTGGTTCTTTGCCATGGGACGCCATGGTACGGAAACAAACTCCTTGATGTGGGACGCCACAACTTGGATGTTCGTTTCTACAAAATGGACAAGCCGATGAGGACATCGACTCCCTGTTGGTAGGGGTGTGTGTCGCGGCCCTTTGCCTTGAGGGCAGGGGGGTCGGGACACAAGAGGGGCTGCCCCTGTGGTGGGGGCAGTGGCAGCGATAGGTATGGGGGGCTGAAGCACCCTTGAGTGCCCAAGGCACTCAAGGAGGCGGAGGCGCTCACTAGGTGGAGCCCCGCACACCGGGTTGCGGTGGGGGTGGCTCCACAAGGGGTGGTGGTAGCTTAGCGGGACTTAGTGGGGGTGGCATAGGACTCACCCTGGGGCGGAGACCTCGTGGTGGGAGTCGTGGGGAGTCTTGGGACTCATCACGGTCCATAGGGGCCGTGGTGGGTGCCAAGACTCACCGCGACTCATCACCGGGAGTCGAGGGTTTTCGTGGTGGTTCGCCATAAAATGGCATGGTTGTTTGTGAAACCCCCGCGGACAGCTACAGAAGTATATATAGGGAGTAGTAACCCCGAGAACGGTGCAAGCCCGTTGGTGACCAAAAACTAGTGAGTAAGCGAGCGAGCCGGAAAGCGACCAAAGAGTGGGGAGCTGTTCCGGACTGCCAACTACCAAAGGGAATTCCGCTGGTTCCAAATCGTTGGAGGGTTCTTTGGGAGATCAAAGGGGACCGTTATGCCCCGGTGAGCAGCCGAGCTCCAAGTTGGCCCGGCGGCCAGGTTGGGGAGTTAGGCGCGCGCATCAAGCGAGTAACTATGACTTGAGGGGGAGCTTACTGAAGTGAGGTGCGCGACACTTGGTATCAGAGCCTAGAGTTCAGTACGCAATCGTCCTTGGGATTGGCCTCATCATGGGGTCGGGCAAGCCAAAACGAAAGTGGAATGGCCCAAAAGATGATGATCCTGGTGAGCCCGATAGGGCATTGGAGGTGCTGCCAATGGGCCTACGAGGATTGCATTGGGTGTACGTACATGCCAGAGAGGATTCCATCGTAAACAGTGTATGGGGACATTCTCATAAGCTACGAGGATGAGTCCTATGGACACAGAGTCTCCACAGCAAAGATCTCGATTTATGATGGTGCATATATCGGAGGACATGACACCGTTGTCCACTACACCAAAAGAGAACGGGCTGCATCCATTGTCTTCACCTACCGACACCCTGTCACTCATGAGCTTGTGGAGAGGTCAATCGAGGTTCCAGCTTCTTAGTGAGAATAGTGCAACATGGGAGAAAATTCCCAACTTACCTGAGCATGGATAGCATGCATACTTTTGGCTTCCCTCGGCTTGTGAGGGCATGCATACTTGTCACAGTTCATCATTGATAAAAATGTCTCCTTTGAACCAAAGTTCCACTTTTTGCGCAATGTTGCATTTTGTTGCAATCAGACCCACTGAAATGTCACCTCTGTCAGTTCCCTCTGTCCATGGGGAAGGTGCTTGCACGCTTTTGGTTTGCGCAGCGCATCTGCACAGGTCATATACCTTCTGACTGCATACCGTTGGCAGTTATTGCGCAAAGGCCATGGGCCGCATTCCGGAGACAACGTTCATTAACACTCTGACAGTGGATTTTTGGGAGAGTGGGCTCCCCGGATTCGTGAATAGGCTTCGTCGCTCGGAAAAATCGGCCCTACATTCCTTCCCCTCGTTGCATCCTCCTTCTCCCAGGGCGCTTGCCCGAACGTCGTCCTGGCAGTCTTGTGTGCACATCTCCCATGGCAGAAAACCCGAGCGCTATAGTGTACTGCCCTCCTCACGAGCATAGAGCTACATTTCCGTGCAGAGGGGAGATCTGCCGGGTGATGGAGAAATATCTCTACGTTCGATACCACCTGAAACTGGGGTAGGTATTTTTGGAGGAGGAAATGAAGGATTCAAACGGAGTTGTAGTCGAAAGTATTGTTGTGCTCCACGATGATTTCGGCAACGGCAGGGAATGGTGAGTTCCACCATCGGACAACGTCATATACGGGGCTGTTGGGGACTTCATTTGCCCGCCAAATGCGCCTTCTATCCTGGCGCCTTCCAAGAAACAATCCGCGAATCAGAGAGTGGGTACCTCAAAGAGAGAAGTCTGCAACGAAGTAAATCCAGAGCCGACCCCATCAATGAAGACGAGCGAGAACCGGGTTGTTCACAACCTGTCCGACTCAGACGAGGTCATGGAAGTTCCAAGATCATCCTGGAGATCAGGCAAGTCCTCAATGGACATCAGCGGACGAGGGAGTCATATTCCCAGCACGAGCTCAGCAATTCGATCCATTCTTGAAATTCTACGAGGGCTTCACATGGAGGGACACTGCTCGGAGTTGGTCGGGCTGGACTACAGCAAGTTTGCAATTAAATCCGTTACATGCCTTCCCGCAGACGTCGACGGTAATATCTTCTTTGAGTTCCCTCCTCGAACAGACTATTCGAGGGCGTCCGGAATGTTGACAGATATGGATAGGAAACATGACGGTCATCCTTGGTGCGTCACCAAAACCACCAGCATGAAGATGCTCGTCTTTAAATCTAGAGGTCACAGGAATGAGACAGATTGGACAGCGAGGCTGATCGTGGAAGCCAGGAAGGTACTCAAGAGCGGACAGGTGCACCCTCCTCTGCTGAGAGTGGTCAATCCAATCCTGCAGGTATATGAAAATATCCCCTGACTTGGGCGAGAAGTCCCACGGGGTGAGATGCTTGTTTGGGCAGTTGCTGGGATCCCGGAATGCCATCGCCGACTATTGAAAGGGCTGCCAGGAAGCAGAGAGGGTGCGCAGGGAAGGGGAGTGTGGGGAAGTTGAAGTGAGAGGAGCTCGGAGCGAGGAAGTGTTGTTGCTGTCTCGGTTTGAAACGCGTGGGTCACGAGCGAAGGTCGGGCAAGTGGCAAAGAAAAAGAGCAGCATTTAATATAACCGTACCCAGGAATGAGGCACAGAATTTACTTCGACATGACGTCCAATCGGAGGGTGACGGCCCCACGTGCCTGCCAGAGAACATCCCCCGGATGGAAAAACGGCGCCAAATTTCCATCCAAGGCCGGTCGGATGAAGTCATCTCGGGGGGGAGAGGCCGACACCTGGCCGCCAGAGAACATCCCCCGATGGAAAACGGCGCCGAATTTCCATCCGAGGCCGGTTGGATGAAGTCGTCTCGGGGGGAGAGGCCGACACCTGGCCGACAGAGAACATCCCCCGGATGCAAAAACGGCGCCGAATTTCCATCCGAGGCCGGTCGGATGAAGTCGTCTCGGGAGGAGAGGCCAACCCCTGGCCGTCAGAGAACATCCCCTGGATGGAAAAACGGTGCCGAATTTCCATCCGAGGCCGCACGGATGAAGTTGTCTTGGGGGGAGAGGTGACAGAGATCATCTGCAGGATGGAAAAACGGCGCCGAATATCCATCCACAGACGCCCGTATCGACCCTTCATCAACAATTTTCAGTCGTTGCATCAAGTTTTTTGCATTTTTTTGTCTAATCAGACACTAAACTTAGAGTTTCTTGCCTACAGGCCACTTTATGGCACGTTTTTCCCACCAATGTCGTCCGCTAGAGACAAATTCGGTGCCGGTTTTCCATCCATGAGGTGGACCGACTTACCTGCAGGATGGAAATTCGGCGCCGATTTTTCATCCGGCGGCTTCTGGATGAGAACGTCTCGGGCGGAGGGAGGGCCATGTTGCGTCCTGCTTCATCCGCTGGATGGAAATTCGGCGCCATTTTTTCCATCCAGCGGGCGAATGACGAAGTCTCGAGGGGAGGGTGGGCCAGGTGGCGCCTGTGGCCGACCTCCATACCTATGACATTTTAAGGGCGCAGTTGCGCATTAAATGTCATCCGCCGTCGGTTTTGAACCGGACGTTCCACATGGATTCCGCGCTTGCTTCCCGGATACGCCTTCGATACCTGATGTGATGGGTGGATGAAGTTCCATTCGAGGCCTGTACGCACGCATTCTGCGGGAGATTTTTTCTTTTACTCGGACTTATGCCGCGTGGAGAAGGGCGTGGCTCTCCTGAGAGAAACCCCACATCCAAACCACGGCGCAAACTGAAGCCTTTGTACTACGGGCGGCGTCCAACGTCTCGCATGGCCAAACTGAAGCTCCAGCAAGAGATCCCCTTGTCTTGCTCACAGCCCACACCAACTGAAGCCGAGCACTCTCAGGCAAGCCCCTACTTCTTTTGCTTTATGTAACATGTGCGGTCTTCTTCGCTTTGTTTTGTTTGTTTTGGCATTATTCTGCTGCTTCTGCAAGTGATTGTTAGCCATTGCTTGGGTTTGTTTTCATTGTTGTTCCATGCCACTCCATGATTGTGGCTCATTTGTTGCTTCCATTTCATTGCGATGGTGGTTCTCACGATTGTTGGGGATGACAGAGTGAAGACGAGCGCGACACGGTGGTGGTATCATTGACAGCTCCAACTGCTCGAGCAGTCACTCCAAAAGCCGCTAGTCATCAAGCGCAGTCGGACAGTCGTCGGCAGCACACGTCAAACCTGGTGCTTCGCATGTTTGGATCGCCCAAGTTGGGGCGGGAGGGCAAACAAAATCTTGCTCCTTTTGTTGGTGGACGGGAGGACCTGCAGCGAGAGTACGCCAGAATAGGCATTCGGGAGGTTGGTGCAGGCGGCATGGCAGATGAAGGGCGTCGGATGAGGACAACAGATCCGCCAATGGAGGAAGCTGATGCACATGTAGTAGGGCCCGCCCACGCAAAGAAGAAGAAAAAAGCCAAGGACATGCAATCCCCGGCGAGAGAGCCGTCACAGGCTGCGGAGGGGGGAGTGAACAGGGCGCGTGAGGGTGTCAGTTCGCCTCAATCAAAGGTGGTCGTCCTGGAGGCCTCCCCTGCTGCTACCCCTAGTAAGAAACAGAAGGCCCGTGAGAGGGCAAAGGAGAGGGCAAAGGAACAAGCGAGACAGAAGGCTAGCCAGGAGGCAAGAGAAAAGGCCACTGAAGAGACCAGGGGTGTCCAAATGACAGATGCCCATGTAAGCGAGGGACGCACAAGACGGTGGATCCCTCCAAGACACCAAAAACAGGCAGTAACACACCGGCTGCATCCTTACCGGTTACACCATCGCAGGTGAGAGCAGCCCCCGCAATTACCCATACGGTGGAGGCTGGAGGAGGGGAAAGAACACCACAAACAACACGGATTGTGGGAGTATGAGGTGAAGCCGGGGAGAGGGCAGTAGGGACGGGGAGAGTGCTCGAGGTGCTTCCGCCGGTGGTTGACCATGTTGAGGACGACGAGAGGGAGCTTTCTGACCAGTATGACATCCTCCCGGACATCCCCAGGCCCCAAACCCGCAGCATATAGACTGGATTTGGCGGTCTTGGTGGGATGCCGGAGAACCTTCCTGCAACAGACGTCATGTCGGAGGTGGATATGAAGTTGGCCGCTGCCAAGATGTTGGAGGCAACCCACAGCAACAATGGCAGGGTCCTGGGGGCATGGTGTACACGGCCAAGCTTCGGATTCCCTTTTGCCGCTTGGTATCATTGCAGGTGGTGAGACATGCACTCCTAGGCAATATCGACAAGCTGAAATTCTCTTTCCGGGAGGGATATCGAATGGGGTCTGCCGTGTTTTACGTTTCCATTGAGAATGACCACGGAGCTTCTCGTGCCCACACTTCCGATGAGGTGGACAAATGGGGTCCCCATTGGCAAAGGCGAAATGAGGAGTTTGAGAGATTGATTGCTACTGATCCACTTTTCCAGCACTTGTCCGGAAAGATGTTTTACGTGTGGGACGGCAATCATCGCCTCTTGGCATGGATGGAGCACATAGCCCAAGCCCACCCCAACGACCTGGATTGGCATTTCGCCATGGAGTGTGTTGTGCTGAAGGTTGCGGGGCCCAAAGATCGCAGTCTTCTCAAAGCTGCAATGGCAGACATCAACTCGTAAGTTAAATGCCTCTTGCTTTGGAACTTTGAATTTGAAACAGTCATTTCATTGCCAATCGTCATATTTGTTGCAAATTCTCATTTCAGTATTGTTTAATGGAAATGTGGCATTGCAGGATGACTGAGAATGCCTTCATTGCCACCAACTTGTCCCACATGCTCTTCCGAGTGAAGGATGTCGGGAAGCAGGGGGTGCAAGAGTTTGCCAATTCGCTCAGTCTCCTGCGCAAGTCGGAGGCAAAAGCAGACAGAACCTGGTATAGGCTGAGCATGGACGCCATGGTGGACTATATATTTCGCGTAAAGCTCCTAACTGTTTTGTTGAGCTAATCTGTCTCTCCTCCCCAAATAGAAGAAAAAGTGTTGACCAGGATTTCTAATCTTATGTGCGCATTCTTGACAAACGAAAATTCAGCAGGATTTGGCACATGCGCGGAGGTTCTACATGGAGTCAGAGGAGAAGAAACTAACCCTCCCGGCACTGGAATCGTATCTCAAAGCTACGGAGGCGAAGGCCCGCATCAAGTACAAGTTGCGGATGGTAAAGTACGTGGCCATAGCTGATCCTGCCCTTGGTGCCGACTTTCTGGTGGAGGTGGGGAAGTACTACTCCCGCGCTCTGAAGCCCACGATGACATTGGAGAAGCTGCATGTCTAGCCACATCCTGTGTGGATGCAACAAAAAAGGTTATACATTCTTAACCAAATTGCCGTGGCAACAATTCTTTTTTGTGGTGTTTGGCGCTTACTAATATGCTGGGTGGTTGGACAGACCCGGTGGCTCCAAATCTGGAATGGTTCCCAAAGTACAAGGGACATGTGGAGCTTCCCCAAACCAAACAAACTGTCTGACCCCACATTCGACATGTGGATGAACCGCATGACGTGGTGGTTTCAGGTACTTTCCCATGCTTCATTTGGCGCTTCTACGCTTGTATCGGGTGGATTTATTGGTTTTTTTGAGGAAAACGGTCTGATGGAGAATCTTCATAGGTGATGACGAATGCACAAGAGCAGCTTGACACACAAGCACATCAGTTCAAGCTGGAAATTTCTGTTGAAGCAGAGAGCCTATGCGACTATGTGACGAGGTACTTTCTGCTCTACAAAACCGACCTATTTTTTCGAGAGATACCCCATGCCCGCCGGAGCCACGAGTTCACCGACCAGCCGAATGCGGACAAAGCGGCAATGCACCTTCTGTACAGGTAGATATGCCTTTCTTTGTAGTCCCTACATTTCCTGAAGAGGTTGAGGATGAACTTGACTATTGATGACTTTATTCATGCACCAGCGTTGAGCGTGAACGAGCTGCACAAACTCCTCCGCCGGGATTCCAGAAATCATTGATGGGGAAAAGGAAATCCACCATATGGATATTTGCAATTGCATTTTTATGCATTAGACTTTGTTTTGCAGTGTAATGAATTGCACCCCAAAACTCCTGGAATGAGACAGACAATATTAAAGTGACGTCTTTTAAACACTAGGGACTGTTGGATATCCGTTCAAGTCCAGTGGCAATTCAATGTCGAAACAGAATCAATTCAAAGATGGCGGCAGGAAAAATTTGCAAATCTTCTAGAAAACTGAGTTCCAACAGTTGCAGTTGAGGGGGCCATTTCTGGAAAAATGGCGCCGAATTTCACTTTTTTGGGCCGAAAACTGGTTAAGTCCCAACATTGTCTGGAGACGATGTCTGGAAAAATGGCGCCGAATTTAAAGTGACATGGCCCAGAACTGCCCAACATTTGTGCAATGCCCGGAACCATGTACCGAAATTCGGCGCCACATTTCCAAATTTTGGGCTTACACTTCAATGAAGTTGGGACCTATAACCGCGAAATTCGGCACCATTTTTCGCCGCAGTCACCTATTTCCGCGCAATACGTTGCCGATTTTTCTGCTTGCGGAACCTATTACCGCGAAATTCGGCGCCATTTTTGCAGATGTCGCTCGGAATTCGCATGAGCGGAAATCGAAATATCATGAGCACGGCTCTCAAAACTACAATTTCTACTTCAAACAATGAATATTATATGGGTTTTTTTTTTTTTTTTTTTTTTTTTTTTTTTTTTTTGACACATCCCATTAAAATAATGCTTTTTAATGTTTTTTATTTGCAGAATTTGTACTTCTGCTCATGAAAACCGATTGTCTTACTACTCCGCTCATGCCGCTCATGCCGCTCATGCTCATGAAATAGCTAACCTCCATCGAAGCATCTGATTTGCGTTTATACAAAGAGAGGCTGCAGGTTTAGCTAGCATGCACGATATGGTTGTGTACCAAGAATAGTGAACTAACATCAGTATGCAGTAGAGTAGTTTCTTCATACACTTCCCTGCAAAACCAAGTTAGACACATGTGTTAATACTTGACCAAGGCATGAACACCAGTGAGGGTCGGAAGTAGGCATTACGGCAGGCCTCGTGCGACTGGTGCATGATGCAAATACCAGAGATGAAAGAGGATGAAGAACCAAACTCAAGGGCACTGGGTCACCCTCCATGTCGCGCACCTCACTTCGGTAAACTCCCCCCTTCAAATCATAGTTACTCGCTTGATGCGCGCGCCTAACTCCCAATCTAACCGCCGGGCCAACTTGAAGCTCCGGCTGCTCACCGGGGCATAACGGTCCCCCTTTGATCTCCCAAAGAACCCTCCAACGATTTGGAACCAGCGGAATTCCCTTTGGTAGTTGGCAGTCCGGAACAGCTCCCCACTCTTTGGTCGCTTTCCGGCTCGCTCGCTTACTCACTAGTTTTTGGTCACCAACGGGCTTGCACTGTTCTCGGGGCTACTACTCCCTATATATACTTCTGTAGCTGTCCGCGGGGGTTTCATAATGAGTCGCGGTGAGTCTTGGCCCACCCACCACGGCCCCTATGGACCGTGATGAGTCCTAAGACTCCCCACGACTCCCACCACGAGGTCTCCGCCCCAGGGTGAGTCCTATGCCACCCCCACTAAGTCCCGCTAAGCTACCACCACCCCTTGTGGAGCCACCCCCACCGCAACCCAGTGTGCGGGGCTCCACCTAGTGAGCGCCTCCGCCTCCTTGAGTGCCTTGGGCACTCAAGGGTGCTTCAGCCCCCCATACCTATCGCTGCCACTGCCCCCACCATAGGGGCAACCCCTCTTTTGTCCCGACCCCCCTGCCCTCAAGGCCAAGGGCCGCGACACACACCCCTACCAACAGGGAGTCGATGTCCTCATCGGCTTGTCCATTTTGTAGAAACGCGTCCCACATCAAGGAGTTTGTTTCCGTACCATGGCGTCCCATGGCAAAGAACCAAACCCCACACTTGACTCTACTCTCCACTAGCTAGTTCGGCCGACTTCCTCCAAGTCCCGGCCAAGGGTGGAGCCTCTCAAGCTCCTCCCAGTGCACTCTTCTTGGCCTACTTCAAGGCCAAGGAACGATCCTCCCCGAGGATCGAATCGCCTTACTGCAACAACATTGCTTGCGACCGCTCATGATGCCGCTTTTGGCATCACCTTGAGCAAGGGTTCACCTCGAACCCTCTTTGACTAGGAAGATAACCTTGAACCAACCGCGCGCCCCAATCACTACAATTGGGTCCGCCTTGGAATGCTGGCCTGAGGTACGGGAACACGCCCAAGCCGCTACGACTTCGTCCCGAGGCTACACGATTATAGTACGTGAACGGAAGCATGTAGCTTCCGCGTTAGCCCGCACTACAAAGCAACCCCTCGGTAGCGCAGTTATAGGATGCGCACGCGCCAGGTGCGCACTAGCACGTGAACTCCTAACGAAGGCGCAAGTTTCCTTGCCCCTTGGATGGGAGTCACCCGATTTTGGCACTGTGCAAACACACGATTAACCCAATTTACCTCTCCCACTTTTGTAAGCTAGCATGCATTCTACACACTAGCCAATCACACCATGCATCACCATTCCAAACAAAATAGGATGCACAACATTTGGAACCCATTTCCTTTATAACAAATTTTTGTACAATACAAGTTTTTTGCAATCGGATTCCTAAGCTAGCTAAGCCGGGCTAAGCATGCATTTCCTCCCCCACGCTCCAAGGTTGATGTCCCCATCAACGCTTCTTTCGCTTTTGAGGTCGCCCTTCGAAAACTGCAACCGCCTCGGATGCGTTTCCCCATTTCTGAGGCACGCACCCAAGATGCCTCCACATGATGATAGCCCTTCCATTTGACAAGATACTCCGTTCTCGGTTCTTGAACCTCCTCGACTTAAGTACTGCCTCCACCCTCGTACTCAGGTTCATTTTCATGATCCAACAGCACAGGTGGCGGACGCAACACTTGATGCCGATTCGGACGCGCTTCATCTTTGAAGTAAGGCTCCAAAAGGGAGACGTGGAATACTGGATGCACCTTGCTGTTTGCCGGCAGCTCCAATTCATACTTATCCTCATTCATAACCTTCTCGATGCGAAAGGGTCCCGCATACGGAGGTACGAATTTTGGACTCACTTCCGGAGGTAGTCGGAAATTCTTGATGTTTAACCAGACCTCCGTGCCTGCCTCAAACTTCACTTCCCTCCGCTTCCGATTCGCCTGCCTTTCATACCGTTTCCTAGCTTTGGCAATGTTGTACTTTGCGAGCTTCAACAAACGCTCGCGTTCTTCCAGTACCGCCGCTACTGCCGGTTCCTCAACGTCCTGGGCGGCCCAACTTGTCGGCACCAAAGCTGCTTTTCCATAGACCAATACGAAAGGGGAAACTCCCGTTGCGGAGTGTTCTGTGTTATTATAACAGAACTCTGCCGCGTCTAAGTGTTCCACCCAGTCTGTTTGGTCTGCCGACACGTAATTCCGCAAGATCTGCTTCACTACGGAATTCACTCTTTCTGTTTGGCCGTCGGTCGTAGGTCGGAAGGCGGTGCTCATCTTCAGCCTCGTCCCCATCTTCTTCCAAAGTGCCCTCCAAAATTTACTCGTAAACTTTGGATCGCGGTCCAAGACAATATCCTTCGGGACTCCATGATGCTTTAAGACGTGGGCGAAGTAAAGTCACCATGTTTCCTGCGCCGTTGCCGTCTCCTTGGTGGGGATGAAATGGCCCATTTTACTGAACCTATCCACCACCACCATGATTGCATCAAATCCTTTTGATAGCGGCATAGCAGTCATGAAATCCATCGAGGCGCTTTCCCAAGTCCCCTCTGGAATCGGCAAAGGTTGTAACAGCCCCGCTTGCTTTTTGTACTCGCTCCGGTTTTGTTGGCATGTGGTGCATGTCTTGACATACTCCTCTGCCTCCTCCCTCAGTTTGGGCCAGAAATACTCTTTCTTCAGAGTGCCGCAGTGCGCTTGGCTCCGCCGTGGCCCGCAAGCGGGCTATCATGGCATTCTCTCAAGAGGCTATCTTTGATCCCTCCATTCGGTACGTAGAGACGCTTTTGCTTATACCAGAGCAGTCCATTTTGCAAGTGGAACTGCGATTTAACCCCTATCCTCAAGTCCTGCATCACGGACTGCGCCAGCTCATCCTTCCGGCAAGCCTTCCGGATCTTCCTTTGGAGCGTCGTCTCGCCCTTGTACACCAACAAGAGCTGCTGCTTTCTACTTAAAGCATCGGCCACCACATTGTCCCCTCCCGGTTTGTACTGGATATCCACGTCGAACACCGCCAAAGTATCTTGCCACCTAAGTTGTTTTGGGACAACTTGGGCTGCGTGGCAAAATACTTCACCGTGACATTGTCCCGTGAACACCTTCACTGGTTGGAACCAACATAGTGGCGCCAAAGCTTAAGACAGTGCACCACCGCCTTCATCTCTTTCTCATGCGTCGGCCACCGTCGCTCCACTTCATTCAGTTTCTTACTTTCGTAAGCCACTAGACGTCCATCTTGCATCAGTACACCCCCAATCGCGAAGTCCGACGCATCTGTATGAATCTCGAACGGACGATCGAACTCGGGATTTTCAAGACTGGAGCTTCCGCCATCCGCTGCTTCAATTCAGCAAAAGCTTGGCCACAAAAGGTGTTCCATGCCCAGACTTTGGATTTACACAGAAGGTCTAACAGCGGCCCCGCGATCTTGGCAAAATTTCTCACATACTTCCGGTAATAGGAGGCGAGTCCTAGAAGGGATCGCACTCCCGGGACCGAAGTCGAAGGCTCCCAGTCCAAGATTGCCCTCACCTTCCTGTCATCCATTTTGATCCCATCCTGTGTAATCACATGCCCCAGGAACTCCACTTTTGTGACCCCAAATTTGCACTTTGAAGCTTTGGCATACAGCTTTCCTTCCCGCAATTTCTGGAACACCCTTTTGAGGTGCTCCAGGTGCTCCTCCTATGTTTTCGAATACACCAAGATGTCGTCGATGTACACGATCACGAAGTCATCCAACCACTCCTGGAAAAGGCTGTTCATCAGCGTGCTAAAGGTCGCAGGAGCGTTGGTGAGTCCAAAAGGCATCACCAAGAACTCATATGAACCATACCTTGTCCTGCACGCAGTCTTCTCCTCATCTCCTTCCGCCACTCGAATTTGATGATAGCCGGAGTGCAGATCGATCCGGTTGAAATACTTCGCTCCTGCCAACCGATCGAAAAGGTCGTCGATCCTTGGCAAAGGGTACCGGTTTTTGATAGTCACCTTATTCAAAGCCCTGTAATCGACACACATCCGCAGCGTCCCATCCTTCTTGTCTGCGAATAGCACCGGGGCTCCGTAAGGTGACTTACTCGGCCGGATGTACCCCTTTGACATTAGATCTTTGAGTTGAGTCTTCAGCTCGACCAACTCTCTGTGGCTCAACCGGTAGGGCGCCTTGGCAGGCGGTTCCGATCTCGGTATCACCTCAATCCTGTGGTCAACTCCTCTTTGCGGTGGCAAGCCGCTTGGTAAATCCTCCGGCATCACATCCTGGTATTTCTCCAAAATCCCCTTGATCCAATCTGGGCTCGGCTCCCCATCGCCTTCTCCCTTCACTTCTCTAATGAAGAGCAAAAACAGGGGCTCGTGTGCCTCCTCCACGGCCCACTCCCTTGCTGACAGAAGGTTTATTCGCCCTCCCCCGGGTTTGGGTGGGCGTCTCCGACACTCGTAAGACCTCGCCACCATTCCCACATGGCAGCGTGACTATTCTCTTGCGGTCATCTATGACTGCTCTAGATTTGCTCAAAAAGGTCATCCCCAAAATGAGATCCACTCCATCGATCTCGCAGATGGTGAAGTTCTCACGTTCCCTCCCAACTCCCCAGTTGAAGAGGAACATCAAACGCCAACCTTGTCGCCAATTGCGTTCTCCTTTGGCAAAACGCACCTCAATAGAGGCCCCCACGTCACTTGTCGGGAGTCCCAGCTTTTGTGCGTTGCCGGTGTCATGAAGGAGTGTGCGACGCTCCTGTGTCCACCAACAACGACACGTTTGTTCCGGATATTATCCCATCCACGAACAATAACTGACTCCCTTTACGTAAGGCGTCAGTTTCCTGATAGAACTCACAAGAAAATTTGCCTACCTTGCAAGTCCTGGCGACCACCGCTTCCACCAAGCGACTGATGGTATCTTCCGACAGCTCTGTGGTCGCCCGAGTCATGTTCAATTGTTGGGGCTTCGTGCACTTCTTTGCCATGTGCCCGGGCTCCCCGCAATTGAAACACACTCCATCAAAGGTCGCCTTCTGTCCGCCATAGGCCGCTCCACCCGCTTTTCCTTTGGAAGCACCGGGTGCCGCCTTGACTTGTGCCGCCTTGACTTGTGATCTCGGCCTTGTTTTTGGAAACATGCATCGCTTCCTCAAACGGCCGCCTCGGTGACACGTCGCCCCCATCGGGCTCACCGGGATCACATCTTTGGGGGCCGTTCCGCTTTCGCTTTGGCTTGCCCGACCCCATGATGAGGCAATCCAAGGACGATCACGCACTGAACTCTAAGCTCTGATACCAAGTGTCGCGCACCTCACTTCGA
This sequence comes from Takakia lepidozioides, assembly GCA_030704615.1. Classification (NCBI taxonomy): domain Eukaryota; kingdom Viridiplantae; phylum Streptophyta; class Takakiopsida; order Takakiales; family Takakiaceae; genus Takakia; species Takakia lepidozioides. The sequence continues at coordinate 68,608,420 of CM060733.1, read as the reverse complement.
TGAGCTCCCCCCCTCAAGTCATAGTCGCTCGCTTGATGCGCGCGCCTAACTCCCAACCTGGCCGCCGGGCAACTTGGAGCTCCCGCTCACCGGGGCATAACGGTCCCCCTTTGATCTCCCAAAACCCTCCAATGATTGGAAACCAGCGGAATTCCCTTTGGTAGTTGGCAGTCCGGAACAGCTCCCCACTCTTTGGTCGCTTTCCGGCTCGCTCGCTTACTCACTAATTTTTGGTCACCAACGGGCTTGCACCGTTCTCGGGGTTACTACTCCCTATATATACTTCTGTTGCTGTCCGCGGGGTTTCACAAACAACCATGCCATTTATGGGAACCACCACGAATGCCCTCGACTCCCCGGTGATGAGTCGCGGTGAGTCTTGGCCCACCCACCACGGCCCCTATGGACCGTGATGAGTCCCAAGACTCCCCACGACTCCCACCACGAGGTCTCCGCCCCCAGGGTGAGTCCTATGCCACCCACTAAGTCCCGCTAAGCTACCACCACCCCTTGTGGAGCCACCCCCACCGCAACCCGGTGTGCGGGGCTCCACCTAGTGAGCGCCTCCGCCTCCTTGAGTGCCTTGGCACTCAAGGGTGCTTCAGCCCCCCATACCTATCGCTGCCACTGCCCCCACCATAGGGGCAGCCCCTCTTGTGTCCCGACCCCCTGCCCTCGAGGCAAAGGGCCGCGACACTCCAGGGATGATAAACAAGGAAATCCAACAATATGTCTAGACAAATCTCAATTGCAGAATCTCCGTTTGTACCAGGTTTTCTCTTCCGCTGCAGCCTGAAATAAATGGCGTACTATCTGGATGGATTGTCATGGGTTGTAGGCCCCTTCTTTTTTACTTACAGTGTTCAACATAATGCCTCAACGATCTTTCATCACGTGGAACATTATGCTTGCAGGGTGTGCACAGCAGGGGCGTGGTATAGAGGCCTTGGAGAATGTGGTGAGGGCACCTTCTTCTTCGACCTATTTCAGCTTGTCTTTCCCTCTCATTAGACTTGGCCCTGAGATGCATATTGAATTGTCAAGGACACTGTGGTGAGGGCACCTTCTTCTTCGACCTATTTCAGCCTGTTTTGCCCTCTCATCAGACTTGGCCCTGAGATGCATATTGAATTTTGTAAGTTAACTCGTTGGGTGGATCTGTGGTGGTTTGGAATGACTATAACAAGTCACTGCCGATGTGGCAGTAGGAAAGTATTCAAAACAGATAACAGACATGAGGAGAAGGTGTGGACCCCAGTGAATGGTGGGACAATCGAGGCAAAAAGTTGAATGCCTATTATGCTTTGTGAGGCAGGCAGACTGACAAAGGTTCTACAAACTTTAAACCAATGAGGCATTTCAGCAGATTCAGATACGTATGTCTGTCTCTTGCTTAAGTAAGCTGGAATCAGGTGCACACTCACATTATCCAAGTGGATTCATGCCAAATGTTTTTTCTACTTAACACCCTTGTCAACATGTATGTTGAGTGCGGGAGCATCATGGATGCTCGCCAAGATTTTTACAGAATGCCTCAGCGATCTTTGATCACGTGGAATATAATGTTGGCAGGATTTACCAAGCATGGATGTGGTAGGAATGCTTTGGAGACCTATGAGCAAATGTTGTGCAAAGGGGTGAAGCCCAACCACATCACGCTTGCGCATGTTTGCAATGCATGTGCAAGCCTAGGACCTCTGGAAAAGGGGAAAGAGGTCCATGGTGACATCGTTAAAGCTGGAATTGTACCAGATATCATCCTGAACACTGCCCTAGTGGATGTCTATGCCAAATGTAGGTGCATTAAGGATGCGAAGGGAGTTTTCAACACTATGGCTGAACCAAATGTGGTGTCATGGAACGCGATGCTTGCAGGGTATGCACAGCAGGGACATGGTATGGAGGCTTTGGAGACCTATGATCAAATGATGGGGGAAGGGGGGCACCTTCTTCAATAGCACAGCAGCCACAAGTGGGTAGATGGTCAACTGGAGACAGCAACGGCAGCAGCACAATTGATAGAACAAGGCCCACTGCTAATGAAGGTACATTCTTCAACATATTTCACCCTGTTTTCCCCTGCTATCAGAGTCGTCCCTAAATTTTCATGTTGAATTCTGCAAGTTAGCTTGTTGGTGGATCTATGGTGGTGTTGGAGTGATTTTGACATGTGATTGCCAATGTGGTCAATAGGAAAGTATCGAAAAATAGATAATAGAGATGTGGAGAAGCTCTGGAATGAATACTTTTCCGACCCCAGTCAATGGTGGAACAATCCACGCAAAAAGGTGAATGTCTGTTGGAAGCAGACGCAAGTCAGCATAGGAACTAGTGCGATAAGTAGGGCTGGGGTGTGTGCTGGAACAATTATAGGTTGTTATTGTCAGCTGCTAGCATCAAGGCATGGATAGATGAAGGAGCAGGGAGCAGTGTGGGTCCAGATTCATCCAAGAGGGCCGGATTTCAAGCTCCAGATCGCCTACAATTCCCTGTGGAAGCAGCACACCCCTCGCACATACAAGAGGTCCTCTTGGGTACATGGTCAGTCAAATCCTCCATAGGTCATGACACAAGGTCGAGGACAATGTGGTGAGGGCGCCTTCTTCTTTGACCTATTTCAGTCTATTTTGCCCTCTCGTCAGACTGAGCCCTGAATTTACATATTGAATGCAAAAAGTGGGGGCTGCTATTTCATGAGCGGCATGAGCATGAGCGGGCCATTGTCTGTCCACGGAAATAGGGTTAGGAGGCACGGAAATAGGTGTCAAGTTAAATAAGCCCAGTGTGAAACTAACTAGAATAAAGCTAGTTATTTGTATTTAACACTTGGATTTAGGTCAAGTGTTAAATCAGGTGTCAAGTTTAGTTTGAACACTGAACTGTCTTTCTTCACGAGAGCGTCAGTCGCGCGGCTCATCTCTCTCGAGTTGAGCCTGCGCGACCGAGCTCCTTCATGCTTTAGAATCTGAGTGTGCTTATGTAGGGGTATAGGTTGTTGTGGGGTGGAGTCCCCATAGCTTGGGGTGCCCCTGACTCGACTATTATCTTAAAGAGTGATGTTGATGGATTTCATGTTTTCTGTGTGAACAGTGTGTCTTTAGTTTTTTTATCACTCGAGAGAGATCAGCCCGAGTCTGTGAGTGCCAGGTTCGAGTTAGTTGTAGCACTTGTGGTTTTTGCTTGAGAATGAGAGAAACCAGGTTGTTATGCAAGGAGCACCATGGAGTGGCTTGGTGGCAAAGCTGAGAACTGGACTGGGAATGCGAGCTTTCATTGTGTGAAGGATTGTAAGACCAAGCGAAAGGGCTGATTTGGCTTGGGGCAAATCAGTGCACTTTGTGGAGTATGTGGAGATTGGGTTTCAATCTCGAGCTTCAGCATTGAGAGGGCTCTTGTCATGGCAAGAGCAGGGCTGGAACAAAAGCTAAGATGTGCGGCAAGGCCATGGAATGTGCACCTAGGGTTTCAGAGCTTGGAAGAAGAGCTCTTGCACCACAAGAGGAGTGTCTTGGGGCTGGAAATGTAAGCCTTAGGGTTTCAGGAGCTTGGCAAGGGCTGTGGAGTGCTTAGTCTTGTCTTAGAGAGCATCAAGGAGCCAAGGAGCCAAGGTAGGGGGCTGATACCTCTTGTGTGAAGAGGTTGCATGTGTGGAGCATGTATTCAGCTCGTTGAAGCTGCCATCTTCAAGCTTGGAGGGCAAGCAAGAAAGGAAGGAAGGGGCTGGTTGCCCTGTAGAGCATGTGTGGAGCATGCTTTCAGCCTGTTGAAGGCTTGTACTTTCAGGTTTGGGAGTGCAAGAAAGGAAGGAAGGGGCTGGTTGCCCTGTAGAGCATGTGTGGAGCATGTATTCAGCCTGCTAAAGCTTGTATTTTCAGATTTGTGGGTGCAAGAAATGAAGCAAAAAAGCTGATTCTCTCATGGTGAGAGTGGGGCATGTATGGAGCATGCCTTCAGCCCATTGAGGCTTTTGTTTTCAAGCTTTAGAGAGCTAGAATGGAAGGGCTAGGGCTGGTTCCCACTTGGGTGAAAGAAGACCACTTGTAGGGCATATGTGAGTTGGGGTTTCAACCCCAAGCCTAGGTAGAGCATGGCTCTTGAAGTGGCAGGTGTAGGGGGCTGGAATAGGCTCTAAGACAGATGCTATGGCCAAGGAGAGTGCTTGAATGAGTGCTCACAAGGGCTGGGAGCCAGCAGGGCTTGGTTGTTTGCCATTGAGTTTAGTGGCGTGTTTGGAGAGGCTTTTCCCTTACCTTTGGACTGGATCCCCAGATGTAAGGGGGCTGGTGATGAAGCCATTCCAGCTTCTCCTGAGACTGAGTCGACTGATGAAGAAGAGGCTGTGGGCAGCCCTGCTCCTTCCACTTGCTTTCTGGTTCTCTGCAGCTCTGTAGCGGACTGACTCAGTCCGGTAGACCGGCGAGTGGACTCACCAGCAGACTGGCGATTGGCGAGCGGACTGACTCAGTCCGGTAGACTGGCGAGTGGACTCACCAGCAGACCGGTGATTGACGAGCAGACTGGCCATTGGCGAGCGGACTGACTCAGTCCGGTCGACTGGCGAGTGGACTCACCAGCAGACCGGCGACTGACGAGCGGACTGACTGGCGACAGATTCCAACTGTTGGATGGGATGAGAGCATGCTGGGGTTAGGCATTGCTTTAGCTTCTCTTCCTCGTAGTTTTCCACCCTCTCATTAGGCCCAGACCTTTCCGTAGGTGGAGGCAAGAGTCAGTCCGGGTTTTGGGCTGGGGTGTCCTTGCAGGAGCAACACCGTGGAGTTGTTTTTGGTGTGGGGGTGTTGATGTTTTGATTTCTTGTGTTTGGATCCCCCCCCAACACCTGCATGCTTGACTGTGCGCCATGTTGGTTTTGTGTGGGCGCTTGCTTTCATAGGGATTAGGCCGGATTTGATCACCGGTCAATCCTAGAGTATGCTGTCGGTGGTGAGGCTGGAGTGATGACCAGCAAGACCACCTGTGTTTCTTCTATGGTGAGATTGGGTTGATGACCAGCCAACCATAGGAGTTCTTGCGGTGGATGCAGGTGCAGGTGCCCTGAGCCACTGGGATATGACCCTTAAACTGCAACAGGTGCCTACCCGTGTCACTATTAGAATTAGTACTAGAGCCTTATAGTGTCACGTGGGGGAGGTGCACATTGTGAGTGTCATCACGGAGTTACCCAGGGGTTCTGAGGGGAGTATGGCTACAGGCAGTAGCAGTGAGAGTGGGTTCACCAGACGAGGTGTTCGTTTCAAACCACCTTCACCTCCACCCTCAGCTAGTGCAGAGTCAAACACAGACTCGGAGGCTTCATCAACAGGTGTGCAGTTTCATTCGCCATTGTTATGGGACGACATGGAGGAGATGTATGGAGCTACCAAGGGGCCTCGTAGGTACTCTGGAGCTGTGGGCACAATCAAGTTGGATGACTTTATCCAGGAGTTCGACAGCTGGTGTGATTTGCAGCAGATGCGCAATCCACAGCTATTCACCCCATTCATGGCGTGGAAGGGATTGTTCCAGCATTTGGAAGGCCCGCCTATGGACGATTACCACGAGTTCAGGCGAGGACATGAAGCAGAGATTGAGGAGTGGAGGATGTATTGGTCACCTGATTACGTCTCCATTACTCGAGGCACAACGCGACCAGTAGCTGCATCAGTACCAATATCTCCCACTGCCAGCACTAGTAGTGGAACAAGTAGTGCCGGTACTTCTGCAGGTGGTACCAGTTCAAAAGGTGCTACTACTCCTCCTGCCACGACTACAACACATGTGCCTAGATTCAACCCGGTGGTGGAGTTCTTCCAGGAGTTGTGGAGGAACTACCAAGGTATACGGACAGAGAAGCTGCGAAGTTTGCAAGACTTCCAGCGCAAACCCAGTGAGAGCCTGCGAGAGGCATACACTCGTATGAGGCGCTTGATAAGTGTGACCCAAGGGGTTAGTGAAGCTCAGGCAATCCAGTTTTGGTATGGAATTCTGGACAAGGAGCTCAAGAAGGGTGCAAGATGCAACCCTGTTACAAGCAGCCCAACCCACATTAGCAGATGTGTTTATGCTGGCTGAGCGGATTGAGCTCAACATGGTGGAGGAGCGAGTTGTTACCATTGGATTTGGCAAGGACACGCCTGCACAAGGTGCAGCTGCCAGCCCACAGGCACAAGGGACTACCCAACAGCGTGGTCAGGGGGGCAAGGCTTCCCAACCCAAGTTCCATGGAGCTTACAGGGGACCTCAGGTGCAGAGGCCCGTGGCATCTTTTGCAGGCCAACAGCAACCAGGGGTGATATGTTGGACATGTGGAGGACCCCATGTCAAGAGAGATTGCCCAGAGAGTGGCAAAAGGCCGGCACAAGCACAGCCTGCACAGTTGCAGTGTGGGCATTGTGGCAAGTATGGGCACGGAGATGCCCAGTGTTATGACTTGCATCCTGAGTTGCGCCTAGGCCAGTTCCAAGGGAACAATGGTGGCCGGGGGCGAGGTGGATCAGCCCAGAGAGGACGAGATGGCTGGGCACGAGGTGCAGGCCAAGGGCAAGCTCAACATGGCCAAGGATGCGGAGGTTAGGGTGTTGACCAAGGCATGGGCAACCGGCTTCAGCAGCTAGAGCAGAGGCTCGCTGCCATGGCTACAGCTCAGGCGGTACCGGCTCCCAGGTGGGATGGTCCACCTCCTGCGCCTGAGGGAGGAGATATGGGAGGCATGGGATTCATGTGCGGAGTAGCACTACCACTAGTGCAGGTGGAGTCTGCTGCAGCCGTGACTCGAGGAGCAGCACGAGTTCCTGAGCCACAAGGTGCAGAGGTGGAATTGGATCCACATCGTGGGGAGGCAAGCCGTCAAGTGAGGCTTCCTCAGTCATTCACATTGGCGGAGACTGTGTCGACGCCATCCATGGCACCTAGTTCTCGCTCGACTGTTACCGAGGCGGAGGTTACTATGCCATTGGGGAGAGCTACACGTGCAGCACTGACACCTGCTACCAAGGCTAGTGCAGCCGGTGTGTTGTTGGGGGCAGCCACCTCAATGTGTCAAGCCCCACTGTTCTCGGCAACCATGATTGCGACGCTGGGGGTAAGACCAGCTGCAGTGTTCAGACTAGCAGCAACACTCTGTGAGAGTGGGGAGGTCACTTCATCTTCTGCGGAGTTAGTGGAAGGTGTAGTGGCAGAGGGATCCTCGGATTTGAGGGTCAAGACTGCCACGGCTACGCCATGGCAAGCTGCAGTTGCCAGGTTGACGGAGCTGCCAGCTAGGCCAGCCTTTGAGCGCGCCATGGTGACACCTGGAGTTGTCTTGTTAGACAACCAGGATGACATTTTCTCTTTGAGTGGACCGGCAGGCAAGAAGTACCGGCCACTGTGGGTCTTATTGGACTCGGGAGCTCAGCCACTGATGTTGGGCAGAGCTGCTATTGCAGGTTTGGGCCTCATGGAGGCGGATATGGAGCCCTGTCCTTTCCAGATACAGACATCTCTGGGAGGATCAGAGCAGGCTCGGGGCATGACACGGCGTGAGTTGGCCATTGGACAACCAGATCATCCTGTAGATGGTTCAGTGATGCGAGCCAAGGCCATTGTGACAGACGCGGTCTCTTACGATGTCCTTGTTGGTGGGGCAGTGTTATATCCCATGGGCTTCACCCTGGACTTTTGGGAAGAGTCAGCATCCTACAGGCCTGGATGGCAGTCAGGGGATGGTCGTCGTGCATAGCTCCCTGTGACATTCATTGGGGGTATTTCGGCTACCCAGCGGGGCAAGATGCCAATACTAGCCGCCTTTACAGCTGCAGTTAGTTGGCCTGGAGAGTTGCTGGAAGGCAATGCCCATGCAGAGGATGTGCCACCTCCAGCAGAGCAGGATAACATGCATGGTACGGCGGAGTTGCCTGCCATGGTTGCTCACACTCCATTATGGGGTACGAGCAAGGATTTGCAGCAAGCTGCTGATGGACGGGTACAACAAGCCTGGGTAGAGGCCTTCGTACCGTCAGGAGAAGAGGAGAGTGCAGTGATTGCACCAGGACCACCTCAGTTGTCGCCATTGGACACCACACCTCTTGTGTGGTAGTGCCCGGATGAAGGCATATGCCTTCTGGACTTGTTTGGCGGGATCAGCACTGGATTGGCTGCAATATTGCAGGCAGGTGTACGAGTTCGACGTTACCTGTATGTGGAGAGGGATGAGACTGCACGACGCATCTCACTGCGCCATGTTGCTCAGTTGGTACAGCAGTACCCTGATTTGTTGCCAGTGTCTGCAGTTCGTGGATACCAACAAGCAAACATACATCTTGGAGAATGTGCCACTGATGGGTGATTCTCGGGCCAGGGTCATGGCCAGTGTGCATCAAGTCCGGTCGTGGCTTGGGTCAGCAGTGTTGCTGGATGCAGCTGCAGTGGGGTCACGGGCTCATTGTCCACGGCTATGGTGGACTAACTTGATGCCACCCGCACTGCTCAAGCGTGCATTTGATGGGGTGCAGCGGCCAACACACCTCACAGTGGATAGCATTTTGGACACAGGGAGGCAGTCTCAACGTGTGAGACACGATGACCGTTCGCCTTTGGCAGTGGTCAACAGGGTGGGTCAACCACGAGTAGCATTACCTACACTGCTCAGCTTCCCAGGATCCCATGCTTTTCGGGATGGTGGACCTGGCCTCTTGTGGGATAGTCAGTTGCAACAATTAGTGGAGCCCAATGCTGACGAGCGTGAGCGGGCGATGGGTTTTACCACAGGTACCACGGCGGTGCCATCTCTTTCTAAGGCATCACGTCGTCAGGTGTTGGGGCAAGCAATGGATCTCAATTGCTTGACCTGGATTATCAGCTTGACTATGGCTGAGCAGCGCAGAGTACGGAGTACATTTCCCTTCATGGTCTCCCTGCCTACCGAGACGGTACAGGCAGCAAGTGGGGGCGAGCAGGAGGACCACGAGGTGCAGGCCGCATCCATGGCACACGTGGGAGGTGCTCGAGGTTCAGAAGGAGTTGGCAGCCAAAGCGGCGGTAATGGATCAGATTGGGGATTTTTCTCGGATTGAGGAGGTCCTCAAGGATGGGATGATGGGGCAGGATGAGACATTGTCACTGACAGAGGAGGCAGTGGTCACTGCTCAAGAGGTTGCAGCATAGCAACCACGGGACGCGTCTTCTACCTCTAAGCCTGCTGGACTCAAGGTTGCAGTCACGGAGGACAACTGGGAGCCTGATGTTGGACCTATAGTCATCGGAGGAGAGAGACGACGTATACGGCGGTTCTTGAGGGCTTACAGGAACTGCTTTGCTTTCAGTTTGAAGGACTTAGGAACACTGAAGGGTCAAGAGATTCGCATTGAATTGGCTACTGACACACCAATCTTTCGGAGACCCTATAGATACAGTGACATGGAGAGGTCCTTGATTCATATGAGAACTCAGGACCTTTGGGAGGCTGGTTTGGTGGAGCTATCTGGGGGAGAGTATGCTTCAGCCACAGTGATGCCAGCCAAGAAGGATGTCTATGGCAATTGGACGGAGAGACGTATGTGCGGTGATTACCGGCCTGTAAATCGTCAGACCAAGTCTGATAGGTATGCCATGCCGACACCAGAGGAGATCTTTGATGCCATTGGGCATGCCAAGGTCTTTAGCACGTTGGATTTCCGATCCGGATATCACCAGTTGCCGATCAAGGAGGCGGATAAGCAAAAGACGGCATTCTGGGGGATCAATGAGCACGGGAAGGATTGCCTATACTAGTGGCGGTTCTTACCATTTGGGCTTAAAAACGCTCCTGCTGAGTTTCAAAGAGTCATGGACAGGATTCTAGCAGGGGTAGAGTTTGCTCGGTGCTACATAGATGACATCATCATCTTTAGTGCTACGGTGGAAGAGCATGAGAGACACCTTCAGGGGGTATTTGAGCGCTTGAGGGCGCACGGATTGAAGTTACATCCGGGAAAGTGCAAGTTTTTCCACAACCAGATTGAGTATCTGGGTCACATGATATATCCTGGAGGATTGGGGTACAGCAGACTAAGGTAGAGTCCATTGCACAGGTTCCACGCCCCACGGATGTGAGCCGAGTTCGAGCTTTCATGGGGTTAGCAAACTATTATAGACGGTTTGTTAAGGGATTTAGTGCCATTGCAAAGGCTCTAACCAAACTGACCAAGGTGGACCAGGAGTGGCAGTGGGAAGATGAGCAAGAACAAGCTTTTCAAGAGCTCAAGGCGAGGTTGACCTCGGCGCCCATCTTGAGACGCCCTATTAGGGGGCGTCCTTTTCAGCTGCATACAGATTGGAGCATGCTGGGGCTTAGAGCGGTGCTCACACAGGTGGATGATGAAGGGAAGAGAGTTCGTAGTGGCTTATGCTAGCCGCTCGAACAACATTGCAGAGTCTAAGTATAGCTCATATGAGGGAGAATGCTTAGCTGCAGTGTGGGCCGTGGCACACTTCAGGTGCTATTTATACTGCAATCTCTTCACCCTTGTCACGGATCACCAACCACTCAAGTGGTTGATGGAGTCAGACAAGCTTACGGGGAAGCCTGCATGGTGGGCACTCATCCTTCAAGAGTATGACTTTCAGGTGGTGCATCGACCGGTTTGGTCAATCGGAATGCAGATGGGTTGAGTCGCAATCCATGCACGAGCCAGCAGGATGACACTGGAGCTCGGTGGCATGGTGAGACGGACGAGGAGATGGTGCCCGGATGGCATGCATCTGCATTTCTATGTATCTTGGCAGCGGAAGGCCAAGTTGGACCTGCAACAGGAATGACTGTAGATCAAATGTCTGAGGACCCTGAGGCCAGCAATGAGCAAGGTGGCGCCAAAGACATACATGAGGATTCAGTTGTGTTGGACTACCTCCGCATTGGAGACACTGCAGCCACTGTGAGTGCCAAGGAGAGGGATCGGATCCTGCAACGAGCCAAGAGGTTCAAGTGGGAGGGGACACACCTGCTCCGAGTGGGGGAGGATGGTCGAGTGAGGATTGTGCCTCACAATTTGTGGCTAGGTGCATGGTGTGTGACAGGGTGCGTGCTTCATTCAACGCCCCTACTCCACAATTGCACCCTCTTCCGATCATGGGATTGGGCTACAGGTGGAGTCTTGACTTCGCAGGGCCGTTGCCACTGACCATGCGCCACAACAAGTACGGGTTGGTGATGGTGGAACACTTCTCCAAGTGGATCGAGTTGGTTCCATTGCCTGATAAGGCTAGTGAGGGAGCTGCGTATGCATTCTTGGATTGTGTGCTTAGCCGATTCGGTGCTCTAGCTGAGGTACTCACGGACCAAGGGAGAGAGTTCTTGGGGGAGTTTTAGGCTTTGTGTGACAAGGCCTTGATAGACCACCGCACCACTTCTCGGGATCATCCTGAGGCCGATGGCTTCGCAGAGAGAGTTGTTCAGACAGTAAAGAGGGGTTTGCGCAAGTATGGCTTGCAGAAGGGACACCTAGGAGATTGGGACCTTCAGTTACCTTGGTTAGCCATGGGCTACAAGTTCAGCAAGCAAGCATCACTTGCCTCCTTCTCACCATACTTTCTTCTCTTTGGCCGAGAGCTGGATTTGCCTACATCCATTCGCATGGAAGCTGCTACAGTTCTTAACCTTGACGATCCGGACGTGTGGGCACGTGCATGTGAGCAGCGTGCAGAGTTGTTCAAGAAAGTCATGCCCATGGCTTTCGAGAACCTTGCCATTGCACAACACCGTGATACGTTGAGGTATGCTACCATAAGTGGTGGGGGCTATCGTCTTGGGGTTCGGAGATTCAACCCTGGTGACTATGTCTATCTGCAGCAGACTGCTCCTACGATCTTGGATGTGACTGCATGACGTGTTATTTTGAGGGTTCGAGAGGTCTTGCCCTCAGGCGTCTTGGTCTTGGAGGGTCGGGATGGCATAACTTGGAAGGACCATGTGCGTAATTGTGCGCCATGTCACCTTCTAAATGTCGATGGCAGGATTGACCCAAACCTGGCAGTGGTATCTGCAAGTTTGAGGTGCATGTTGTATGGGTCTACTAAAGGGGCAGCCACCATGCTGGTGTGTGATCGATGCTCTAGAGGTTGGCATATGGGATGCTTGACTCCACCTCTTGAGATGGTTCCGGATGGGGATTGGTTATGTCCACAATGCATTGGATAGTGGGAGTGGATACAACCATGGGAGGCTAACAAGAAATGCAAGGCCAAGCTACTAGGAGACCTTGAACACACGAGATCCTGGCTCAAGTTCACAGATTGCAAGACGGCGACTAACGATAGGGCTACTCTTGTACCCGGCCTCTTGGTCTTTAGAGTTTGAGTACAATAGGGACAGTGATAGAGGACTTAGTACGGTTGTGGCTATTACATCTTGTAGCTATCTGGAGTTAGAGGGACCTATCCACCAGCTAGGGGGGCGATTGTGACAGACTACTTTATTGTGCATATATGTGTGGTGTGGTTTGGACAGCGATGTAGTTGTGTAGCGATACGTATGCGCACGACAGCTGTCAAGTTAAATAAGCACAGTGTAAAACTAACTAGAATAAAGCTAGTTATTTGTATTTAACACTTGAATTTAGGTCAAGTGTTAAATCAGGTGTCAAGTTTAGTTTGACACCTGAACTGTCTTATCTTCACGAGAGCGTCAGTCGCGCGGCTCATCTCTCTCGAGTTGAGCCTACGCGACCGAGCTCCTTCATGCTTTAGAATCTGAGTGTGCTTATGTAGGGGTATAGGTTGTTGTGGGGTGGAGTCCCCATAGCTTGGGGTGCCCCTGGCTCGACTATTATCTTAAAGAGTGATGTTGATGGATTTCATGTTTTCTGTGTGAACAATGTGTCTTTAGTTTTTTTTATCATTGTGGCAGACTACTTTATTGTGCATATATGTGTGGTGTGGTTTGGACAACGATGTAGTTGTGTAGCGATACGTATGCGCACGATATAAGGTCATGTGGACTCGTCATAGCAATGAAATGAAACATTTTATTGCAAATTTTGTGGCAAGCCACGTCTATACAAGTGTGTCATAACTGTCATAGCAGGAATGGGAACTACTCTCCTATACCTTCCGAGGAACTTGGCCCTCCTTCTTCTCATCCCCCTCATCCCCCATCCTCCGAGCTCTGTGATGCATCGGTTACAGTATGCCTCTCAAAAATGCCGTCCTCTCCTTGGGGGACTGTCCACCTCACCTCCTGGGAATCTTCTGCCTCTTCTCCCCCACTTTCCTCAGCAGAATCCAAGACAAATCTACGAGCCCAACGGGCTCTAATAGCTGCTGCCTCCTCCCTCATCTTCATTTTTTTGAGGCTTGCCTCGTCTAAAATCTACTGTACACGACTAGGTTCGGAACACCTCCTAATGGACACCGAAGCAAGCCGGGCAGCATAAGTAGGAAGGATGTAGTCCCTTTCTGGACTAGGCATGAAACCCCCCCTGGCAAAAAAAGGCACGTTCTTCCTGCCCATGAACTCCGGTGTAGACGTCCCTCCTGCCGTACTTGGCATCCTACAGTAAGAACAAATCCACTTCAAGAATGTCAATACCAGCAGAAGCAGAAAGGGTTTTCAAAGAAATAAGAGAGCGAAGGGAGGTGCCTCATGAAATCTGGAGGCAACTTACAATGCGACCACTCACTCGTACACCGGGGGCTCCTCGGCCTCGATCCCAACTTGTTCCTCCCCTGAACAAGTTCATGTGGGCCTGCTTGGTTCTCATGGCTTGCTGATGCTTCCCCGTACTTGGCTACCAGCACCCCACTGTTCGGTTCTACAGTTAACTATCGGGCTTCTTTCGACTACGACTCATCTGGCTGCCCCACTGTCTTTCAGTCTGTCCGACTGGCCGCACTCAAGGTTATGCTTACAAATCTCTTCCCCCCCCCCCCCCCCCCCTACCCTCTCCATCAAGGCTTACTGGAGTCTCCCCTGGGATTAGAGACTCCCCCCCATATATCAATGGTCGCCGATCAGCTTCGAGGAGTCTTCATGGAGCTGGCCCTAAAGCCATGGCTTGGGACGTTCGGGCTCGTCACAACCTCTCCTTCTATATCGATGACTCCATTTCAAGCTACAAGTCTCTCCTCTCATCGCCATACAACCCCGGCTCCCTACATCGACCTCTCTGGAAACGATCCCCGGTAGACCCGATTCACTTAATTCTCTTGCTATCATCTACCCATCTCCCTTCCCCCACAACAGTGAATCCCTTTACATTAATGTGTTAGCTTGATCTCCATTGTAATACAATTACCATGCAATTGCTTCTTCCCTCTAGTTTTCCATCCCAGCTCCAATCTGTTTTTACTCTAGATCCTGCCAACCCTTTTAGATTTGCTCAAAGGTATGCCGTTCCCCCCAATGCACTTGCCCAAACCCCTCAGCATCGGTACATAATGTCTTATTCCAAATGGTACAGTTTTAACACTTTTACAGTCATATCCTCCCTAGTGTCACTCCCTCAGGTGAGCTATATCACCACCAGGGATAAACTTGAGTATTATCTTATTAAGCTGCCAGTACAGGGCCACAGAATTGTGTTGTTGCTTGTAGCCAGGGTCACCACCAGGCTGTATCAAAACTACGGATCCGACCACATAAACTCCACAATCCATACTCTACATCAGCCAGGCGCCTATGACGCCCCTCCAGCTCCTGTCTGGCTCCAGCATTGTGACAGTCCAACTACTGCTGCCCTACGTCCAACGTTTCCAGGCCCACCCTCAACTTTACTGACTGTTCTTTGTGACTTCTCAATACAAATCAGGTTTATACCTTCCCTCTCCCGGTTATCTGTTCCACCACTAAGTCAAGTCCATCCACAACATTATAACGCTCACATTTTTCTCAACACTCAGCTAGTAAGTGTTGCTTCACTTGCGCCACCAAGGTACTCTACTTCTCTTAGACACCGCGTTCTACTTACGCAAATTCTTTGCACCACCCTGCTCTCTCTCACACACCTAGATACCAAAAGTATTTTGCTGCTTAATACTTGGCTATCCCCCCCTTGGACTCTCTCTCAGATTTGTATGTGGGCAGCGTGGATTTCACCCTAATGGCTGGGGGCTGCTAATCTCAAATCACACAATTTGTCCAATGTCCCCCTTCACTTTGACTCCCATACCTGCCCTGCCACCCACACTTATCATATAGCCCCCCCTCCACACCAGCACATACCACCTCATGTCACATCCTCTTATACCCTCTCTGTTAACGCAAGAAATGAAGTCGAAAGAGCAGTGGACTCTTGGGAGAGTTTCGTTTCCTCCGTGGCTGACAAGATCATTGGGAGGAAACTAATTGTCTGCGGTAGAGCAGTTAATTGGTGGACTAATGAGATTAAACTCAAGATAGCTGAGAGACGAGCCCTCTATAAAGAGTGCTGCAATTTGGAAACCAACAGAGAATTGTGGGCGAGGTACTACCAGCTCCGTAAAGATATCAATCAGCTTGTTAGGTCTCAGAAGAAATTATACTGGGACAAGTTATACAGTGAAATAAACTCAAACCACCATGGTGGTAATGACAAGAAATTCTGGTTGGCCCTTCAACGTTTGTACAAACCGAAAAACGGTCAGCAAGTACAAGCGCTGAAGACTACTAAAGGTGCAGTGGTGACTTCATCGGTTGACATTGTCAAAACCTTTGAAACTCACTACAGTATCCTTGGCAGAACTTCTAGGTCTAACAGTGAGGGGTCTTCTGCTGAATGGAGGGACACAGTTGGAAAAACTGTTCCTATGATTCAAAACAGCCCTGATGAACTGGAGTATATTTCAATGGCTTATAATGCTCCCATTAGTTCTTCTGAGATTGTGGAAGCAATTGAACATTTAAATGGATATAAAGCTGGTGGACCTGATGGTATTGTCAACGAGCTTATCAAGCACGGTGGCGATCCCATGATAGAGGCCCTAGTTCTCCTCTTTAACCTTATCTGGAAGACTGAAATGATCCCCTTTCGCTGGCGACAGGGGGTCATTGTCAATCTATACAAGAAGGGTGACAGAGAAGAACCGGGGAACTACCGTGGCATCACGCTCTCAATCTGTTGGCAAGACATTCTGCAGAGTTATAAGTACTCGTCTCGAGGTTGATCTGGAGTCCAGAGGTTGTTTCCACGAAGGCCAAGCTGGCTTTCGGCGAAACAGGGGCTGTGTGGATCATATCTTCACTCTAAGCCAGATTATCCAGGGAAGGAAAAAGAAGGGAAACCCACTTATGTCTTTTTCCTGGATGTCAAAAAGGCTTATGACACAGTGTGGAGGGATGGCCTATGGTTCCGCCTCTGGTCTTGTGGGATCAAGGGAAAGATGTGGAGAGTTGTCCACAACTTGTATGCTCACACCAAAAGCTGTGTCACTGTTAACGGACAGAAGTCCAACTTCTTTGACATAGACCAAGGTGTAGCTCAAGGATGTACTCTCTCCCCTCTGCTCTTCAATGTTTTCATCAATCAACTCCTCGAGGATGTGGAAAGTGAGGGATTTGGGTTAAGGGTGGGTGATACCACCATACCAGCCCTTATGTTTGCGGATGACTTCGCAGGCATAGGGAGACTCCAACCAATCTCCAGGAGTTGATTGATTGCGCGAAGAGATACTTTGATCTTTGGGGGCTAGAGGCTAATGTCAGCAAATGTGCAGTGGTAGCATTCAACGACAGAGGAGAGGGAGGAAGTGATCTTAAGTGGCAGTGGGGTAGCCAAGAGATCCCGGTCCTCCCTTCCTACACTTACCTGGGCGTTGAGTTCTCCTCCAATTGTAATTGGGATGCACATATCCGGGAAGTTGTTCAAACTGGCAAGGGCAAAGCTCTGGGGCTCACTAAATTTTTCCACTGCAGAGGGGTCAACTCTGAGGTTAAGAAAACCATGCTTTGTCGCGTTATTAGACCTGCCTTGGAGTACGGATCTGCTATATGGGTTGATAACTCCAACCAGGCTAAGTCTCTAGAATCCATTCAAGAGGGTGTGCTTAAGGAGTGTATGTCAGCATGCTCCAAAACAGCCAATGTGGCTGTTCGGGGTGAGTTTGGCATTCCGTCCTTAAGCTCCTGACGAGATGAATTCAAGGTCAGATGGTGGGGTCAGCTGCAACATATGCCCAACACCAGATATCCTAAATTAATCGACTCTATATCTTGGAAACAGGACCGCCCTGTCAAACAGGCTAAGTAGTATTCATTTTCTGATACACTGTCCGGGGTTCTCTCACCAAAGAGACGCTCTCTTCAAATCTATTAAGGGAATTGTGCCTGTACCCCTGTTTACCAACTTGAAAGTCTCGAGGCTGAGCCAAAGCCCAGGCCCTCCTGAGGCCTAGTTTTTGGGCAAATCACACACAGCAGATTGATGCTTGTGTGAAGGGATTTCTAGAGGATATCTGGAAAACCCGGATTAATTCTTTATATGGAGGTAAGTCTTACTACCAACGTCAGCCCCTGACAGAGGTAGGTTCTGTCCCTTTTGTTCCCGCTCAAACTGGGCGGCGGTCCAATGGCCACAAGGCTACGGCAAACAACGTCTTATGAGTACAATCTCAGGCAGGCACAACCCCTGTGTCACACCAGATATCACCCGTCAAACCCCTAGCCACCCTCTCCTGCCCAAATTTTCCTACTCCCCTTTCCCTACCTCAGCTACCCACTGATCCTCCCCCCCTGCTGTCCCACCACTCCTGGTTCACATTACCCACACTCAATCAAACTTGCACCGTGGTTTTTACTTGTGCAACACCTATTGGCAGGCTGACAACAAGGCCATACCTTTATAGTGGCTCCCTCTACCAAGCTTTCGTGGATTCAATCTTCTCATCTCCTCACGCTTCCAGCCTGATGCTGTGCTGCGCCCCCCCACCCAGCAGCCACTTACTTCGTTCTATTACTTCTCCAGACAAGCTGTCAACTGGCTGTACCCTCCTACCTGGTCACATGACTCCATCCCCAACTGCCCAATCACTCCTCCAGTGTTGCCTCGCCTACTGCGACCCTCATTTCTAATGCTCGTTGTTGATGTTATGCGGCTGGTGCCCAATAATTGGTGCCTACATACCGTGCTATCCTCAACACCGTGGTGCTTCTCCTATCCACACTCTTCTTTAGGGCAATGGCAGCTGCCTGCTAGATACAATCTCTGTTTATTCCTTAACAGGAGACTCATTACTTCACAGCTCAATTGCCTCGTTCCTCAGGTTGATGCTAGAATTGATGCCCTCTCAACCATTTATTTGACTTTCGGTTTCCACACTCTAATTGGTTTTACTTCCTAAACTCTGGCTCACTCACAACACTTGATGATTCACTTCCTCACCTCTCCATGTTTCTCCATGCACCACAATTTTATGTCCCTATTCATGAATAAATTTCAAAATATAAGCACATGTTACCCCAAGACCTACTATACACACACTCTGAGTACACTAGCACCAAGCCTACTCGCTGGATAGCCACATACCCTTATTTCCCACAAGCCTGGTTCCCTAGGTCCTCATGCTGCTTCCCCCACACCTTCACACACATGCCACCCCCCCCCCCCCCCCCACATCCATCCATCACTCCCTTACCAGCCCTCTATACACACACTGATTCCCACCAACCACACCCGAATACCAGTACTCACTTAATTCCCCTTGAACCAGCTAATACACAGTCCCACTTCTACCATAGCCACTCCACACATGAAAAAATCATTTCAAATTGGTTACTTACCTACTACTCCCCCCACCCCACCCATCTATGTAACCCATGCTACTTACTAGCACCACCCTGTTATATGTATATCATTGCCCTTCACAATTTGCCCCTTGCCCCATGCTACCTCCCTACGCAACACCCCACTTACCAGCCTGTACCCTGCCTAGACCACCAATCCTTACATCTTTCATCCCCCACTGGTCCCAGAACCCTCACCAGATCATTCTCTACCCACACAATTTACTCCCAAGCCTCACAGCCCTAATAACAAACTGCCATACTCGACCATACCATCACTCCTCCTAAATGCATCGGCCACATTAATTCCCCTGCAAACAGCCTTCTCTCCATCTCATATTACACCAACACTACCCAGACAAGCTCTGCTCTTGTCCCCCCCCACACACATAACTTGTCTTCAATGGGCAGCTCATTACTCTATTAACACATCTCACTGCCAGCCACTCTACCATATCGCCGCCACTACTACATCCGAAGCGGTGAACCCACACTGCACTATACACGTACTTGGTTGCCATACCCCTAACCTGGCCCTAAGTAATTACGCAACCAAACTTAATTCATGGATTACTCCCTCCACTCCAACATGGGGGGCTCTTGACAGCCTCACGCCGCCACTGTTTTACTCCAATCCACCAAATCTGCCAGTATACCCCCCCCCCCCCCCCCCTTGCACACTATACATCTGCCGCACTCTGTTGCCAAGCTCACATTCGCAGCTTCTCCTGGACTCCACAGCCACCTTTATATCCCCTGCACCCCATTCTGCCATCCTCTCCCTTTCTCTCTGTACGTTCCTCTCTGATTTTTCAATTCCATACAGTGTAGTACTCTTCACAGACCCCTCCTCTTCACTACCTACAATCATGTCTTGTCTCCCAATCCTTTCCACTTCCCCCAAGGCTCGCCCCAAAAGCAAAGCTTCAAAGAAAAAAATGTTTGATGACAGTCTAGCTACGCCTACCTCACTGGCTCCCGAGTCCGCTGCCATCAAACATCCTACTGGCAAAACTCCTCATAGTACCTCCCCGGCCCAGTCCACACCACCCAACACCAATTCCACAAGTTAGCAACAGCACCTTGATCAGCAAATGACCGACGCATCGGCCAAATTACTGCCCCCCCCCCCAGCAATCAACCTGCGACGATTACTACCCCAACCAGCCAACCTCCCAAGAGGTCCTCACGGGAGGTCAATAGTGCAGACACCCCAGCTCCCTCGTACTTGAAGAAGTCCAGAAATCAACACAATGAATCTAACGAGCAGCAACATGTGGAAGTCACCAGTCACAAAAGAGCCCTGCACCTTTGGTACGGGTGTCAGAACATGGAAACGTACGCTTACAAGAACAACTTCCCCTGGGTCATCGAATCACCAACCAAGGAGCAGCTACTACTTCTAGGCATCCCCCCATCTGAGTGCGAGGAGCTCATTCATTGCAAGAAGGCCTTTCCAAGAGTCCCTCAGAGACTGTACCCATCCACTCGACCAGATGGTCTTGACAGACAGTTTCTCCATCTCACGCAGCTTCCCACAGGCACAGCAGTCAACAAAGATACAAGTCTTCTTGCTAACCCCTACCATATAATGATTCGTTTCGATTCCACTGTCGAATTGCATAAGGATTTGGTCCACCCCAGGGCAACCCTGCGTTTCCGTGACATGAACATCCCTCTAGGTAATGTTCTCTTCGCCCCAATCTCTGTCTATTGTAAGCCTACGACACAGATATGGTCAGGGCTCATGAAGGTTGAGCTTCGACACCCGGAGGTAGATGGTCTGGCTCTACTCCGTGGCGACAGGCCGTTCGTGCTCGAGATGGAGCCAGAAGTCATGCTACAAAGGAAAGTTGAAAAAGCATACGACCTGCTCGCCTCATCTGATCGGCTCTCCCTCTACTTCACGGACGACATTTTACAGTGCACCGTGGGCACCCAACTCGCAATGCATTTTATCACCGAGACTTTTGATCACGGCAACAACTTCGAGATCCTACATGTCTACAAGCCCAACCCTGAAACTACATTCGGTTTCCTAAATCTCGCCATAGAGGATACGCGTACCCGTATTATGGACTTGGGTATCAGGATAGATAATGTTCT
Source organism: Takakia lepidozioides (assembly GCA_030704615.1). Taxonomy (NCBI): domain Eukaryota; kingdom Viridiplantae; phylum Streptophyta; class Takakiopsida; order Takakiales; family Takakiaceae; genus Takakia; species Takakia lepidozioides. The sequence continues at coordinate 68,587,605 of CM060733.1, read as the reverse complement.
CATTAAACCTCAGGTGCAAATCCAAAAAAAGAGCCGATCAGGGGCCAAGATATCTGACAAGGAGGCCATTGTTGTGCGGATTGCGCTTTACCATCGTCGTCGAAAACGTCAGCTTGATTCACACACATACTGACATCCTGGGAGAGCTGTACAGCCTGATTGGACAAAGCAACCTCACTCACTTCTACTTTTGTAAGATGCTCCCTACTGAAACCACGAAGCATATAGGGATGCTGCACATCAGGCAGGCTCAGGGGACAGGCCTCATCAAGGGTGCCACGTGCAAGAATCCCACAATCTACGCCACATTGTGCGAGCGCCTAACATCACCATTCACGGCAGGTTTATCACCTTCTCCCCGCACCGACAGAGTCTCCAGGGCCGACATTGGAAGGGAGGGTACAAGGTTAGAGATCCACATTCATGAAGTTGCAGTGTTCCATGCAGGGAACATTAGTATACTGGCAGAGTGTTCGTTCAGCAAACCCTATATGCACATGAGATATGATTCGGAACTGAAGCGCCTCATTGGGCATGCATTTTTACAAAATTATCGGCAATAATGCAGGTGACATATGGATGCAAAATCTGACGTCGTTTTCAAACCCTGCACAAGATTAATTTTCACCTTGTACATTGTTAAGAATGACCGGACAACCAATTTAAAGAGATACAAGGTAGAGAGAATATTGTCGTTTACCCTTTCTAAAATTTGAACTGATGATGATCTGTAAATACCCCACCGTCATTTCTGTTTCGTCCAACATCAAACCAAAGTGAAATTCACTGCCCTGCTTCCATTCAAGCTCCACTCTTGACTAGAAAAGAGTAGGGCAAGACATAACCTATGCTTACTCTGGACTGGGTCACACATTATAATGCTTGCCTCGTATTCCATTTACTCTATTTGGAAACCACTCCCCCCTCAAGGTCTCCAGTTGTAAATAACCATTGTCGAAGACTTCATGTACCGCATACGGACCCATCCACAAAGAGTCGAATTTTGCTTGAAGTTTTCATTCTTGCTGTCAAACACCATTACCAAATCTCCTTCCTTGAAGTACTTTCTATCTCCTCTTATCAAAGCGGAAGGAATGACTACAAAACTTTATAGAGAATTGATGGAGAACCATGGACACATAAATTGTGGCTGCCATGCTCCCAAGAAATCCTACCATAACGGCCTTTTCTCTTTGGAACTCATGTGTAGAAATTGAGTTTTGGGCCCTTTTAGTGCAAAGAAGGCTCCCATGATGAAGATGCAGCCAAATGTGAAACAAATGGCAAATTTGTGAGGCATCAGTGCCATGCCTGACATGAACATTGTGAATACCATCAAGATGAAGAAACATCTGCTGGCGGTCAGCTGAGGTTCTAGCTTTATCATTCTTGGAGGTTCATTTCCTACGGACATGTCTATCAATCTGGGTCTTCGATTCAGAAGTGAATTCTGACTCTGTGATTTGATCTGCCAATGCAGGAGTATTCGTTCGTTGTAGGTAGGGAATGGACGGAGCACTATGTCTCAACACGTCTTTGTACTAATTTGTCTTCGTCAATGAGTCGAGATCAAGGATCTCTTGGTTTTGTGGTCCTGAGGGAAAGTGCTATTATCCATGCTACTCGGTCATAGTTTGATTGTGAACAACTCTACAAATCCCTCTCTCTGAAAATGGTAGTTCCATACCTGTAAATGGCTTTCCTTCCACATGACTCACATTCACGGTTTCTTCCCTACCATATACCACTCAGACAATCGGAATCAGAGTTACACTCATACAACCCTAGGCCTATGACTTGACCACATCCCCCAACAATTCTTCCCCTCATCATCATCGTGGTCTTTATTAGGTCCCAAGGCGTAGTTTTCCCTCTGTGATTTGCACTTCAGGTTCTCTTCAGTACGAAGATCTTCCTCACTCAAATCTTTCGACTCCTCATCTGATCCTATTGCACCGAATTCATCTTCATCAGTTAAGACCTTGGTATAGATGAGAGGAATGACACTGTCACACTATTGGGTTTGACCCCATAAGTGATTGTTCCCTTAGCCCAGTCTGTACATGCTTGAGCCTGAACCAACCATGGTCTATCCCAACAGTAATGCATACGAGTATCCATCTGACGGAAATTCAATGACTTGGAAGTCCATTGTGTATGCAGAACCCCCGATTGCATTTGAAGATTGGAAATTTGACCCACTGGCCTGATTCTTCTTCGCTGATCTGCCAATCGGATAATCAATGGGATTTACCAGTCATATTAAGCCTAGTTCTCTCCATTGTGGAGAGTGGCATGATGTTCACCGAGCTTCCACCATCTACCAAGCATGTTGAATAAAACAGTCTACAATCTCCACTTCAATCTCTATTGGTCCAGGGTCTATTCTGCATTGACATGATGTGATACTGGAAAATTCTCTTGTCTTTTCCTGACCAATGAAGCCTTCAGGCTTGTCTGACTGTAGGGGCAGAGCAACAGCTGAGCTACTGAAATGTTGGCTTGCACTTGGTGCAGGTCATGCATCAAGTTCTAGTGCTCAAGCTCATCGGTAAAATCTCATGGGGATAGACTTCTTTTTCATAAGTTTCGGACGTTTCACTGTAGTGTTAGTTTATTTTGACTGTTGACACTTTCGGGGTCGCATCACTAGTGACGGCAACGGAGTGGACACCTTACCCGGAGAGTCACTCCCTTCAAATACCACAGACTTTTCCTTCCTGATACTGGCTTCATTCTCATTGTGAAGAGTAGTAGCAATTTTTGTCACATCATCCTCACAACTTGACAATCCATTGGTTCTTTGTCCGAAAGATGAAGTAGGTGTAACCTCTGGAATTACCTCTTTCTTCCCGCTTGTACCAGCATCTCTCGTTGTTGGCGAGGTCATCACCACACATGTGTTCTCCTCATGTTCCTCCTCTTTTGGCATGCTTGACAGTCTCAGCGTGTATCCAATTCACATTAGGTTGCGATGGTAACTTCTGCGTGATTGGACGCAGAGGAAGTTCCCGGCTTGTGGAAGAGGTTGTGTGGATGTCGATGCTTGATTGGACCCTTGATTCCTCTCATAAAGAGATAGTCGCCATGGAAGCTGACTTTGCGTCTCCTGCATCATAGGATTTGTAAATGACACCCTAGGCTGATTACTGAATTGAGATTGCTTTGGGGGATGGAATTTGGATCTCTTTGTAATATTTTCGGAGCAAAATACATCCCGTGTTGGGGTGGTAAATTTGTCGGAGGCACTTGATTACCTTGATCAGGAAATGGCGCTCTTGACCTCGTGATTCTGATCACCTGCCCTTGGGTTGTAGGTTTGTGGCCCCTCTCAATATTTCTCGTTCGACAGCGCTCCAAAGGATGTCCTAATAAACCACAATGAAGACATTGACATCATTTTCCAACAATCTTCTTCTGTTCTATGACTGGACCGACCACACTTTCCACATGGCGGATAATGGTTTCGTGGCCTATACCCCTGTCCTGGTGGAAGATTCTGGGATAGAGGAGGTCCCCTTTCCTGGATCGGGTTGGGACATGTTTGGGGATCATGACCTACCCTCGACAATTATAACACTATACTTGGACGCATTAGGACCCTCTCAACTAATGGAACCTGAGTATCCCTGTGATGGACATAACTGAAACCTGCTGACCAATGGGCACTAACTCTATCCCCCATGGACTCAACAGCTCTCAACACAGATGTTAGTCGTTCCTCAAAACGTCCTATCCGATCATTGCTAGTGGATCCCGTATATGATTAAGCAGGAACTGACTGAAAGTGCCTTGCTGGGTTTGAGGGGGTGGTGGTAGCCACCAAAGGCATTGCAGATGTCATCAAGGCAGCAGGAACCATCCCTCCAGACATTGTCGGCTATAATAGGGCGGGGAAGGTGTCCCCAGAAACTGCAAGCGTTGATTAATAACCGCAATGTAATGAAGGAAGTGCCATCTCCGGCATCTTCGCATGTTGAACCTGACGATGCATGTTGTCATGTTCTTTCCCTGAAGTGATCGCATCTGCTAATGTAGCAGGTCTCTGTTGCAACACAACAAGTGAATCTCCTCATCCTCTCGTAACCCACTCAGAAAGCAATATTTCAGAACCCCATCATCCAAGGGTGTTAGAGGCTTTTGTAATCGCATTAGCTCTTTGAAACGCGTCTCAAAATCAGCAACTTCCTCATTTGGTCCCTGTCTGATCCTAGCAAGGGCCATAAGAACACTTGTAAACTGAGTACTCTGCTTTGAAAATGATTTGAGAAGGCATCCCAAATTGAGCCCATTGTTGAAATGACCCCCCGTTTTGCTGCCAATACCAAATTCAACGCCCCTACCCCTTAAAGTCGTAGAGAACCAGATCAACCAATAAGCATCATCCAAAGCCTGATTGGAGTAACAACTTTGGACAAAAATTTTGACATGATATTCAGGGTTTTCATGTGGTTCACCAGAAAACCAAGGCAAATGACCTTGTAGTGGCAATGGAGCCAACCCCGCTGGCACCACGATTAGGATATTCGGAGCAAGCGGTGCTGGTGGAGGCGCCGTTGCCGGCCGTGCCTGTGGTGGTTATGGCTGCGCCATTGGTTACCCATTGAAGCTGGTGGCTGCGCCACTGGACCTCCTGGGCTCAGTGGTGGATTAGACGCTGGACTACTGGGTCCTGGTTGGGCTTAAAGGTGGAGAGATACTGAAGATTCAGAACCTTCAGAGTCCTGTCCGTTCAAATCTATATTCAGGTGATCTATAGGTTGATTAACCGAAGTCTCTTCTGTTTCTTCTTCAGATGTTGTTACTTGAACTGTACTTTTAGGTAATTGAAAAAATCTTTCTCTAATTGCTGCACGAAATATTCTACGTCTAAGTCTAGGATCTGTCTCTCCGGAATCTATACTAGGACTGTGATGGGAACTAGAAGCAGGATTCGACATTCATTTTCGATACTTGGCTTATCTTGTTAGCGTCGCCTATACTATCAAGGCTCTCATCCCCTAATTGACACGAGGAGATGGTGTGGTAATGTTATTTGTACTGTTCTCTCAAATGACACAAGCCTGACATCCTGTTGTTGCTACCATTTTTCTTTCTTCACAGCCATTTTCAATCGTTGAGATATTCCTTAGGGTATTATCATCAAAACCCTACAAGATTTTTTAAAGAAATTCAAAGGAGCTAGTCCTTTCATCCCGGCACTCGCACCCAAAAATTTTCCAACCATTAATGCACCCCATTAACAGTTGCATACTTTAATTAGGGGTTCGTTTATACATACAGAGCCTTTTCTTGGTTCCGCCGCCTAGCTCTCAAAGGGTTCTCTTGTTTTTTTATAAATTTTCTATTTTCTAAGTTTTGCGTTTTTCCTTGTAACCCCCGTTTAGTTCTCCGCATCCCTTTTACGGATTTACGAAAACACAATCTCTCTAAATATAAGCGAATGTATAATTACTTCGGGATAAATAATTATGATTTTTAGATATAATATAATATAGTATATATAAAGAGATAGCCTAGTGTAAATATTAATTATTAAGCAAACAACAAAATTTAATTTCAACCAACCAACTTAATTATTTGTTTTCTTTCTGAAGGATTTTATGTATATATTTACTTTTAAAAGATAGGGATATTGATTTACTTAGTTTTAACTAGTCCCCATTAATTTAGGTGAGTCAAGAATATATAATCAATTAGATCATTCTAAGGAAAAGATCGGCCCAACAAACAATATTAATATAACCAAAATAAAAGAAGAGAATCAAAACCAACTACAGGGAAGTAGTGTGGCTACTGGAATTTGAAACCCCAACCTCGAATGCGCCAGTGAAATCACTAACCGATAAGCCCCTCAAGTTATATTCAAAACCAACCTTCATATCTAAGTACTTATCTTGATTATCTGATTGGCAGATCAGCGAAGAATGAGGCCAGTGGGTCAAATTTCCAATCTTCAGATGCAATCCGGGGGTTCTGCATACACAATGGACTTCCAAGTCATTGAGTTTCCGTCAGATGGATACTCGTATGCATTACTGTTGGGCAGACCATGGTTGGTTCAGACTCAAGCATAAACAGACTGGGCTAAGGGAACCATCACTTATGGGGTCAAACCCAATAGTGTGACAGTGTCATTCCTCTCATTTGTACCCAAGGTCTTAACTGATGAAGATGAATTCGGTGCAATAGGATCAGATGAGGAGTCGAAAGATTTGAGTGAGGAAGATCTTCGTACTGAAGAAGAACCTGAAGTGCAAATCAACAGAGTGATAACTACGCCTTGGGTACCTAAAAGACCCAAGATGATTGATGAGGGGAAGAACTTGTTGGGGGATGTGGTCAAGTCATTAGGCCTAGGGTTGTATGAATGTAACTCTGATTCCGATTGTCTTGAGTGGTTATATGGTAGGGAAGAAACCGTGAATGTGATTCATGTGGAAGGAAAGACCATTACAGGTATGGAACTACCATTTTCAGAGAGAGGGATTTTGGTAGAGTTGTTCACAATCAACTCTGACCGAGTTAGCATGGATAATAGCACTTTCCCTCAGGACGAAAACCAAGAGATCCTTGATCTCAGACTCATTGACGAAGATGAATTAGTACAAGACGTGTTGAGACATGTGATCCGTCCATTCCCTACCTACAACGAACGAATACTCCTGCATTGGCAGATCAAATCACAGAATCAGAATTCACTTCTGAATCGAAGACCCAGATGATAGACATGTCCGTAGGAAATGAACCTCCAAGAATGATAAAGCTAGAACCTCAGCTGACCGCAACAGATGTTTTCTTCATCTTGATAGTATTCACAATGTTCATGTCAGGCATGGCACTGATGCCTCAAAAATTTGCCATTTGTTTCACACTTGGCTGCATCTTCATCATGGGAGCCTTCTTTGCACTAAAAGTGTTGCGCACCTCACTTCGGTAAACTCCCCCCCCCCTCAAGTCATAGTTACTCGCTTGATGCGCGCGCCTAACTCCCAACCTGGCCGCCGGGCCAACTTGGAGCTCCGGCTGCTCACCGGGGCATAACGGTCCCCATTTTCTCCCAAAGAACCCTCCAACGATTTGGAACCAGGGGAATTCCCTTTGGTAGTTGGCAGTCCGGAACAGCTCCCCACTCTTTGGTCGCTTTCCGGCTCGCTCGCTTACTCACTAGTTTTTGGTCACCAACGGGCTTGCACCGTTCTCGGGGTTACTACTCCCTATATATACTTCTGTAGCTGTCCGCGGGGTTTCACAAACAACCATGCCATTTTATGGAACCACCACGAATGCCCTCGACTCCCGGTGATGAGTCGCGGTGAGTCTTGGCCCACCCACCACGGCCCCTATGGACCGTGATGAGTCCCAAGACTCCCCACGACTCCCACCACGAGGTCTCCGCCCCAGGGTGAGTCCTATGCCATCCCCACTAAGTCCCGCTAAGCTACCACCACCCCTTGTGGAGCCACCCCCACCGCAACCCGGTGTGCGGGGCTCCACCTAGTGAGCGCCTCCGCCTCCTTGAGTGCCTTGGGCACTCAAGGGTGCTTCAGCCCCCCATACCTATCGCTGCCACTGCCCCCACCATAGGGGCAACCCCTCTTTTGTCCCGACCCCCCTGCCCTCAAGGCCAAGGGCCGCGACACACACCCCTACCAACAGGGAGTCGATGTCCTCATCGGCTTGTCCATTTTTGTGGAAACGAACATCCAAGTTGTGGCGTCCCACATCAAGGAGTTTGTTTCCATACCATGGCGTCCCATGGCAAAGAACCAAACCCCACACTTGACTCTACTGTCCACTAGCTAGTTCGGCCGACTTCCTCCAAGTCCCGGCCAAGGGTGGAGCCTCTCAAGCTCCTCCCAGTGCACTCTTCTTGGCCTACTTCAAGGCCAAGGAACGATCCTCCCCGAGGATCGAATCGCCTTACTGCAACAACATTGCTTGCGACCGCTCATGATGCCGCTTTTGGCATCACCTTGAGCAAGGGTTCACCTCGAACCCTCTTTGACTAGGAAGATAACCTTGAACCAACCGCGCGCCCCAATCACTACAATTGGGTCCGCCTTGGAATGCTGGCCTGAGGTACGGAACACGCCCAAGCCGCACTACGACTTCGTCCCGAGGCTACACGATTATAGTACGTGAACGGAAGCACGTAGCTTCCGCGTTAGCCCGCACTACAAAGCAACCCCCTCGGTAGCGCAGTTATAGTATGCGCACGCGCCAGGTGCGCACTAGCACGTGAACTACTAAAGAAAGCGCAAGTTTCCTTGCCCCTTGGATGGGAGCCACCCGATTTTGGCACTGCGCAAACACACGATTAACCTAATTTACCTCTCCCACTTTTGTAAGCTAGCATGCATTCTACACACTAGCCAACCACACCATGCATCACCATTCCAAACAAAATAGGACGCACAACATTTGGAACCCATTTCCTTTATAACAAATTTTTGTACAATACAAGTTTTTGCAATCGGATTCCTAAGCTAGCTAAGCCGGGCTAAGCATGCATTTCCTCCCCCACGCTCCAAGGTTGATGTCCCCATCAATGCTTCTTCCGCTTTTGAGGTCGCCCTTCGAAAATTGCAACCGCCTCGGATGCGTTTCCCATTTCTGAGGCACGCACCCAAGATACCTCCACATGATGATAGCCCTTCATTTGACGAGATACTCCGTTTATCGGTTCTTGAACCTCCTCGACTTAAGTACTGCCTCTACCTCGTACTCAGGTTCATTTCATGATCTAACAGCACAGGTGGCGGACGCAACACTTGATGCCGATTCGGACGCGCTTCATCTTTGAAGTAAGGCTTCAAAAGGGAGACGTGGAATACTGGATGCACCTTGTTGTTTGCCGGCAGCTCCAATTCATACACATCCTCATTCATAACCTTCCGGATGCGAAAGGGTCCCGCATACGGAGGTACGAACTTTGGACTTACTTCCGAAGATAGTCGGAAATTCTTGATGTTCAACCAGACCTCCGTGCCTGCCTCAAACTTCACTTCCCTCTGCTTCCGATTCGCCTGCTTTTCATACCGTTTCCTAGCTTTGGCAATGTTGTACTTTGCGAGCTTCAACAAACGCTCGCGTTCTTCCATTACCGCCGCTACTGCCGGTTCCTCAAAATCCTGGGCGGCCCAACTTGTCGGCACCAAATGTGCTTTTACATAGACCAATACGAAAGGGGAAACTCTCGTTGCGGAGTGTTCTGTGTTATTATAACAGAACTCTGCCGCGTCTAAGTGTTCCACCCAGTCTGTTTGGTCTGCCGACACGTAATTCCGCAAGATCTGCTACGGAATTCACTCTTTCCGTTTGGCCGTCGGTCGTAGGTCGGAACGCGGTGCTCATCTTCAGCCTCGTCCCCATCTTCTTTCAAAGTGCCCTCCAAAATTTACTCGTAAACTTTGGATCGCGGTCCGAGACAATATCCTTCGGGACTCCATTATGCTTTAAGACGTGGGCGAAGTAAAGTCATCTTGTTTCCTGCGCCGTTGTCGTCTCCTTGGTGGTGATGAAATGGCCCATTTTACTGAACCTATCCACCACCACCATGATTGAATCGAATCCTTTTGACAGCGGCATAGCAGTCATGAAATCCATCGAGACGCTTTCCCAAGTCCCCTCTGGAATCGGCAAGGGTTGTAACAGCCCCGCTTGCTTTTTGTACTCGCTCCGGTTTTGTTGGCATGTGGTGCATGTCTTGACATACTCCTCTGCCTCCTCCCTCAGTTTGGGCCAGAAATACTCTTTCTTCAAGAGTGCCGCAGTGCGCTTGGCTCCGCCGTGGCCCGCAAGCGGGCTATCATGGCATTCTCTCAAGAGGCTATCTCTGATCCCCCCCTTCGGCACGTAGAGACGCTTTTGCTTATACCGGAGCAGTCCATTTTGCAAGTGGAACTACGATTTAACCCCCATCCTCAAGTCCTGCATCACGGACTTCGCCAGCTCATCCTTCCGGCAAGCCTTCCGGATCTTCCTTTGGAGCGCCGTCTCGCCCTGTACACCAACATAAGCTGCTGCTTTCTACTTAAAGCATCGGCCACCACGTTGTCCCGTCCCGGTTTGTACTGGATATCCACGTCGAACACCGCCAAAGTATCTTGCCACCTAAGTTGTTTTGGGGACAATTTGGGCTGCGTGGCAAAATACTTCACCGTGACATTGTCCGTGAACACCTTCACTGGGTTGGAACCAACATAGTGGCGCCAAAGCTCAAGACAGTGCACCACCGCCTTCATCTCTTTCTCGTGCGTCGGCCACCGTCGCTCCACTTCATTCAGTTTCTTACTTTTGTAAGCCACTGGACGTCCATCTTGCATCAGTACACCCCCAATCGCGAAGTCCGACGCATCTGTATGAATCTCGAACGGACGATCGAACTCCGGGATTTTCAAGACTGGAGCTTCTGCCATCCGCTGCTTCAATTCAGCAAAAGCTTGGCCACAAAAGGTGTTCCATGCCCAGTCTTTGGATTTACACAGAAGGTTTGACAGCGGCCCCGCGATCTTGGCAAAATTTCTCACATACTTCCGGTAATAGGAGGCGAGTCCTAGGAAGGATCGCACTCCCGGGACCGAAGTTGGAGGCTCCCAGTCCAAGATTGCCCTCACCTTCCTGTCATCCATTTTGATCCCATCCTGTGTAATCACATGCCCCAGGAACTCCACTTTTGTGACCCCGAATTCGCACTTTGAAGCTTTGGCATACAGCTTCCCTTCCTGCAATTTCTGGAACACCCTTTTGAGGTGCTCCAGGTGCTCCTCCTTTGTTTTCGAATACACCAAGATGTCGTCGATGTACACGATCACAAAGTCATCCAACCACTCTTGGAAAAGGCTGTTCATCAGCGTGCTAAAGGTCGCGGGAGCATTGGTGAGTCCAAAAGGCATCACCAAGAACTCATATGAACCATATCTTGTCCTGCGCGCGGTCTTCTCATCATCTCCTTCCGCGACTCGAATTTGATGATAGCCGGAGCGCAGATCGATCCGGCTGAAATACTTCGCTCCTGCCAACCGATTGAAAAGGTCGTCGATCCTTGGCAAAGGGTACCGGTTTTTGATAGTCACCTTATTCAAAGCCCTGTAATCAACACACATCCGCAGCGTCCCATCCTTCTTGTCTGCGAATAGCACCGGGGCTCCGTAAGGTGACTTACTCGGCCGGATGTACCCCTTTGACATTAGATCTTTGAGCTGAGTCTTCAGCTCGACCAACTCTCTGTGGCTCAACCGGTAGGGCGCCTTGGCAGGCGGTTCCGATCCCGGTATCACCTCAATCTTGTGGTCAACTCCTCTTCGCGGTGGCAATCCGCTTGGTAAATCCTCCGGCATCACATCCTGGTATTTCTCCAAAATCCCCTTGATCCAATCTGGGCTCGGCTCCCCATCGCCTTCTCCCTTCACTTCTCTAATGAAGAGCAAAAATTGGGGCTCGTGTGCCTCCTCCACGGCCCACTCCCTTGCTGACAGAAGGTTTATTCTCCCTCCCACGGGATTGGGCGTTTCCGACACTCATAAGACCTCACCACCATTCCCACATGGCAGCGTGACTACTCTCTTGCGGCCATCTATGACCGCTCCGGATTTGCTCAAAAAGGTTATCCCCAAAATGAGATCCATTCCATCGATCTCGCAGATGGTGAAGTTCTCACATCCCTCCCAACTCCCCAGTTGAAGAGGAACATCAAACGCCAACCTTGTCGTCAATTGCGGTTCTCCTTTGGCAGAACGCACCTCAATAAAGGCCCCCACGTCACTTGTCGAGAGTCCCAGCTTTTATGCCGTTGCCGGTGTCATGAAGGAGTGCGACGCTCCTGTGTCCACCAACAACGACACATTAGTTCCGGATATTATCCCATCCACGAACAATAACTGACTCCCTTTACGTAAGGCGTCAGTTTCCTGATACAACTCACAAGAAAATTTGCCTACCTTGCAAGTCCTGGCGACCACCGCTTCCACCAAACGACTGATGGTATCTTCCGACAGCTCTGTGGTCGCCCGAGTCATGTTCAATTGTCGGGGCTTCGTGCACTTCTTGGCCATGTGCCCGGGCTCCCCGCAATTGAAACACACTCCATCAAAGGTCGCCTTCTGTCCGCCATAGGCCGCTCCACCCGCTTTTCTTTTCGAAGCACCGGGTGCCGCCTTGACTTGTGAAGGCCCTCCCTTCGATTTCCACGTGCCATTGTCACCGCGTGGCCTATCCCACTTCTTTTCCGGTCGGAAGGAGTCACCTTCCTGCCGGGTCTTCTTGTGGTTAAGCTCCGTACGGCCTTGTCTTTCACCCTTAGGGACATCCGAGAAACATTCAGCCCTCTCAATTGCCTCGTTCAAAGTCTTAGGTGGCTTTTCCTCCAACTTCAGGCTGGCCCATGGGGCTAGTCCCGCCACAAAGTTGAAGACCATTTCTGGTTCTGCCATGTCCGCGATTTCAAGCAACAGCACATTGAAAGCCTGGACATATCCCCGAATGTCATTTGTTTGCTTCAAATTCCTCATCTTGTCCCGGGCGAGCCAGGACGCGTTGAGGGGCACAAACTGCCTCTTCATCAATTCCTTGAACCCACTCCAGTTCAAGGTTTCCGGGCTTGGACCTCGGTCGTGAAGGCGTTTCTGCCACCATTGTTGAGCATAGACCCTCAAATAGGTGGGAGCCACTTCCACACGATCCTCGTCACTCAACCAGCTCTGATACCAAGTGTTGCGCACCTCACTTCGGTAAACTCCCCCCCCCCCCCCCCTCAAGTCATAGTTACTCGCTTGATGCACGCGCCTAACTCCCAACCTGGCCGCCGGGCCAACTTGGAGCTCCGGCTGCTCACCGGGGCATAACGGTCCCCCTTTGATCTCCCAAAGAACCCTCCAACGATTTGGACTCAGCGGAATTCGGGCTTGCACCGTTCTCAGGGTTACTACTCCCTATATATACTTCTGTAGCTGTCCGCGGGGGTTTCACAAACAACCATGCCATTTTATGGCGAACCACCACGAATGCCCTCGACTCCCGGTGATGAGTCGCGGTGAGTCTTGGCCCACCCACCACGGCCCCTATGGACCGTGATGAGTCCCAAGACTCCCCACGACTCCCACCACGAGGTCTCCGCCCCAGGGTGAGTCCTATGCCACCCCCACTAAGTCCCGCTAAGCTACCACCACCCCTTGTGGAGCCACCCCCACCGCAACCCAGTGTGCGGGGCTCCACCTAGTGAGCGCCTCCGCCTCCTTGAGTGCCTTGGGCACTCAAGGGTGCTTCAGCCCCCCATACCTATCGCTGCCACTGCCCCCACCACAAGGGCAGCCCCTCTTGTGTCCCGACCCCCTGCCCTCAAGGCAAAGGGCCGCGACAAAAAGGGCCCAAAACTCAATTTCTACACATGAGTTCCAAAGAAAAATGGCCGTTTATGGTAGGATTTCTTGGGAGCATGGCAGCCACAATTTATGTGTCCATGGTCACAAAGAGTCGAATTTCGCTTTGAAGTTTCATTCTTGCTGTCAAACACCATTACCAAATCTCCTTCCTTGAAAGTACGTTTATTTCTCCTCTTATCAAAGCGGAAAGGAATGACTACAAAAATTATAGAGAATTGATGTCCGTATGTGGTACATGAAGTCTTCGACAATGGTTCTTTGCAGCTGGAGACCTTGAGGGGGGAGTGGTTTCCAAACAGAGTAAATGGAATACGAGGCATTATAATGTGTGACCAGTTCCAGAGTAAGCATAGGTATGTCTTGCCCTAATCTTTTCTAGTCAAGAGTGGAGCTTGAATGGAAGCAAGGCAGTGGAATTTCACTTTTGGTTTGATGCTGGACGAAACAGAAATGACGGTGGGGTATTTTACCGATCATCATCAGTTCAAATTTTAGAAAGGGTAACGACGATATTCTCTCTACCTTTGTATCTCTTTAAATTGGTTGTCCGTTCATTCTTAACAATGTACAAAGTGAAAATTAATCTTGTGCAGGGTTTGAAAATGACGTCAGTTTTTGCATCCACATGTCACCTGCATTATTGTCGATCATTTTGTAAAAATGCATGCCCACTGAGGCGCTTCAGTTCCGAATCATATCTCATGTGCATATATAGTGTTTGCTGCAACGAACACTCTGCCAGTATACTGATGTTCCCTGCATGGAACACTGCGACTTCCTGAACATGGATCTCTAACCTTGTACCCTCCCTTCCAACCTATTGTCAATATCTCTACCCCGCTGCAGTATTCCTCATAGAGAGAGAAAAATCACAAAACCGTGAGGGGGTAAAAGGAGAGATTGTAGAGCGGTGGTTGCTGCTCCCCTCCTTGAGTGAATGATGTCAGGCACAGGAAAACCACAAAGGCCTGTGACCTCTTTTCTAGTAGTTAGTTAAAAATGGTGTGTCAGGCCAGAGTGTGGTCCTCTGAGGTGCAGAAAGTATCCAATCATTTTCAGTCAAGAATTTCACGATGAACTCTGCGAAATCCATGAGAGGTCCATGCGAGTCATGTTTTAGATACAGATGGTACGTCTTTTATTTCCGGTGTAGGGTCCTCCGAAGTTCAAGAGTATCCAATCATTTTCATTGCTATTTGCTCTGGCCGGGTTCGAGCCGAGATCCTTTCTTAGAAATAAAATTGCTATTCGAGTCGATGTCATTTTTAGAAATGGCCAGAGTGTGGTCCCCGGAGGTGCAGAAAGTATCCAATCATTTCCCACTGATATACGAACATAGGCTCAAAGTATTTACAAGACCGTAGTAGAATTGAAAACCAATCTGACACATCATATCTAGGGGATTCAAGCCCAGTCCGGTGGGGGAGAATGGATGGGTTTGAAATGTTTTTTATCTGGGACTCAAACTCTCTCCGAAGAGGGAGAGGGGATGGTTTTACAAACTTATTATCTGGATTTGTGCTCAGGGGACTCAAACTCTCTCTGTAGAGGGCGAGTGGATGGTTTTAAAACTTTGTGATCTGTTTCTCTTTCTTTGATAAAAAGTCTTATGTCAAAACAATGTACAGTTGTACAGCCACTAAGTCGTGTAATTGTTAGATTTCAGTTTAAAGTGTGCAACCAGAGATTTTGGGTTCTTTCACACTCGGGGCGAGTGTTCCCCATTGGTCGCCATATATGTCGATCACTTTTTCGGATCATAATTTAGAATAGCACATTTTATGTACATTAGTATATATTTTATGAAGTTTAGTACGAAATCATAGTAAGAAATCATAAATAAAATGGAATTCTAGCAATGGCAGAGCCAGAGGACTAGTCGAAGGACAACTCCTTGATTCCGGGATTGACAGACCATGTGACACTAGAGTGCGTTGCACGGGTGCCTCGCTCTTATTATTTACCGTTGAAAGGTGTTTGTAAGAAATGACAGAATGCGTTGTTGGTGGTTGGCGACGAAGGCCGCAACGACGTCCTTGAGACTCACAAACGGGTAGAGATCAAGGAGGAATGGGTTTA
Organism: Takakia lepidozioides; assembly: GCA_030704615.1. NCBI lineage: Eukaryota > Viridiplantae > Streptophyta > Takakiopsida > Takakiales > Takakiaceae > Takakia > Takakia lepidozioides. Next base: position 68,572,144 of record CM060733.1, on the reverse strand, counting down.
CATGCTGGCTGGGTCTGCACACAATGTACAAACTCTCATAAGTGCACGCAAGTGATGGGCGTTTGATTCCGTTAGTACGCGTTAGCGTTGTCTGCCAAACTACCCTGTGGATTATACCTTTGAAGTTTCTGACAAGGAGTCGGCAGTTACAGGAACTCAACTTTTGGTTTGCGGACAGTACCCTAGAGGCTACATGGTATGGAGGTATGATTTAGAACTCAACGAATAGTCTTGAACGCCAAGAATGATTCAAGATCGATGCTTTTTTGACTCAGCAAATGTGGGCAAATATGTCTATTTGTACTGGAAGTCTTACCAATAGACGACTCTCAAAGCAATCAAGCGCTACAACTCGCTACTTCAAGCATGGGAACCTCTCCCCGATCTCAACATAGCACGAGAAAGGGAGCTAATGGGAAAACAAGGATAAATGTGAACCGTTGGATATTGGTTGATCAAGGGTAGCGATCCCCACTTCCCAAACGGATGAATGACATGGATGAGGAGCAACATTCATGAGGACTTAAAACGGCTCATGTATCAATGTAAGTTGGTCATGTACCAACTTAAGTTGGTCATGTCCCTGGATGGATGAAAGTTACAGATGGATGAAAATTATGAGGAAGAATGAAAATGGATGAACTCAGCGGACGGATGAGAGAGCACAGGCTGGATGAATTTATAGGATGGATGCAAAAGAGATGACATTACCAGGATGGATGAAATCAGAAATATCCAAGTTTGCTTGGCCAACAAGCTTCCCATTAAATTTAATGATTAATTCATAATTTTCCTACTGGCCCAAAAGAAGCATAAAAGGAGGCTTGGGGGAGTGGGAAGCAAGTAGTATCAATTGAGAGAGTACCAGTGAGCGACTAGCACGATGTAGAGAGCACGGTGGAGGGCAGCCGTTGGAGTTGGAGAGCGCAAAGATGGAGAGAGAATCAGTAGTAGTGAGCGATGGACTCGAAGTTACAACACTTTTGTTCGAGATTTGCAATCGCATCTAGTTCTTTCGGCTTTGTAATTGAGTGAAGTGTTGACTTGATCTGATCAACCCTCTCGGAGTGTCAAGTGTAACGCTAATCTAGTGAAGGGCTGGTAGGACATCCAGTTCTTGTTTTGCTTTTCAAGTCCTTGGCTTTAGGATTCTGCTCATTTGTTGGCAAAATAGATTTGCTCTAGTGGGGTCCTTTTGCACGCCACACACTAGTATACCACTAGTCCAGCCACTAGTCCAACCACTAGGCTACAACTAGTCAGTCACTAGGCTGCCACTATGCTGCCCACTATGGCAGTCACTAGTCCACACAATCGCCCCCCTAGCTGGTGCTTGGGTCCCTCTAAGTCCAGGTAGCCACAAGATGTGATAGTGACCATAGCCTCACTAAGTCCTCCACCACTGTCCCTACTACACTCAAACTCGATAGATCAAGAGGCCGGGTGCAAGAGTTGCCCCATCGTTAGTCGCCGTCTTGCAATTTGTGAACTTGCGCCTGGGATCTCGTGTATTGACTCCTATGAGCTTGGCCTCCCATGTCTTGTTAGCTGCCTCTAGTCATGTCCACTGCCACTATCCCAAGCAGTGTGGACATAACCAATCTCCATCATGAACCCTCTCAAGAGGTGGTGTCAAGCATCCCATATGCCAACCTATTGAGCATCGATCACACACCAGCATGGTGGCTACCCCTTTGGCAGACCCACAGAGCATGCACCTCAAACCTGCAGGTACCACTGCCAAGTTTGGGTCAACTCTGCCATCGACATTGGGAAGGTGACATCGCGCACAATTACGCACATGGTCTTTCCAAGTCATGTCATCCCGACCCTCCAAGATCAGGACTCTTTAGGGCAACACCTCTCGAACCCTCAGAATAACACGCCCTGTAGTGACATCCAGGGTCGTAGGAGCAGTCTGTTGCAAATAAACATAGTCACCTGGGCTAAATCGCCGAACCCCAGGACGATATCCTCCACCACAACGTATTACGGTGCTGTGTAATGGCAAGGTTCTCAAAAGCCACGGGCATGACTTTCTTGAACAACTGTGCACGCTGATCACATGCACGTACCCACACGTCCGGATCGTCAGGGTTAAGAACTTGAGCAGTGTCCCTACAAATGGCTACAGGCAAATCCGGCTCTTGGCCAAAGAAAAGAAAATATGGTGAGAAGGAGGTAAGTGATGCTTGTTTGCTGAACCTGTAGCCCATGGCTAACCAAGGAACCTGAAGATCCCAATCTCCTAGGTGTCCCTTCTGCAAGCCATACTTGCGCAAACCCCTCTTTACCGTTTGAACAACTCTCTCTGCCAAGCCATCGGCCTCAGGATGATCCCGAGAAGTGGTGTGGTGGTCTATCAAGGCTTTATCACACAAAGCCTAAAACTCCCCCAAGAACTCTCTCCCTTGGTCCGTGAGTACCTCAGCTGGAGCACCGAATCGGCTAAGCACACGATCCAAGAATGCATACGCAGCCCCCTCACTAGCCTTGTCAGGCAATGGAACCAACTCAATCCACTTGGAGAAGTGCTCCACCATCACCAACACATATCTGTGGTGACGCATAGTCAGTGGCAACGGTCCTGCGAAGTCAAGACTCCACCTGTAGCCCAATCCTATGACTGGTAAAGGATGCAACTGTGGTGTAGGGGCGTTGAATGAAGCACGCACCCTGTCACACACCATGCACCTAGCCACGAATTGTTGCACCTCTGTATGCATACCACGCCACCAATACTGCCCCTGCAGTAAACTGTGAGTGCGTCGCACTCCAAAATGCCCCAACTCCTCATGGGCATGCCGAACTAACCGTGCACGCTGTGTGGGGTGAGGCACAATCCTCACCCGACCATCCTCCCATACTCGGAGCAGGGGTATCCCCTCCCACTTGAACCTCTTGGCTCGTTGCAGGATCCGATCCCTCTCCCTGGCAGTCACAGTGGCTGCTGTGTCTCCCGTGTGGAGGTAGTCCAACACAGCCGAATCCTCATGTATATCTCTGGCACCACCTGGCTCTTCACTAGCCTCAGGGTCCTCAGACACTGCATCTATAGTCATCCCTGTTGTAGGTCCAACCTGACCTCCCGATGCCAAGATACACAAAAATACAGATGTGTGCCATCCCGACACCATCTCCTCGTCCGTCTCACCATGCCACCAAGCTCCAGTGTCATCCTGTTGGCTCGTGCATAGATTGCGACTCAATCCATCCGCATCCCGATTGACCAAACTTGGTCGATGCACAACCTGAAAGTCATACTCCTAGAGTATGAGTGCCCACCGTGCAAGCTTCCCCGTAAACTTGTCTGACTCCATCAACCACTTGAGTGGCTGGTGATCCGTGACAAGGGTGAAGAGATTGTCGTATAGATAGCACCTGAAGTGTGCCATGGCCCACACCGCAACTAAGCACTCTCCCTTATATGAGCTGTACTTAGCCTCTGCAACATTGTTCGAGCGGCTAACATAAGCCACTACGAACTCTCTTCCCTCATCATACACCTGTGTGAGCACCGTTCCAAGCCCCAGCATGCTCCAATCCGTATGCAGCTAAAAAGGACGCCCCCTGATAGGTCGTCTCAGGATAGGCGGCGAGGTCAACCTCGCCTTGAGCTCTTGAAAAGCTCGTTCCTGCTCATCTTCCCATTGCCACTCCTGGTCCACCTTGGTCAGCTTGGTTAGAGCCTTTGCAATGGCACTAAATCCTTTGACAAACCGTCTATAATAGTCTGCCAACCCCATGAAAGCTCGAACTCGGCTCACATCCATGGGGCGTGGAATTTGTGCAATGGCCTCTACCTTAGTCTGCTGTACCCCCAATCCTCCAGGATATATCATGTGACCCAGATACTCAATCTGGTTGTGGAAAAACTTGCACTTCCCTGGATGCAACTTCAATCCGTGCGTTCTCAAGCGCTCCAATACCACCTAAAGGTGTCTCTCATGCTCCTCCACCGTAGCACTAAAGATGATGATGTCATCTATGTAGCACCGAGCAAAGTCCACCCCTGCTAGAATCCTATCCATGACTCTCTGAAACTTTGTAGGAGCATTCGTAAGCCCAAATGGTAAGAACCGCCACTAATATAGACAATCCTTGCCGTGCTCATTGATCCCCCAGAATGTCGTCTTTTGCTTGTCCGCCTCTTTGATCGGCAACTGGTGATATCCGGATCGTAAATCCAAAGTGTTAAAGACCTTAGCATGTCCGATGGCATCAAAGATATCCTCTGGTGTTGGCATGGCATACTTGTCGGACTTGGTCTGACGATTTACAAGCCGGTAATCACCGCACATACGCTCTCCGTCCAATTGCCATAGACATCCTTCTTGAATGGCGTCACTGTGGCTGAAGCATACTCTCCACCAGAGAGCTCCACCAAACCAGCCTCCCAGAGATCTTGAGTCCTCATTTGAATCAAAGACCTCTCCATGTCACTGTATCTATAGGGTCTCCGAAAGATTGGCGTGTCAGTGGCCAACTCAATACGAATCTCTTGACCTTTCATGCTCCCAAGTCCTTCAAACTGAAGGCAAAGCAATTCCTGTAAGCCCTCAGAAACCGCCGTATACGTCGTCTCTCTCCTCCGATGACAATGGGTCCATGTCAGGCTCCCAATTGTCCTCCGTAACTGCAACCTTAAGTCCAGTGGGCTTAGAGGTAGATGACGCGTCCAGTGGTTGCTATGTTGCAACCTCTTGAGCAGTACTCCCTGCCTGCTCAGTCAATGACAAGGCCTCATCCTGCCCCATCATCTCATCCTCGAGGACTTCCTCAACCCGAGAAAAATCCCCAACCCTGGCTTCCAACTCCCTCTGAACCTCGAGCACCTCCCACGTGTGCCATGGATGCCTGCACCCCATGGTCCTCTCATGCTCGCCCCTACTCACTGCTTGTACCGTCTCGGTAGGCAGAGAGACCATCGAGGGAAGTATACTCCGCATTCTGCCGTGGTACCAGTGGTAAAACCCATTGCCCGCTCACGCTTGTCAGCATTAGGCTCCACTAACTACTGCAACTGAGCATCCCACAGGAGGCCAGGTCCACTATCCCGGAAAGCATGCGATCCTGGGAAGCTGAGCAGTGTAGGTAATGCTGCTCGTGGTTGACCCACCTTGTTGACCACTGCCAAAGGCGAACGGTCATCGTGTCTCACACGCTGTGACTGTCTCCCCGTGTCCAAAATTCTATCCACTGTGAGGTGCGCTGGCCGCCGCACCCCATCAAATGCACGCTTGAGCAGTGCGGGTGGCATCAAGTTAGTCCACCATAGCCGTGGACGATGAGCCCGTGACCCCACTGCAGCTGCATCTAGCAACACTGCTGACCCAAGCCACGACCGGACTTGATGCACACTGGCCATCACCCTGGCCCAAGAATCGCCCGTCAGTGGCACATTCTCCAAGATGTATGCTGGAGATACAGCTGGATGAAGCTGCAAGTGGCGCAAAAACCCGCACCATCTCCCAAAATAGACCCAACCTCGAGTCTCACAATCCATTGTCATGCCCGGCTGATGAATGCCCTTGGCAGGGCAAACCTGCCACTACCAGATCAATGGAGCCAACCCGCTCCAAATCCTGCGCCCCCAGCAACGAAATGTCTGCTGGCAAGGCCTGCTGATATCCACAAACTGCAGACACCGGCAACAACTCAGGATATTGCTGCACCAACTGAGCAACATGGCAAAGTGAAACGCGTCATGCAGTCTCATCCCTCTCCACATACAGGTAACGCCAAACTCGTACACCTGCCTGTAACACAGCAGCCAATCCGGTGCTGATCCCGCCAAACAAGTCTAGAAGACAAATGTCTTTATCCAGATACTGCCACACAATAGGTGTGGTGTCCAATGGAGACAACTGAGGTGGTCCTGGTGCAATCCCCTCCTCTCCTGATGGTACAAAAGCCTCTACCCAGGCTTGTTGCACCCGTCGCTCAGCAACCTGCTGCAAATCCTTGCTCGTGCCCCACAATGGAGTCTGAGCAATCATGGCAGGCAACTCTGGCATACCATGCATGTCATCCTACTTTCCCGGAGGTGACACATCCTCTGAATGAGCGTTGCCCTCAAGCAACTCTCCAGGCCAACTCACTACAGCTGTGAATGCTACTAGTGTCGGCATCTTGCCTCGCTGGGCAACTGCAACTCCTCCTATGAATGTCATAGGAAGCTGCACACGCCGGCCCTCCCCTGACTGCCATCCAGGCCTATAGGAAGCTAACTCCTCCCAAAAATCCAGGGTGAAGCCCATGGGGTACAACACTGCCCCACCAACCAGGACATCATACGAGACCGCGTTTGTCACAATGGCCTTGGCTCGCATCACTGAGCCATCTGTAGGGTGATCTGGCCATAGTCTGATAGCCAACTCTCGCCGTGTCATGCCCCAAGCCTGCTCCAATCCTCCCAAAGACGTCTGTATCAGGAAAGGACAAGGCTCCATATCCACCTCCGTGAGGCCTAAGCTTGCAATAGCAGCTCTGCCCAGCATCAATGGCTGAGCTCCCGAGTTCAACAAGACCCGCAGTGGCCGATACCTCTTGCTTACCGGTCCACTCAAACAGAAAATGTCATCCTGGTTGTCTAGCATGACAACTCCAGGTGTCACAATGGCGCGCTCAATGGCTGGCCTAGCTGGCAGCTCCATCAACCTGGCAGTTGCAGCTTGCCATGGCGCCGCCGTGGTAGTCTTGACCCTCAAATCCGAGGATCCCTCCGGCACTACACCTCCAACTATCTCCGCAGAAGATGAAGTAACCTCCCCACTTTCACAGAGTGTAGCTGCCAGCATGAACACCTCAGCTGGTCTTACCCCCGGCGTCGCAATCATGGTAGCCGAGAACAATGGAGCCTGGCACACAGATGTGGCCGCTCCCAGCAGCATACTAGCTGCCATAGCCTTGGCAACACTAGGTAGTGATGTTGCCCATGTAGCTCTCCCCAATGGCATAGTAACCTTCGCCTCGGTAACAGTCGGGCGAGAACTAGGTGCCATGGATGGTGTCGACACTGTCTCTACCAATGTGAATGACTGAGGAAGCCTGGCTTGACGGCTTGCTTCCCCACGCTGTGCATCCAACTCCACCTCTGCACTTCGTGGCTCAGAAACTCGTGCTGCTCCTCGGGGTCACGGCTGCAGCAGACTCCACCAGCACTAGTGGTAGTGCTGCTCCGCACATGAATCCCATGCCTCCCATATCTCCTCCCTCAGGAGCAGGAGGTGGACCATCCGGCCTTAGAGCCGGTACCACCTGAGCTGTAGCCATGGCAGCGAGCCTCTGCTCTAGCTGCTAAAGCCGGTTGGCCATGCCTTGGTCAACACCCTGACCTCCGCTCCTTGGCCATGTTGAGCTTGCCCTTGGCCTACACCTCATGCCTGGCCACCTCGTCCTCTCTGGGCTGCTCCACCTTGCCCCCGGCCACCATTGTTCCCTTGGAACTGGCCTGGGCGCAACTCAGGATGCAAACCATAACACTGGGCCTCTCCATGCCCGTGCTTGTCACAATGCCCACACTGCAACTGTGTAGGCTGTGCATGTGCCGGCCCTTTGCCTCCCTCTGGGCAATCCTTCTTGACATGGGGTCCTCCACATGTCCAACACACCATCTCCGCCTGTTGTTGGCCTGCAAATGAAGGGAGAGACCCCTGCATCTAAGGTCCTCTCTGTCCTTCCCTGAGCTTCACCTGAGCCCCCTTGTTGCCTTGAGCATGTTGAGGTAGTGGTTGGCTAGGAGTACCACTACCCTGTGGTGTCTCCTTAGCAAATCCCACCATGACCACTCGTTCCTCCACCATGTTGAGCTCTATCCGCTCTGCCAGCAAAAACACATTTGCTAAGGTGGGTTGGGCCGCTTGTAGGATGGATTAGCTTTTGTGGCTGTCAAATATTGTTGGGTAGATGGTCAACTGGAAACAGCAGCGGCAGCGGCACAAATGATAGAACAAGGCATTGCTAATGAAGGCACCTTCTTCAACACATTTCACCCTGTTTTTCTCTCTTGTCGGAGTCGGCCCTAAATTTCCATGTTGAATTCTGCAAGTTAGCTGGTTGAGTGAATCTGGTTTGGAATGACTTTGACATGATATTGCCAATGTGATAACAGGAAAGTATCCAAAAACAATTAACAGAGAGAAGGTGTGGAATGAATACTTTGTTGACCCCAGTCAATGGTGGGACAACCGAGGCAAAAAGTTGAATCCTTGTTAGATGACAGAGAGTAGTAGACGCAATTCAGCATCGGAACTAGTGTGATTGGGTGTTTCCTAGGTTGCCATTGTCAGCTGCTAGCAGCAAGGGAAAGATGAATGCATGCTTTGTGCAGATGCATGGATAGCTGAAGGAGAAGGGATAGAATGTGGGTCCAGATTCATCCAAGAGGGGCACAGTTGATAAAATCAGGCACCTCAACCATGACCACAGCCTCTGGAAGAGGATCAAGTGAGGGAGTCCACAATGCCTCTTCTGGCACTTCTGGCATGTGAAGGTGCTTTGTGAGGCAGGCAGACTGAAAGAGGCTCTACAGACTTTAAACCAAGGAGGCATTTCAGCAGATTCAGAGCATTTTGAAGGAGATTCAGATACGTATGTCTGTCTCTTGCATAAGTGCATCAAGATGAAAGGCCTTGAAGCTGGAAAGCAGGTGCACACTCACATTATCCAAAGTGGATTCACACCAAATGTTTTTCTACTCAACACCCTTGTCAACATGTATGCTAAGTGCGGGAGCATCATGGATTCACCAAGTGTTCAGCAATCTTTGATCACGTGGAATATAATGTTGGCAGGATTTACCAAGCGTGGGTGCATTAAGGATGCGAAGGGAGTTTTCAACACTATGGCTGAACAAGATGTGGTGTCATATCCACAGCAGGGACATGGTAGGGAGGCTTTGGAGACCTGTGATCAAATGATGGGGGAAGGGATGAAGCCCAACCACATCACGTTTCTGTGCATTTGCAATGCGTGTGCAAGCCTGGCAGCTCTGGAAAAGGGTAAAGAGGTGCATGGTTGCATCACCAAAGCTGGAATTGTACCAGATGTGATTCTAAACAATACCCTCGTGGACATACATGCCAAATGTGGGAGCATTGAGGATGCGGTGGGAGTGTTCAAAAATATGGCTGAACGAGATTTGGTGTCGTGGAATGCGATGCTTGCAGGATCTGCACAGCAGGGGCGCAGGACGGAGGCCTTGGAAACCTATGAGCAAATGATGGGGGAAGGGGTGAAGTGCAACCACATCACGTTTGTGTGCGTTTGTAATGCTTGTGCAAGCCTGGCAGCCCTGGAAAATGGCAAAGAAGTCCATGGTGACAATCATCAAAGCTGGAATTATACCACATGACATTCTGGACACTGCCCTGATGGATATGTATGCGAAATGTGGGTGCATTGAGGATACAAATGGAGTATTTGACAATATGGCTGAACAAAATGTGGTGTCATGGAATGCGATGATTGCAGGATATGCTTAGCATGGTTGTCATACGGAGGTCCTGCAACTATTTGAAGGAATGGAAAAGAACGGCTTGAAGCCAGACAGTATCACCTTTATATGTGTTCTCTCTGCATGCAGCCACACTGGCCTACTCAATGAAGGAAGACGCCACTTCGATTCCCTGAGTCAAGATCATGGTGTCACTCCGACAGTAAAGCACTTTGGCTGCATGGTGGACCTTCTTGGACGTGCATGACAACTGGATGAGGTAGTGGACCTGATTAATAAAATGCCAATCAATCCAGATGTTGTGGTGTGGAAGGCCTTGCTTGGTGCCTGCAGAATCCATGGCAATGTGGAGATGGCTGAACGTGCGGCAACATCTATCCTCAAGTGGGATGAACAAGATGCAATTGTGTTGCTATCAAACATCTATGCTGCAGCTGGCAGGTGGGATAATACTACAAAGGTGATAAGAATGATGAAGGTCAGAGGGTTTAGAAAGGAGCCAGGTCGCTGATGCATTGAGGTTGGCAACAGGGTGCACACGTTTGTTATAGATGACAAGTTCCATCCCAGAATTAAGGAAATCCATGCTGAGCTGAGAAGATTGTCTGGGCAGATGAAGGAGGCAAGGTATGTGCCTGACACGCGCTTTGTATTGCATGATGTGGGGGAGGAGGAAAATGAATTTTCTCTTTGCCACCATAGTGGGAAGCTGGCCATTGGTTTTCACAGACCAATCCAGGATCACCAGACTATAGACATAAGCAGCACACGCATGAGGTCCTTTGGATTGAAAGTTGGTTGAATCCTCCTTGGGTGAAATAAAAGCTAGCTGCTTTCATGAGACAAGATCAAGGACAACTGGTGCGGGCACTTTCTTCTTCAACCATTTAGTCTTGTTTTGTCCTCTTATCAGATTCATTCCCAATTTTTCACTTTGTGTTTTTAAGTTACCTCGTTGGGTGAATCTATGGTGGTTTGGATTTTTTGCACATATTACTGCCAATGGGATAATAGGCGCATTGAAAAAACTTTCTCACAAATTGTCAGCAATGGAGCACTAGAACTAGTGTGTGGTAAGTATGGTCGGGGTGTTTGCTAGATAAATTTTAGGTTATCATTGTCAGCTCTTAGCACAGGGCCATACTGTTGCCTAGGCAGGGTTAGCTGAAAGAAGCAGGGATGAAGCGTGGGTGCAGATCCATCCAAGAGGTCCTGATTTCAAGCACCAAATTGCATATGAGCCACTGAGGATTGACAGCTACAAAAAATCTGCAAGGGTAGATGGTCATCTTGAAGGGGCAGTGGCAACACAATTGATAAAATCAGGCACCTCCACAATGATCTCCACTTCCAAAAGAGGACCCTGGGAGGAAGTTCTCAAGATTTCTTCTGGCGCTTCTGAACTTGTGAGGATACTATATGAGGCACACTGAAAGAGGCTCTGAAATTTTTGAACCATGGAGGCATTTTCACAGAGTCAAATAATGAAGGCACCTTCTTCAACACATTTCATCCTGTTCATAAGTTGAGTTGGGTGTTTCCTAGAACTTCAAGCTCCAGATTACCTATGATTCCCTGTGGATCAATAGCTACAAGAAACCTGTATGGGTAGATGGTCACCTAAAGGCAGCAGCTGCAACGGCACCTTTGCTAAAATCAGGCACCTCAACCATGACAACAGCTTCTGAAAGAGGATCAAGAGAGGGAGTCCACAATCCCTCTTCTGGCACTTCTGGGCATGTGAAGATGCTTTGTGCGGCAGGCAGTCTGACAAAGGCTCTACAGACTTTAAACCAAGGAGGCATTTCATAACGTATGTCTGTCTCTTGCTAAAGTGCATCGAGATGGAAGGTCTGGAAGCTGGAAAGCAGATGCACACTCACATTATCCAAAGTGGGATTCCCGCCAAATGTTTTTCTACTCAACACCCTTGTCAACATGTATGTTAAGTGCAGGAGCATCATGGATGCTCACCAAGTATTCAACAGAAGGGCTCAACCATCTTTGATCATGTGGAACACGATGCTTGCAGGGTATGTACAGCAAGGGCGGTATGGAGGCCTTGGAGACCTATGATCAAATGATGGGGGAAGGGGTGAAGCCCGACCACATCACGTTTCTGTGCATTTGCAATGCGTGTGCAAGCCTGGCAGCTCTGTAAAAGGGTGAAGAGGTGCATGGCGATCAAATCTGGAATTGTACCCGATGTCATTCTTAACACTGCCCTAGTGGAAATGTATGTCAAATGTGCGTGCATTGAGGATCCAAATGGAGTGCTCGACAGTATTGGCTGAACGAGATGTGGTGTCATGGAGTGCGATGATTGCAGGATATGCACAGCAAGGGTGCTGGATGGAGGCTTTGGAGACCTATGAGCAAATGATGTGCGAAGGGGTGAAGCCCAACCACATCACATTTTTTTTTGTTTGCAATGCATGTGCAAGCCTGGGAGTTCTGGAAAAGGGGAAAGAGGTCCATGGTGATATCGTCAAAGCTGGAATTGTACCAGATGTCATCCTGAACCCTGCCTTGGTGGACATGGATGCAAAATGTGGGTGCATTAAGGATGCGAAGGGGTGAAGCCCAACCACATCACATTTGTTTTTGTTTGCAATGCGTGTGCAAGCCTAGGAGCTCTAGAAAAGGGGGAAGAGGTCCATGGTGACATGGTCAAAGCTAGAATTGTACCAGATGTCATCCTGAACACTGCCCTGGTGGACATGGATGCAAAATGTGGGTGCATTAAGGATGTGAAGGGAGTTTTCAACACTATGGCTGACCGAGATGTGGTGTCGTGGAACGCGATGCTTGCAGGGTATGCACAGCAAGGGCGTGGGATGAAGGTCTGCTTCTGTAAGGTACTTCTTTGTGATGTAGTGCAAAGCTTGTACACTTGGTCAAAGGCACTATGCAAACAGCCTCTTGTGGCAATTCGTATAGCCTAGCGCAAATATGTGAGAGCTCCAAAAGTAGGTTGCCTTCTTTCTGGCTGTTGTTCCTGCCAAAACTTTGTTGCTACTTCCGTGGGTGCGGGATGAAGGTGTACATGACCAATAGGACTGCAGGTGTTTGTCTTTGTATTATTTTTCAAATGAGTGATGGGAGGTTTACTATTTCATGAGCAGAAACCATGAGCCATGAGCCATGAGCCGCATGAGCGGTGAGCCGAAGTCTAAGACACGCGGATTTCATGAGCGGACTCCTCCAAATTTGGAAATGCGGCAGATTAAACAAGTATTAAAATAATAGTTTTTTATTTGACCTTGCCGTTTTTGGAAGTTCCACATCCTGTAATGCGGCGAAGATATGTCGTTAGTGACAAGTCCACTCATGGTTTTTTAGATCCGCTCATGGAAATGAGTGACCGTGCAACGAGAAATCCAGTATACCACGGCAAAAGGACGTCGCATACTGGCCTGTATAGAGTATTCCGCGGTTTTACATGCCTTAACATTGGAATGAAGGTGACCCTTTTGCCGCGATTGAACCAATAGAGTCTGCAGTACTTCACAATTCTGTCATCTTCGGGTATTCGGCGAGAAAGGTTTGCGACTCAACTGGGAAATGCGGTGCCGCATTGGGGTTCGCACGTGCGAAATTTATGGGCAGTTTGGTGTTGGCGAAGGCCGCATCTACCAGTACCTACAATATTACTTGGAAATGCGGCGCCGCATTTCCTTGCCGGGGGTCGAATGAAGAAAGCAAAGTTTGGGAGAGCAGAAAAACATGAACCCTCCAACACACAAAAATACATGCACGTGGAAACACAAGTGAATGACATAGTATTATCTTAGTTTGAGCAAAACAGGTTACTAGTAGGCAAGACATAAGTCGGACCTTTCTGTGGCCAGAGTCAGAGCTACTTGAAGCAGTACAGTTCTACTATCCGAAAAGGATGGGCGTACCATTGTGTTGGGACTGCAAGCCAAGCTCACTGGTCCCCTAGATCCATATTCAGAAGAGTGTGCACCTCTTGGGGGCTCAACCCTGGTGCATATATGAAGTGATGAGTTGTGGAATTACACCGGAGTCTCTTTAGAAACACGTAGTACAAATGCTTGCAAGGGCAGTATGATGCCCCCTTATTCGCCATGATCTGGAAGTCGGTGCGATTACAGGTGGGTAATTCTGAAATGGTGATGGTGTACACCTCATTGCAAACAGCTGAGCCTGCCGTGGCCATCTGATACACATGCCCGAAGCCTAGTGGGGGCACTTCTGTCGAGCTTTGGATTGTACAGTTCATCCAAAGTGCATTCCCCATCCTTGTCTCGTTCACTTTTGAGGGAGGTCGCCGCCTCTTCGGTTTCCCCCAACGGTGTGTAGGATGCTTAGAGCTGTCGCGTCCCATTGTTCTTGCTCTCACAAGGGTCGGTGGTGGAGGCTGTGGAAGCTGTGGAAGCGGAAATGGTTGTCTGGGGACGTCAGTGCGCTGCACCATCCGAAATCCTGCGGCAGTAAGGACGTCGGCCTCAACCTGACTCAGATCACAGCCTGGTTCCATCGGCCACACCGGGGGAGCCTCTGGCATTGTTTGTATGCCGTACTTGGGCTTTCCATATACGCAAGTCATAATGTCATGCCTGCAGAACCAGAACTGGGTGGTTGTCGCCTCCGCAAACTTTTCATGGACAAATCTTCCTGTAAAAGTAGGAGCAGGGACAGCCCCATCTGGATTCCTCCTTATCATCTCTAAACAATGTTGCCGTGTATCCACTCGAATTGCGGAACACCTGCCTCAAAACGACGGCTTTGTGCGAGCAATTCTCCACTGTGACGCAGACACAGTCGTCTCCACAATGGCTTGGCCATACTGCATAACAACGGGCGGAATCTGGGGCAAGCGAGCGGTGGGAATTTCTCGCACGGAATCCCCGCTTGAAGGCGATGGCGATTTGGAATTTCTTGGGCTTCCACTGCTGGAAGACACATTGTGCGGCAACATGACGGGATCTCGAGGTGCTGTCCGAATGTTCCTGTCGGATCTCCAGGAATCCTCTTCGCACCCAGGTTCCTCTTCAATCCTCCGCCTCACAGGGCGAGTACGGACGTCCCCCTCTAGGTGTTCACCTCTGCGGTGCAGAGGCGTCCCTTTGATCTTCTCTCGCAATGTTGTCGCCCATTTCAGTGGATTCTTCGACCTCGAAGCTGTTCGTACCAACAATTCCTCCCTGTCCAACCCAAAGCCCCATTGTTTCCCGCTCAGGAACTTGTAGTACGTGGCTTGCTGCATGATTGCTCTGTCGATGTCCTCCGTTGTGGCCGTCACTACGTCCACCAGATGTGCGGCAGAAGACGCTTGCCAGGAGGAGTGGACTGATTCTGCCATATTCGTGTTCGGCATGTCCGTGTCGGAATCCAAGCACCGCTCCTACAAGGACACAAACAATGGTGAGGGACCAATGGAAAGGTCCGTAATAGAAAGACAATTGCACGAAAATGACAGCATCATACCTCCCGCATGTACTGTCCGAACTGTCGATACCGGAAATGCTACCACCCCAACCAGCTGTGCAAGGCTCCCAGATTGGTTGTCTCCACTGCACCTGTCATGTTCCACCAAGCCTCCATGATAGCAAACTTAACCTCCGCGTCATCAAATGTGGGTGCATCCTTCCACGCCGTACGAAGGACACGGTGTTCAGCTTGGAATGAGCTAGCAACAAATTTGGTAGTGTAGTGAGATAGACTCTGCATCCAATGGAATCCACAGGATCTCTCTTTCCCCTCCATTGGAACATTGGCGTCCTCACCGTACACACACCGCACCGTTGCCCAGTTGGCCTGAGCGTTGTCTACCATGAATCCCTTGAAATTGGGCTCTGGCAATCCCGCCCTTGCCATCTGCTCGTTTATGCCCTCCCACAGATGCATCTCCGACTGTGTGTCCTCCCCTTTCATCTCGCAGATTGCAATCGTCATGAGCCTCTTGGAGTGATAGTCATAAACATGCGCACCCATAGTCACCCACTGATGGTTTGTAATTCGCTTGATGTGATCAAACATCACCCAAGCATTCGACAAGTTTTCAGTTGTCATGCGAGTGACCAAGTCGACTCCACTCCCAGGCCCACACGTCGACATTTTAAGAATGTAACAACGATCGGATTCGCTGCCTTGCCCTGGAAACCTGCTACCTTGGATGTAGTCATATCTAGTCATTCGTTTCACCTCCAGGATTGAGTGCATGTCCGACCCCCGGCCGAACTCCTGCTTGCAAGATACGATGTGATTCCGCACGTTCGGACTACAAACGTGCGAGACGGACTCCAGCAGGTCAAGCATCTCCTCTTCATTCAAGGGCACTCGGTCTGAACCATCTTCAGACATGATTTTGCCAAGAGCAATCTTGTGGGCTGCCTTCAACTGAATCTGCTTTGGACTGGCTCCGGGGCTCAATTTCACCTCCTCTTTTATGATGTCGTGTGCTTCCTGCACAGCCTCACGCATGTTGCCTCTCGCCAAGGGGTGGCAGTGGACCCCAACGTGCATGCAAGCTCTAGTAAAGTCCGGGAGCAAATGG
Organism: Takakia lepidozioides; assembly: GCA_030704615.1. NCBI lineage: Eukaryota > Viridiplantae > Streptophyta > Takakiopsida > Takakiales > Takakiaceae > Takakia > Takakia lepidozioides. Next base: position 68,556,164 of record CM060733.1, on the reverse strand, counting down.
ATTACGTAATATTGCTTGGCTCTGCACATGGACATGCACGTCGGTGGTTCTTTGCAATGTGCGCACTTGAAAGTACCCGCAGGAGCTTGGCTGGAGAATGAATGGATGATGGGTTGTGCCAGTCCAATCCGTCTCGTTTCTCCGCCCTCATTTGGAGAGAAAGTGGAAGCAGGCGGGATTGAGGCACCTCAGCTTCCCCGCACAGAGGACGTATCGTACACGAACACCATCAGCAATTTTCGTGCCACTGGTTTTCGTCACACACCAGGGGTGTCCGTCATGCTTTCGATCCATGTCTATTAACATCCCTGAGGCTTTGTTTGACAAAGTAACAGGTGGAAACTCAAAGATGACATTGCCATCGACTTCGGGAGGCAGATACGTTACCTTCCTGACTGGAAATTTGGCATAGTCGAGAGCAGCCAGCTCGGAGCGAGAACCATCAAGGTGATGTTGCCGTAGGAGCTGCACAATGGACCGGGTTGGAGTTATGCTCGAGGGTACATGCGTAGCACCTGCAGAGACGTCCATGTCGTATTTGAACGACCGTGTGGAGGACATGGGGACCTCAATGCACTCATCTTCCTCGTCGGAAATGTCGAATACGTCCACACGAGAAGCTATGGAGGGTCTTGACGGTCCAGGTCGGGAATGATTATCGTTGCATACCTCTCTGTTGGCAGTGGCCGCCTGTCGGTTTCCCGACTCCTTTGTGGATGGTGTGGGCAGCAACTGATTCGGAAAGGGAATGGGCATTCCCACATATTGGTACAGGATGGTGTCTGATGGGGGTACATGTCATTCGATTCCGCAACCTCTGTCGTTACCTAGCACGACAATGGTCTCATCAACTTGTCCAGGAACATCATTCTTTTCTTCTTCCAAATAAACTGTGCCCGGTTTGAGCTTGAATTTGGAACAAAGGTCAGTCACTCTGCAAAGTCCTCCCTCATTTGGGATCCAGGCCAAGTTGCGGAGGACAACAAACTATAGCGTAGGAATTCGGAGCCATCAAACACCGCACGAAGTTGGCAAGTGCGAGGTTCAGTATAGCGACAGACCAAGGCTCAAAGGCACCATCTAAGTGGGATCTGCGGAGTCCATCGACGATTGGAAGTCGCACATTGAAGTGGAAAGTATTGTTTCAAGCTACATGCATGAAGGTGGGAGGTGTGATTCCATATCCACTAAGTATGACAATGATGGCCGATTCGGCGACGAAATAACATCTCCTAACAGTTTCTCCTGAGGGTGGATCAACCAGTATTCGCGGTGCAAACATGAACATTCGCACTGACAAGAGCCAGGATTGTTAGTTAAAACGGTTAGACAACCAAGTTGTGCTCATTAAGACAGGCCGCAATTGTATTGTTTCGGAACAATGCAACCCATTGCACATGGCTGAATGGGAATGCGGTCCCGCATCAAAGTTCGACATCATCCTCTCGTTGATTGTGATCGGAAATGCGGCCCCCATTTCCGTCAACAGGGAAACCAAAATACTGGTGCAACGGAAATGCGGTACCAAATTTCAGTCCACTGTAAAAGCAGGCCCATGGTGGAACGGAAATGCAGTATCGCATGTAGGTCCAACGGGACTACAAACACACGGTAGAAAATAATAGCGACAGCGCATTGTCATTGACTAGGACACTTTGGATAGGCAGGAACGGAAATGCGGTGCCGAATTTTCGTCCCGTCTATTTCAATGGAATCCAGTGGACGGAAATGAGGTTCCGCATTTCCGTCCGGTGTGCTACTTTCAATTGCTATTGGACGGAAATACGGCGCTGCATTTCCGTTTTGCATCTTAGTCATGCACCAGTGCGACGAAAATGCAGCACCGCATTTCCGTCCAGGGGAAACCTTTATACTCTCCAGAACAGAAATGCGGTGCCGCATTTCCGTCCAACAAGTACGGTATGTGACAGTGGAACGGAAATGCGATACCGCTTTTCCGTTCTGATTGAAAATCATGAACCACTGGAACTGAAATGCGGCACAACATTTCCGTCCGAGTCGTACCTTCCAACATTCCACAACGGAAATGAGGCGCCGCATTTCCGTTTTGTATCTCAGGCATGGAGCTGTGGGACGGAAATGCGGCACCACATTTCCGTCCGGGTGAGACCTTCATACTCTCCAGAACGGAAATGCGGCACGACGTTTCCGTTCAACAACTAAGGTATATGAAGGTGGAACGGAAATGCGGTACCGCATTTCCGTTCTGATTGAAAATCATGAACCACTGGAACTAAAATGCGGCACAGCATTTCCGTCCGAGTCGCACCTTCCGACATTCCACAACGGAATTCGGCGCCGCATTTCCGTTTTGTATCTCAGGCATGGAGCTATGGGAGGGAAATGCGGCACTGCATTTCCGTCCGGGTGAGATCTTCATACTCTCCAGAACGTAAATGCGGCAAATTCTCGTTATGCTTTAATTCGCAACATCTGAAGGGCCATGTCATAATGTGTGGATGGCATTGTAACAGGTGCCTCAATGTGGGCTGGGCGGTTTTTGGACCGGCACCTCTTTGCCTACGAGGAGGACACATCCATCTGGGGATCCCATCTGGAGGGCTGCAACGGAATGTGAAGGCTCCCATCGAAGCCAAAGACTCCTCGGATTCGTCGGAGTCGGAGGAAGAGACAGTGGACATTGATGCCGAGGAGAACCCGGAATACGAGTGAGTGCAAACATTGTAAGTTTGCAAAGCCTTCTGGGTGATTTTTTGTCAAACGCATTTCCGGACTGTGGTTCTCATTGGTCTCGTTGGTGATTGTTATGTGCAGGATTCCAGGATCCGAGTCGAAACATGTAGGGCCTACACTTCCTGCCAGGAAGAATGTCCCGTTCTTTGCGAGGGCCGACTTCATGACGAGCCCGGTGAAGGACTAATCCCTTCCTAGTTATGCAGCTAAACTCACAAATACTGTGATTAGATGATGTGAGAATCCCAGTAAAGTAGAGCAGATTTTGGAGAGGGCTAGGGAGGACAGAAGGATAAGGAAAGAGTTGGCAACAGCTGAGACAAGTAGACGGGTGCGAAAGTTCATATGTGATTCAGCAGATGAGAGCGATGCAGACAGGGAGGACGACGACCCAACGGAGGTGAGATGGTCGGTTCCACAAGGTGAAGATGGGATTTTCGAAAGCCTGGCCAACGAGCAGTCCGCTGGAGATGAGAAAGGCAATGACGGGGTGGAGGCGGAGCATGACAGTCAAGGACAGGACGACGATACTGATGATTTTCAAGATTAATAAAATTTTAATGAACTCTCTGTACATTTAAATTCTATTCCAGAGTATATAAAGGAAATTCTCCCCGTCCTTCATGTCCCCTCTCCCATGTGCTTCACAACGACAACATTGTCCAAACCTGGTCCCTCCCAAAATCGGAAATGCGGCACCGCATTTCAATGTCGGAATGGAAATGTGGCAATTGCAAAAACCTCCTTTGGAAATGCGGCACCGCATTTCCAAAACCGGGGCAAGAACAATTTTCCGTTTCATGGTTTGGACATCAGAAACTGTTCGGCCGAACGAAATGCGGTGCCGCATTTCCGTTTCCGACACGGCAGTTTTGCCGATTGCCAGCTCCTTCCATGGAGGTAAATGGAAATGCAGAGGTCGAACATGGAAATGCGGTGCCGCATTTACGTTTTGGAGATGGACATTTTTCCAACTGCAGACCCATCCACGGAAATGCGGCTCCCCATTCCATGATGCTAGACGGGAATGCGGCACCGCATTCCATTGTCCAATAAGAAATTTCGATGACGTACATGGAATTGCGGCGCCGCATTTCGAAAACGGACATCGTTGATTGTCCAATTCCAGACCCTTTGACGGAAATGCGGCACCGCATTCCATCGTCCTAGAAAAACTTACATTGTCCTATAAAAACTTTCGATTGCCCAACATGGGAAATGCGGCGCCGCATTTCCAAAACAGACATCGTTGTTTGTCCAATTCTAGACCCGTGTGGGCATTGTGTCTTGTTGGACGGAAATGCGGCACCGCATTCCATTGTCCAATACAAAATTTTGATGACGGACATGGAAATGTGGTGCCGCATTTCCAGAACGGACATCGTTGTTTGTCCAATTCCAGACCCTTTGACGGAAATGCGGCACCGCATTCCATTTTGCTCTCCGGAAATGCGGTGCCGCATTTCATTGTCCGGAACGAAATTTCGATGACGGACATGGAAATGTGGTGCCGCATTTCATGTATGGACATGGACAAGCATTAGCGACTGGACATGCTCGGAATTCAAGGTCCAATATGGAAATGTGGTGCCGCATTTCCAATTCGAAGTATGGTAATGCCATGTCAGGAAATGAAATGTTGTACAACATTTCTGTTACGACGACAACAGAGGAAAGGGAGCTGCCAGAAATCGTTGCATGGAGAAAAATGAAATGCGGTGCCGAAGTTCTGAGCTTCGGCGTGTACATGTTTCCTTTAACTCATACATGGATTTCCTTCACCTCAGGACTCTGATATCGCTGACTCTGGTATATTCATATGGACAGACACATTGTAGAAATGAGATCTCAAATTGTAAACAGTGGGCCAATTACGGCTGTTCTTGAACACGATGAAACACAAGCACACAGAAGTGAGGTACGATGGGTTGTTTTATTGATCGAACACGGTGTCTCACATTTAGCAACTCCAGACAAATCTAAGCCCTTCCTCCCTCTACATGGGCGTCACCAAGTCGACGGAACTTTGATAGCCCTCAAAACAAGCTCATTACTGATGCGGCACCTCGAGGTAAACTGCAATGCGGTCATTCTGGTGCCCTTGGTGGAGCTGACCACAATGTCATGCCCATCAATGATACCACCATCATACATTGACAAGGTCACTGTGGGCCTCATGTGCCCGTGCGATTCGTCTTCGCAACTCAGCCGAATGTCTCCATACACTGAAAGAGCGGAGTGAACTCCACGAATAAAGTTTTCCCCGGTGCCATCCTCCCTGGTCCACTGGCAGCAATTCCACCGCCAAAGTGAGGCCGTGCGTGATCTGTCTGGCATCCCATTCCAGCTTGGTATATCGAGGTCAACAATTTTCAGGACCCACGGACCGCATTGACCCTCGCCCTCACCTCGCTCAAAGCGGTAATAGCCCTCCAAATACTCCATTGCGCGCAAAGACTCCCGCTTGATTCCAGAAGCGTCAGTGAAAACAGAGAGCCAGACAATGATGTCTCCTGATTCTGGTTTGAACATAGCATAATCGTGGCCATGATAAGGGCAATCAGCAGGATTTTGACGGCACGGCATCCTTGAAAAAGAGCAGCGCGGTGGCTGGAAGAAGTTCAAGCAAACATTGCAATTCCTCACAAACACTCCAGGGCACATTTAAATTTCCCCCCTACAGGAACCTGCACGGATGAAGATTGGCTACTCCATGCATGTAGCCGTTTCAGTTTCCTTCCCTGCCATGCAAACTATGGGCAGTAAGTGCCAGGTGGGCCTATAGCCACTCGAGACGACGAAGTCCATCCCCCCTTCGATGTAAATGCGGCACCGAATTTCCTTCCGGGGGATGGACTTCGGTGGTAGATTTCAAACTATACCCCGTGGATGAGAAAGAGGTATCGGTTTATCCACCGCTGGCGTGATGAACACGTTACACGATGATTGGTGGGTACATGTGACCCAGATGCTCCATTATTGGAGCCTGCACTGCTCTTCCGCTTCTCATCATTTCTAAAATCTAAGGGCTTCGTTGCTGTCCGCAAGGTCATTGTCATCAGCATCAAAGACGTCCTTAGGTCCTCCTTTGCAAGGATGTCGTGCTTCCGGAACCGGGACAACTGCCCTTATGGAGGCTTCGATTATGCAATGTATTCGGCCACATCGGGAGACATCGTTATCTGGTACACAGATTACACAGAAGATACTGGTTCGAATGTGGAAACATTGTCCGCTTTTGAGTATATCTCAGGCCAACACGCCTTCAAGCGGGGTGACGATCTTGGTCTGAGGAGTCCGTGGCTCCTACGCATCCTTGATTCCGATTTTCCCAGCTACGACGGGCACCTATGTAGAAGAATGCGCACTGCTATGCTGTTGCGGTGGAACTGCTGCCAGTGGACGTGGGTGGATTCCATCGGAGAGACTTATACTCCTGAAGGAGTGCGCTCCTCTTCTCCATTGTATGGGGACATTCGCATTGGTGCGAACGACGAAAACGTGAAGCTTTCCATATTCGACGATGGTATGATTGAAGGGCAGGACATTGTGGTGAACATCAACATGGGCGGTACAACGGCTGCAATCCAGTTTACCTGGAGGAGCCCGATGACTCATGAGCTAGTTTTCAGAGCAGTCAAAGTCCCATTGACAACGTGACTTGTATTCAGAAGGCACAAGGCTAAAGATTTGTTTGCACAATCAGCACAGTAGACGTGCTTCAAATGCAATTCATGTGGATCAATAAAAACCCCATTGTGCCCTCTTTTTGTTCTAGTTTGTATCCATCGTTCCCAGAATGCATCATTCCTCATTTCGTTTGGGATTGCGAGTGTGGGTGGATTTTGCAAGTGGCTGGGAGGCTGAAATGGGCCCCCATTGTACAGAGCAGTACCACCCTACCATTCGCGAAACATTGCCTTTCAATATGTAATTCTAAAAACCATTGCCGAACCTCCTTCATCGGGAGGTCCTTCTCCCCCTATGACCGTGACACCCTCAACCCGTGGACACTCATTTCTGGAAAATAGTCCTGCTCATGTTTTTTTCGACACTTAGGACTCTGCTCATGGCTCATGCCGCTCATGGCTCATGGCTCATGAAATAGCAGCCCCCTCTGCACTCTATCTGACTGAAGTGGCAGGAGGCGGCACGGCCTGACCGTTGGTTAATGATGTCTACTTTTTGGACGGCAGGCGTACCCTTGACGATTCGAATTTCATAATGACGGATAGTCCACGAGGAGACACTTTCGTCCAAGCCTTTCGAACCCAAGTGGTGCATCACTGTCGTTTCATCTTCTTTTGTCGTGTCTACTCAGTCACCCCTCTCGCGCCCTTTTCTCTGTCTCTGTTCTTCTTATGCTCGGACCTGAGAGGGAGGGAGTTCGTGCACCAGAGAAGAGACATCGTCGCAAGCTCCAAAAATTGTACTTCGGACGTAGGCCAAGAGGAAGCAGATGCGTCTACAGGAGGAGATTGCCATCTTGCAGCAGCAGGCCACGCAGGCAACCCAGCCACCAGTGAGAGCTCCGTGCTATCGGGATGCGCGCAGCTGATCGAGCACCGAAACCCCCCTCATTTTTCTTGTGAAATTCTTAGACTGTATGCTAGGAGACTTGAATGCAGAAGATGTTTGCATGCCTAACCGGAAAGGTGGACGTGCTGGAGGGATCGCAGGAATCCAAAGAGCCGCAGGAAGAGTCCGTGGAGCTAGCTGCAGCACGCACACCCAGCCGATCCACGAGCACGGGTCTTCCTGCCGGGCCTAGCCCTGTGCGTTTCAAGGACGCGGCTTCGAAGGGCAAGTCTTTGCAGTTCGCGTTCGAAGGTCATGGAGAATCGCTAGCAGGGGTCGGGCCCTTCTCCAGCAAAGATGAAGAAGAAGCAGCCCGTCCTTCAACTAGTTTATGAACCGGACCAGGCCGTTTCCCCCCCCACCCAGGCGAATGAAGCAGAAGGGTACAAGGCAGATTCAATTGCAGCAAACACCTTCACCTGCAAGAATGAGGAAGCACAAGGCAATCAGGGGGAGGGCGGAGCAGTCTCCCGCAAAAACGATTCCACGAGCTGAAGCCTAGTTCCTGCTTGATTTCCAGCCTGGTGATGTTGGGGGCGTCAATGCTGCAGCAAAGGCAATGGGATCGACTGATTTTGTCGATCTGGTACCGGAGGAGGGTGCTGCCGCTCAACGTTTGCAGCAAGACCTGACCACCGTTGAGGAAGATCTTCAGAATACTGCAGGCCCGGAGGAGGCCTCTGCAATGGCAGAATTGCCCGCAAAGATTCCCCAGAGTGCAGCTCCAGTTGGGGATGCTCCAGCTGCTCAACCCCCTACCGCCACCTGCAGAAATGTCTCCGGAGGAATTCCAAAGTGCAGCGGATACAATGTTGGAGGAGACACACGGTAGCATTGGTAGAGTTCTGGGCAGCAGGGTATTCTAGCGGACTCTTTGAATCCCACTCTGTCGCATGGTCTCCCTTCCCATCGTCAGGCAGGCACTTCCCGGAGATGTGGATGAGCTCAAGTTCGCATTTCGAGAAGGGTACCGTCTAGGTTCGCCAGCATTCTACGTTTCCATTGAGAATGAGGACGGCGAAACTCGTGGACCCACTGCGGATGAATTGTCAACATGGGATACCCACTGGCACACTCGCAACGACGAATTCCAGGCAACGCTGAAGGGTGATCCAGACTTCGGCCATATGCCGGGTAAAATGTTCTTTGTGTGGGACGGGAATCACCGACTTCTTGCCTGGTGGGAGTACATCAAGCAGAACCATGCCGAGCATATTGGCTGGCATTACATGGTGGAATGTGTCATCCTCAAGGTGAAGGCGGCAGACTCATCCCTGCTCAAGAATGCCATGGCGGACCTCAACTCGTAAGATACTCATACCCTCCCAAGCACGTTCGAAATGCGGTGCCGCATTTCGGTTTCCAGTTTGTTTTGTTTCCGTGCTTCCGTGGACTGAACTGGAGAGTGTGCCTTGCAGGGTCACTGAAAATGCGTACGTGCATACCCACATGGCACATATGCTGTACAAGGTGAGGAAAACTGGTCTCACTGATCCGCACATGTTTGCGGAAATGCTGGAGCCCGAGCTCATTCAGAAAGCCGTGGCAAAAACTGACCGGACATGGTATCGTCTCACTATGGATGGAATGGTGGAGGTGATATATGAAGTAAGTTGTCCTCCCATTTCCCTCTGCTCATCCTTCCCCAATTTTCAGTAATCTTTCCACATGAATCGAATGTAATGCTTCTGCATGTTTTTGTTGGCAGTCAAACATCAAGCTGGATTTGGCCCATGCCAAATGCTTCTTCATGGAAAGTGAGGGGCAGGTCAAAACGTTGCAGTCATTGACTGAGCACTTGAAGGAAGTCGGGGTCAAGTCCAGAACGAAATACAAGTCAAAGCTTGTGAAGCTGGTGGCCATTGCAGATCCGGCACTTGGAAAAGACTTCATCCCCGAGATTGCAAAACATTATTCTCGGGCCATGCAGCCGACCATGCAGTTGGAGAAACTGCATCACCTCTCAACGGCATGTGTTGAGGCGAAAGAGAAGGTGAGGTTTCAATGCACTGAAGTTCCTTCCTAGCAATGGCCACTCTTCTTCCTGCTCCTGACATTAGATCGGAAATGGCAGACACGGTGGCTGTCGATCTGGAATGCATCGGAGAGTATAAGGACAATGTGGTCTTTTCCACTCGAAGTTTCCGACCCTGTAGTGGATGTGTGGCTCAACCGCATGACTTGGTGGTTGCAGGTAATTCAAGGTACTTCCCCCGATTTGCTTTTCTGAAATGAATTCCCTAAACTGCTACGTGACAATGCATGTGGGAATTGCAAGTAATGGCGAATGCAAAGGAGCAAGTCGTAATGCATACAAACTCGTTCGGCTTGTACATCAAATGGAATGGAACACATACATTGGAAGACTACGTGACACGTTTCAGATGTGCGTACAAGGACAACCTCTTCGCCAGGGAGCTGCAGACAACAAGAAAGAGCGTGGAGTTTACACATCAGGAGGGAGCGGGAAAAGCTGCAATGCGAATTGTTTACAGGTGAACCCCAGCTGCCCTTGTATGCAAAGCCTGGTTATGAGGTTTGTCTGGGAAATGCGGCACCGCATTCATATTTTTTGTTTTCGGTTGCACTCTGCAAGTACGTTGGTCTCAACTTTTGCTCACGCATGCTGACTGCCCTGCAGGTATATGAAATACGTGCTTCTTGAGACAGGGGCCCTGGCTCAAGAGCCCCCGATCTTCATGGCTTGGACCGTGGCGGGCCCAAGCTGTGTCTATACACCCGAGATGCAGAAACAATGGCATGCCGCGCATCTCGTTGGATGCCCGTGGTACCTGGACATGTCTGGCAGAATTGTTGAGGAGTCTGAGAAAGATCTGCACGCGAAAGCAGAAGAGAAGACAAAGGAAAGACGTGTCCCTGCTGGGCCAGAGTCGGCAAAGGAAGCTGCTGCTCTGGAACAATCCAGAAAGGCAGCTGAGATGGAAGACAGTGGATGCAGCTATGCAGGCTCAACAGAAGGGGTCCAAGAAAAGGACTCGCCAGCAAGGAGCAGCAGTTGTGACACCAAAGAAAACGAAGAAGTAGAAACAGATAGAGCAGGAAGAGGGTGACGAAGAGGACTCCGATGGAGACTTTGCAACCAGCCCATCCCCCCGAAATGCAGCCGAAATCCCCTGTGCCCACCGTTGTCACGAGAGGGACGAGAACAGGCTCGGCAAAGAAGACACTCTTCAACCCCCCGGGGGGGCACCCTTTCGAGCCGGTGGAAATGAAGAGGCCGAAAGTGGATCCCGATACAGTAGTCCAGTGTGTAAATGAGAGTTTCTTGGCGACTTTGGATGGATGGGCAGCCAAGTTGGCATACATGAAGACCATGGAGGGTCTGAAGGGCAGAGCACTGAAGAAGGCGGCTGCCGAAGAGCTTTCCGACACCCCTGGGTTTCTGAAGATGGTCTCGTTCTTTGAGAGGGTGTGTGCAGACAAGGATTGTAGGAGGGGTAGAAATGCCACCGAGTGGTCTTGCGATATGATCATCTTGGATATTCCAGACGGAGAGCCTATGGAAGGACTGCAAGCTTTGCCATCTTGGAACAGGTACTCCGAGGACTTTTGGAAGAAAGAATTCGGGCTCGCCCGCATGGTGTTGGACGACAGAGGCTGTGTGGTTGTCCTGGCGAGCAGAGGCAAAAACACGCAGCCAGGAATTGCGAAGTGGACCCGCAAGAGCGCCATCCCAATTCTGAAGAAGAAGTGGACGTGCATCAATACATTGGGCCTTTGGTCGGAAGGGAAGAAGGTAATTACGACATTGGCATTCGTCCTTTCATTTTCTTAGGTGTTTTGAAATGCGGTGCCGCATTCGATTTCTAATCGTTCCCCACTGTGTATGCAGACGAAGCAGTTCGATGCATACTGCTTTGTGAAGGAGAACTCCACCTTTGCTTTCCGGAAGGAGGGATTGTTGGTTGACCCGAACTGCGACCCCATCAATTACGACGTCATGTTCAACAAAGTTCCCACGAAACTTCTCCCTCATAGCCTCACTTCAACTGAACCCCTGCGGTATTCACGGACTCGGAGCCCTGCCTTCATTCAGACAATTATGGAGACATGCACTAACGTGGAGGGCACAGTGCTCGACCTCATCTGTGGGACAGGTATGTAGAATCTTGTTCTATGTTGTTCTGCAAATTCTCGTTATGCTTTAATTCGCAACATTTGAAGGGCCATGTTATAATGTGTGGATGGCATTGTAACAGGTGCCTCAAAGTGGGCTGGGCGGTTTTCCGACCGGCACCTCTTTGCCTACGAGGAGGACACATCGGGATCCCATCTGGAAGGGCTGCAACGGAATGTGAAGGCTCCCATCGAAGCCAAAGACTCGTCGGATTCGTTGGAGTCGGAGGAAGAGACAGTGGACATTGATGCCGAGGAGAACCCGGAATACGAGTGAGTGCAAACATTGTAAGTTTGCAAAGCCTTCTGGGTGATTTTTTGTCAAACGCATTTCCGGACTGTGGTTCTCATTGGTCTCGTTGGTGATTGTTATGTGCAGGATTCCAGGATCCGGGTCGAAACATCTAGGGCCTACACTTCCTGCCAGAAAGAATGTCCCGTTCTTTGCGAGGGCCGACTTCATGACGAGCCCGGTGAAGGACTAATCCCTTCCTAGTTATGCAGCTAAACTCGCAAATACAACAATTAGACGATGTGAGAATCCCAGTAAAGTAGAGCAGATTTTGGAGAGGGCTAGGGAGGACAGAAGGATAAGGAAAGAGTTGGCAGCAGCTGAGACAGGTAGACGGGTGCGAAAGTTCATATGTGATTCAGCGGATGAGAGCGATGCAGACAGGGAGGACGACGACCCAACGGAGGTGAGATGGTCGGTTCCGCAAGGGGAAGATGGGATTTTTGAAAGCCTGGCCAACGAGCAATCCACTGGAGATGAGAAAGGCAATGACGGGGTGGAGGCGGAGCATGACAGTCAAGGACAAGACGACGATACTGATGATTTTCAAGATTAATAGAATTTTAATGAACTCTCTGTATATTTAAATTCCCTTCCAGAGTATATAAAGGAAATTCTCCCCGTCCTTCATGTCCCCTCTCCCATGTGCTTCTCAATGACACCATCGTCCAAACCACGTCCCTCCCAAAATCGGAAATGCGGCACCGCATTTCCATGTAGGAACGGAAATGTGGCAACTACAAAAACCTTGTTTGGAAATGCGGCACCGCATTTCCAAAACCGGGGAAAGAACAATTTTCCGTTTCATGGTTTGGACATCAGAAACTGTTCGGCCGAACGGAAATGCGGTGCCGCATTTCCGTTTTCGACACGGCAGTTTTGCCGATTGCCGGCTCCTTCCATGGAGGTATATGGAAATGCCACCCCGCATGCGGAGGTCGAACACGTTATTTAAATGGCGGACATGGAAATGAGGTGCCGCATTTCCATTTTGGAGATGGACGTTTTTCCAACTGCAGACGCATTTCTAGAACAGACATCGTTGTTTGTCCAATTCCAGACCCTTGGACGGAAATGCGGCACCACATTACATTGTCCAATAAGAACTTTCGATTGCCAAACATGGAAATGCGGCGCCGCATTTCCAAAACAGACATCGTTGTTTGTCCAATTCCAGACCCGTGTGGGCATTCCGTCTTGTTGGACGGAAATGCGGCACTGCATTCCATTGTCCAATACAAAATTTTGATGACGGACATGGAAATGCGGTGCCGCATTTCCAGAACGGACATCGTTGTTTGTCCAATTCTAGACCCTTGGACGGAAATGCGGCACCGCATTCCATTGTCCAATAAGAACTTTCGATTGCCAAACATGGAAATGCGGCGCCGCATTTCCAAGGCCCACATCGTTGTTTGTCAAATTCTAGACCCGTGTGGGTATTCCGTCTAGCTGGACGGAAATGCAGCACCGCATTGCATTGTCCAATACGAAATTTTGATGACGGGGACATGGAAATGCGGTGCCGCATTCTCAGAACGGACATCGTTGTTTGTCCAATTCTAGACCCTTCGACGGAAATGCGACACCGCATTCCATTGTGCTGGACGGAAATGCGGTGCCGCGTTCCATTATCCAGTACGAAATTTCGATGACGGACATGGAAATGCGGTGCCGCATTTCCAATTCGAAGTATGGTAATGCCATGTCAAGAAATGAAATGCGTTACAACATTTCCGTTACGACCACAACGGAAGAAAGGGAGCTGCATGGATAAAAATGAAATGCGGTGCCGCATTTCCGAGCTTCAGCATGTACACGTTTCCTTTTACTCGTACATGGATTCCTTCACCTCAGGACTCTGATATTGCTGACTCTCATATATTCATATGGACAGACACATTGTAGAAATGAGACCACAAATTGTAAACAATGGGCCAATTACTGCAGTTCTTGAATACAATGAAACACAACACACAGAAGTGAGGGACGATGGGTTGTTTTATTGATCGAACACGGGGTCTCACATTTAGCAACTCCAGACAAATCTAAGCCTTTCTGCCTTCTACATGGGCGTCACCAAGTCGACGGAACTTCGATAGCCCTCAAAACAAGCTCATTACTGATGCGGCACCTCGAGGTAAACTGCAATGCGGTCGTTCTGGTGCCCTTGGTGGAGCTGACCACAATGTCATGCCCATCAATGATACCACCATCATACATTGACAAGGTCATTGTGGGCCTCATGTGCCCGTGCGATTCGTCTTCGCAACTCAGCCGAATGTCTCCATACATTGGAAGAGCGGAGTGAACTCCACGAATATAGTTTTCCCCGGTGCCGTCCTCCCTGGTCCACTGGCAGCAGTTCCACCGCCAAAGCGAGGCCGTGCATGATCTCTCCGGCATCCCATTCCAGCTTGGTATATCGAGGTCAACAATTTTCAGGACCCACGGACCGCATTGACCCTCGCCCTCACCTCGCTCAAAGCGGTAATAGCCCTCCAAATACTCCATTGCGCGCAAAGACTCCCGCTTGATTCCAGAAGCGTCAGTGAAAACAGAGAGCCAGGCAATAATGTCTCCTGATTCTGGTTTGAACATAGCATAATCGTGGCCATGATAAGGGCAGTCAGTAGGATTTCGGCGGCACGACATCCTTGAAAAAGATTAGCGGAGTACGCTCAATGACAGCAGCTCCCGGATGGAGGAGGCAGCAGCGCGGTGGCTGAAAGAAGTTCAAGCAAACGTTGCAATTCCTCACAAATACTCCAGGGCACATTTAAATTTCCCCCCTACAGGAACCTGCATGGATGAAGATTGGCTGCTCCATGAATGTAGCCATTTCAGTTTCCTTCCCTGCCATGCAAACTATGGGCAGTAAGTGCCAAGTGGGCCTATAGCCACCCGAGACGTCGAAGTCCATCCCCCCTTCGATGTAAATGCGGCGCCGAATTTACATCCGGGGGATGGACTTCGGTGGCAGATTTCAAACTATACCCCGTGAATGAGAAAGAGGTATCGGTTCATCCACCGCTGGCGTGATGAACACGTTACACGATGATTGGTGGGTACGTGGGACCCAGATGCTCCATTATTGGAGCCCGCACTGCTCTTTGGCTTCTCATCATTTCGAAAATCTACGGGCTTCGTTGCTGTCCGCAAGGTCATTGTCATCGGCATCAAAGACGTCCTCAGGTCCTCCTTTGCAAGGATGCCGTGCTTCCGGAACCGGGACGACTGCCCTTATGGAGGCTTCGATTATGCAATGTATTCGGCCACATCGGGAGACATCGTTATCTGGTACACAGTTTACACAGAAGATACTGGTTCGAATTTGGAAACATTGTCCGCTTTTGAGTATATCCCAGGCCACCACGCCTTTGAGTGGGGTGACGATCTTGGTCTGAGGAGTCTGTGGCTCCTACGCATCCTTGATTCCGATTTTCCCAGCTACGATGGGCACCCATGCAGAAGAATGCGCACTGCTATGCTGTTGCGGTGGAACTGCTGCCAGTGGACGTGGGTGGACTCCATCGGAGAGACGTATACTCCTGAAGGAGTGCACTCCTCTTCTCCATTGTATGGGGACATTCCCATTGGTGTGGACGATGAAAATGTGAAGCTTTCCATATTCGATGGTGGTATGATTGAAGGGCAGGACATTGTGGTGAACATCAACATGGGCGGTACAACGGCTGCAATCTAGTTTACCTAGAGGAGCCCGATGACTCATGAGCTAGTTTTCAGAGCAGTCGAAGTCCCATTGACAACGTGACTTGTATTCAGAAGGCACAGGGCTAAAGATTTGTTTGCACAATCAGCACAGTAGACGTGCTTCAAATGCAATTCATGTGGATCAATAAAAACCCCATTGTGCCCTCTTTTTGTTCTATTCTGTATCGTTCCCAGAATGCATCATTCCTCATTTCGTTTGGGATTGGGAGTGTGGGTGGATTTTGCAAGTGGCTGGTAGGCTGAAATGGGCCCTCATTCTACAGAGCTCTACCACCCACCATTCGTGAAACATTGCCTTTCAATGGTAATTCTAAAAAACATTGCCAAACCTCGTTCATCGGGAGGTCCTTCTCCCCCTATGACCGTGACACCCTCAACCCTATTCCCGCGGACACTCATTTCTGGAAAATAGTCCTGCTCATGTTTTATTCGACACTTACGGCTCTGCTCATGGCTCATGCCGCTCATGGCTCATGGCTCATGAAATAGCAGCCCCCAGTGATGGTGGGGTGTTGTGCAATGTGTTTACTCCTCTTCTCATATGAGCTTCACCGTCGGCTGCACTCAAGTAACGACTCTTCTCACATCTCAGTTGTGCACGGTCTTCTCCTCAGACCCACTCCTCAACTTTATCTACTTCCCTACAGATTGAGTGCTTAATGTTGCATTTTTGTCAACGGTGTTGCAGATCCAGGGGCAGTGAATACTGACATTTTGCGGGAAGTACCTGTTTGGCTTGCAAAGCTGAGCAAAGTGCTTCTCGTGAGGTGTGACACCCAACATTATTACATTCATTTCTGTTCTCAATGCTTGTGCCAGCCTAGGAGCCCTGGAAAAAAGTACAGAGGTCCATGAGCTGATATCATTCTGGACACTGCCTTTGTCGATATGTATGCCAAGTATGGGAGCTTGAACGATGCCAAACAAGTTTTTGACAACGTCTCAACGAAACGTGGTCTCATGGAGTGCAATGATGGAGGCTTTTGAGATGTATGAGCAGATGATATGGGAAGGCATAACACCCAACAAGGTCGCGCTCATTTCCATTCTCAATGCATGTGCCAGCATAACAGCCCTGGAGGAGGTCCATGCTGACATCATCAAAGATGAAGTTGCCTCATATATCTCTTTAGAAAATGCACTTTTTAACAGGTATGCCAAATGCGGCAGCTTAAGAGATGCACGGGATGTATTTGACAACATGGCTGAGCAAGATGTGGTATCATGGAGCGCAATCCCAGCGCAATGTCGATCGCAGGATATACTCAGCATGGGTTTGGTGTAGAGGCTTTAGATATCTATGAGCAAATGATACAGGAAGGGGTGACACCCAACAAGGTTACGTTCATTTGTGTTCTCAAGGCCTGTGTCATTCTCTTTGACCAGTAGATGCCAATTAGACGCTGCTCCATGACAATGTTGGGGGGTTTGAGGCTGCAGTGTCAAGCAGTCAACTACTTGTAGGATAAGCAAGTTGATTCTTGTCATATGATCATGTCGGGGCTCTCTCTAGCAGCATTGTGGACTGAGCTTATGCCTAAGTCACCTGCATGATTCCACAATGGTGCTAGCCACATAGAATCTTGCAGACAAAATTAGGGTAAGTGACGGTGGTCCATAGGTTTGCCCACAACTCGCACTAACTGTTGAGGGCAGATGTGGGCCCCTGCATTGAACAATGCCTTGGAGAATCGCCTGTCAACTGGCTTTTCAGCCTTTTGTCGGTGAGGGGTTGACGTAGTTGACCTACTTTAGGGTTTTGGAGTTGTTCAATCTATTTTTTTCTCTCCTGCAGTCATGTGAGAAATGTTAGTGCCTCCCAAGTGTATGCAAGGTGTCCAGACTTGAGTCTAATTGGTTTCCAATGCTAATTTGCTGCAGGGATTGCCCCAGATATCATTCCGGAGACTACTCTAGTTGACATGTATGCCAAATGTGGGAGTATGAAGGATGCATTCTCAGCGTTTGACAGAATGGCTAAACAAGATGTGGTAGCCTCAGCAACAATCCACCATTTAAAAAAAAAACAAAGAAACACATGATGTATGTATGTAACACTCTGGGGATGACCCACCCCTTTTTATGCTTCCCAAACTATGGGGATGCCGAAGAGGAAGGACCAGCAGGATTTCGGCCCTCTTTCCTTTGAAAAATAAAAATAATATGGTAGCTTCGGCAACACTCCGCCGTTCTTCTTCCGGAAAACAATGAAATATGGGATGTATGTATGTAACACCATGGGGATAACCCACCCCTTTTTGTGAAAAATTGAACGTAGTTCTCAGAATTTGTCGCTAGTAGTGCGGAGCAACGCGAAGCCCTAGTAACTAAGAGAAACCCTTTTGTAACAACATCTCTAGATTAGTTTGATGGTTAGTCTGGTAGTTTATACTTCCGAGGTTGGGGGTTCAATTCCTGCCAGTCGCAACTTACTTAGTTTTGCTTATTTGTTTATAATCCTTCTAATAGCCCTATAAGTACTTAGATAGGACGGTTGGTTTTGAATATAACTTGAGGGGCTTATCGGTTAGTGATTTCACTGGTGCATTCGAGGTTGAGGTTTCAAATTGCAGTAGTCACACTACTTCCCTGTAGTTGGTTTTGATTCTCTTCTTTTATTTTGGTTATATTAATATTGTTTGTTGGGCTGATCTTTTTCCTTAGAATGATCTAATTGATTATATATTCTTGACTCACCTAAACTAATGGGGACTAGTTAAAACTAAGCAAATCAATATCCCTATCTTTTAAACGTAAATATATACATAAAATCCTTAAAATAATAATAATAATAATAATAATAATAATAAAGCTGGTTGGTTGAAATTAAATTTTGTTGTTTGCTTAATAACTAATATTTACACTAGGCTATCTCTATATATATATATCCCGAAGTAATTATACATTTTCCTTACTTATTTCTAGACTATTGTTTTCTTAAATACGTCAATGAGTTAGCACTAACCGTTGGTTACAAATTACAAACGCAAACACTTATTACATAGAAAATTTATAAATCCACACTAGCAGCACCCTTTGGAGCTAGGCGGCGCCTTCGGGACCTAACCTGGCTCTGTCTAACACGAACCCTAAATTAAGTATGTAACTGTTAATGGGGTGCATTAATGGTTGACATATTTTTGGTGCATCTGCCGGGAGTTAGACTAGCTGCTTTGAATTCTTTAAAATCTTGCTTGTAGTTTTGATAATAATACCTTTACGGAATATTCTCAACGATTGAAAATGGCTGTGCAGAAGGAACAATGATAGCAACAATCGGATGTATCATTTGAGAGAACGATACAAATGACATTACCACACCATCTCCTCGTGTCAATTAGGGGATGGGAGCCTTGATAGTATAGGCGACGCTAACAAGATAAGCCAAGTATCGAAAATGAATGTCAAATTCTGCTGTCAAGTTATTTTACCACTAGTGTGAAACTAGCTAGGAAATAGCTAGCTTTTACATATTGACATTTGGGATTGACCCAAGTGTCAATCCAGGGGTCAAGGCAGATTTAGGCCCTGGAGTGGTTATCTTCACGACAAGCGCGGGGAGGCTTATCTTTCTCGAGTTGAGCCTCACCGCGCCTAGCTATGGCGCCGTAGTGTGGATTCCCCATGACGTGGGGTGCACTTGGCTTGACTTGTATTTGAGTGATGAGGTTATATATGCATGAGTTTATGCTTCAGCTTTGTGAGCTCGCATGAGCTTGTGCTTGTATTCTTCTTCTTTATCACTCGAGAAAGATTAGTTCGTATCTATGAGTGCCAGATACGAGTTAGTTGTAGCACTTGTGGTTTTTGCTTGAGAATGAGATAAACCAGGTTGTTATGCAAGGAGCACCGTGGAGCTCTTGGTTGTTAGAAGCGGAGGCGATGTGGGTTACGAGGTGGTAGACCTTGACATTCGATCTTCAGCTTCAGAGATGAAAGCACCATGCTGCAGGTAATTCCAGAGCACCTTGATGGTTTCAGATTGTGTACATGCATGAGCAAGCACGATTGGGAAGAGGACCAGTCAAGAGCAGGTTAGAGTGGCTTTGGTGGCAAAGCTGAGAACTGGACTTGAGAATGCGAGCTTTCATTGTGTGAAGGATTGCAAGAACAAGCGAAAGGGCTGATTTGGCTTGGGGCAAATCAGTGCACTTTTGTGGAGTATGTTGAGATTGGGTTTCAATCTCAAGCTTCAGCATTGAGAGGGCTCTTGTCATGGCAAGAGCAGGGCTGGAACATGAGCTAAGAGGTGCGGCAAGACCATGGAATGTGCACCTAGGGTTTCAGAGCTTGGAAGAAGAGCTCTTGCACCACAAGAGGAGTGTCTTGTGGCTAGAAATGTAAGCCTTAGGGTTTCAGGAGCTTGGCAAAGGCTGTGGAGTGCTTAGTCTTGTCTTAGAGAGCATCAAGGAGCCAAGGAGCCAAGATAGGGGGCTGATACCTCTTGTGTGAAGGGGTTGCATGTGTGGAGCATGTATTCAGCTCATTGAAGCTTCCATCTTCAAGCTTGGAGGGCAAGCAAGGAAGAGGGAAGGGCTGACTTCCCTTATGTGAGGGCAATGCATGTGTGGAACATGCTTTCATCCTGTTGAAGGCTTGTACTTTCAGGTTTGGGAGTGCAAGAAAGGAAGGAAGGGGTTGGTTTCCCTGTAGGGCATGTGTGGAGCATGCTTCCAGCCCGCTGAAGCTTGTATTTTCAGGTTGGTGGGTGCAAGAAATGAAGCAAATGGGCTGATTATCTTGTGGTGAGAGTAGGGCATGTGTGGAGCATGCCTTCAGTCCATTGGGCTTTTGTTTTCAAGCTTTAGAGAGCTAGATGGAAGGGCTAGGGCTGGTTCCCACTTGGGTGAAAGAAAAGCACTTGTAGGGCATATGTGAGGTGGGGTTTCAACCTCAAGCCTAGATAGAGCATGGCTCTTGAAGTGGCAGGTGTAGGGGGCTAGAATAGGCTCTAAGACAGATGCTATGGCCAAGGAAAACGCTTGAATGAGTGCTCACAAGGGCTGGAAACCAGCAAGGCTTGGTTGTTTGCCATTGAGTTTAGTGGCGTGTTTGGGGAGTCTAAGTGAGAAAGAAGGCTTGGTTTGTGGCAACCATCTTCCTCATGGCTTAGGGCTACTATTGGTGGTGTGTGGGAGCCAAAAGAGCAAGAATACCTTGCTGATTTCTTCACAGCCGCCATAGCTCGGTGCAAATAAGCCTAGAGTCCAAGAGACACAAACCCTAGCTTGGCGTGGCTAAACCCCTTGGAGAAATGGCTAAACTACCATGAGTGGCCATGGATGGGGCTGTGATGGGCTGTGACGGGCTGTGGCATGTAGGGCCGTGATCCTGTGACCTGTGTAGGGCTGTGATGGACTGTGATAGGTGGCCTTTAGGGCTGTGAGGGGCTGTGACGGGTTGTGCCATGTGGCCTTTGGGGTTTTGATGGGTTGTGACAAGTTGTGGCTTGTGGGGCTGTGACCCTGTGACCTGTGTAGGGCTGTGACAGGATGTGACAGGCTGTGGCCTGTGGGGCTGTGATCCTGTGACCTGTGCAGGGCTGTGACAGGCTGTGACCTGTGGCCTTTGGGGCTGTGATGGGCTGTGGGGCTGTGGCCTGTGATCTGTGTGGGCCTGTGCTGGTCTGTGGTGGCCCAAGTTGACCTATGGACGGCCTGTGCTGACTCGTGGAGGCACTGGTGGACTGCCTAAGGGCTGGCATATGGACTTGAAGGCCGAATTTCGACACTCATGGAGGGCGGTTTGAGGAGTATCTTCATGATATTCCCATGGTCTCGTAGTTTTTCACCCTCTCATTAGGCCAAGACCTTTCCGTAGGTGGAGGCAAGAGTCAGTCCGGGTTTGGGCTGTCCTTGCAAGAGCAACACCATGGAGTTGTTTTTGGTGTGGGGGAGTTGTCGTTCTGATTTCTTGTGTTTGGATCCCCTCCATACATGCATGTTTGACTGTGCGCCATGTTAGTTTTGTGTAGGCGCTTGTTTTTATAGGTGATTGGTCCGGGTTTGATCACCGGCCAGTCCTAGAGCACGCTGTCGATGGTGAGGCTGGGGTGATGACGAGTCAGACCATCATTGTTTCTCCTATGGTGAGGTTGGAGGTGATGACCAGCCAACCATAGGAGTGCTTGCGGTGGATGCAGGTGCAAGTGTAGGCTATGTTAGGAACCTAGTATTCCAAACCATAAGCCGCAACAAGTTCTTTACCCGGTTACCTTGTGGAGAGGGGGTTAGGGACATGTTCATGATCGGTTGAGTGACAGTTTGTCACCACAGAGGTGCCACTAGTTGCTGGGGACAGTGCCGGTTTGAGCACTAGCGATACTAGTGGGTACACGAGACGAGGTGTGCGGTTTAGGCCACCTTCACCTCCTGTGTCTTATACGGAAGGTTCTGATTCGGATTGTGAATCAGGAGGACTCACACCGGCGGTGCAAGTTGTTTCCTTGCCATTGTTGTGGGACACAATGGAGGAGATGTATGGAGCTACCAAGGGGCCACGAAGGTACTTTGGGGCGGTGGGCACCATCGAGTTGGATGATTTTATCCAAGAGTTTGATAGTTGGTGTGATTTGCAGCAAATGCGCAATCCACAACTATTTACGCCTTTCATGGCATGGAAGGGGCTGTTTCAGCACCTTGAGGGGCCGCCTATGGATGATTACCATGAGTTCAGGTGGGGGCATGAGGTTGAGATCCAGGAGTGGAGGATGTACTGGTCACCCGACTATGTCAATTGTGGTCATAAGATACATTTTTCTAGTCTCTGCCATATTTCCGAAGTGCTTGATAGAAGAGCTCCAGGTCCTCCTTGTTCCAGGGAGGTCCAAGCATGTTCGACAATTTGCACTTCTCATCACCAGCCCGCCCACTCACCTCAGTCCCATAACTAGCATTCAAGCAGCATCCAAAATTGCTACAAATGACTGCAAATTTCACATCTGAGACAAAGTCCAACCCCTGTAACCCTTTGTCTCTAGAATCAAATCTGTTCACAGATATATACCAAAAGGTCATCTTTTCTTCTTGGAGGAATGGTTCTGGAATCAAACCATGCAAGCTTCAGAACATGACAAGGTAAATTAGACAACATGTCTAAACAATTTTTTTACTAAATAAAGACCCTTCACTTTAACCACTTCCCTCACTACAGAATGAAGGACTAAAGGGTCCTTCAGATCCCGATCAACTAGTAAATCTCAGGGACACTAACACACAGATGGATTCCTATAACACATATGGTTATATCCAAATTGCATCATTATCACCACGTTTGATAAAACAATGGTCACAAAAATAATGGCCAAGAAGGCTGAAACATGGAAACAGAGCAACCTTCAGCTTTGAATGTCAGTCTCACAGTTGCATTTATTGTTTCCAGTGAACACTGGTTATAGGGAGGTTATGGCAAACAGACAACAATTACAATCTAGTCAATGTAAGATTAGGTTTGAAACTTGGGTTTAGCTTCAAGCAGATGTGGGACTTTTGCAACTAGACACAACCTGACATACCCTTCGTGCTCATGGAAAATCAATCATGGAGACTCACTGTGCGGGTCTGAAACAAAGAAGTAAGGTGTAATCTAAGCTGCACTTTTATTCTTTCCCACCCAATCACGAGTGAAAGCTTCCGATTCCGTCTGCAAGAAACTCCTCCCCATTTGTTGTCTTTTCGAATCATAGGTAATCTGGAGCTTGAAATCCGGCCCTTTTGGATGAATCTGGACCCACACTTGATCCCTGCTCCTTCAGCTATCCATGCCTGTGCTTACAAAGTGAACGATGGCGGAAAACGCAGAGCTCCTGCAGTTCAAGAAGATCAAGATCCGGGCATTGCGGGCAGTTCCAAAAATGTTGGCGCGGCGATTTATTTCGCGTGGGCCGTCCGGGCACATTCCAAAGAAATTGACGACGACGATGACCTGGCTACGATGACGTGTCTACGATGACGTGGCACTATGGCACCCTATTCCTGCTCTACGCTAAACTAGCTTCCGACCTTCGGTCGTCGCTAGAATTTAAACACAATAGTCAAATCTCACTCTTTAACATGGCCTGACAGTTAGAATTCTCTGTTTTCAAAAATCCATAAGTCCCTACTAGGTTCTTCAATTCACTTGGTGTAAAACAGAAGCTGTAACCTAAGCTTTACTCAACAAGATCTTGGAATTAGTTTGTGAATCAACGTCCATAAAAAGGGTTTAGCTGACATCGTTCAAACATATATGTCTTTGCAGAATCAGTGCCATGGATATGACTAAGTCCCAAATTCTGCTAGCATATACTGCCTAATTTAGAAATTAATATCTCTTAATTCATGCAGTAATTACTAGAACTACAAACTTCTAGTGCTGTAGTAATCTTAATTTTATGACTCAAAGAAGAATCCATTTAGATATCTTACTAGCAGAAGTAAACACATCAAATCGTATCAGCCAAACATAATTCTACATCATAGACTTTTGTTGCTCCAGTTAAAAACAAATACTTTCAAAACTTCCTATTTTATGTTCCCTGGCTCTGATCTGGCTAATCTTAGGTCTTATTGGAAGTATTAGCCTTATTCTCTGCTATCAACAAGAACTAGCATAGAAAGCTTCCAAGAACATATTCTAAAGTAGATCGATTTTGTATAAAAGAAATGAGAACCCTTTCCTACATGAAAAATGACAGTCCCCAACATCTGCAATTGTGTGCCAGTGTAAGAAAAACTGATTTCAAAAATTAATTTCTGAGGACACAAAGCTCTGATTTCACTAATGTCAGGTTTTATTGGGAGAATTATCCTTATTCTCTGCTATCAGAAAGAACTAGCATGGAAATAAGTCAATAGGACCCCATTAGAGCAGATCTATTTTGCCAACAAATGAGCAGAATCCTAAAGTCAAGGACTTGAAAAGCAAAACAAGAACTGGATGTCCTACCAGCCCTTCACTAGATTAGCATTACACTTGACACTCCGAGAGGGTTGATCAGATCAAGTCAGCACTTCAGTAATTACAAAGCGGAAAGAACTAGATGCGATTGCAAATCTGAAACAAAAGAGTTGTAACTTTGAGTCCATCGCTCACTACTACTGATTCTCTCTCCATCTTTGTGCTCTCCAACTCTGCCCTCCACCGTGCTCTCTACATCGTGCTAGTCGCTCACTGGTACTCTCTCAATTAATACTACTTGCTTCCCACTCCCCCAAGCCTCCTTTTATGCTTCTTTTGGGCCAATAGAAAAATTAAGAATTAATCATTAAATTTAATGGGAAGCTTGTTGGCCAAGCAAACTTGGATACTTCTGATTTCATCCATCCTGGTAATATCATCTCTTTTGCATCCATCCTATAAATTCATCCCGCCTGTGCTCTCTCATCCGTCCGCTGAGTTCATCCATTTTCATTCTTCCTCATAATTTTCATCCATCTGTAACTTTCATCCATCCAGGGACATGACCAACTTAAGTTGGTACATGACCAACTTACATTGATACATGAGCCGTTTTAAGTCCTCATGAATGTTGCTCATCATCCATGTCATTCATCCGTTTGGGAAGTGGGGATCGCTACCCTTGATCAACCAATATCCAGCGGTTCACATTTATCCTTGTTTTCCCATTAGCTCCCTTTCCCATGCTATGTTGAGATCGGGGAGAGGTTCCCATGCTTGAAGTAGCGAGTTGTAGCGCTTGATTGCTTTGAGATTCGTCTATTGGTGAGACTTCCAGTACAAATAGACATATTTGCCCACATTTGCTGAGTCAAAAAAGCATCGATCTTGAATCATTCTTGGCGTTCAAGACTATTCGTTGAGTTCTAAATCATACCTCCACACCATGTAGCCTCTAGGGTACTATCCGCAAACCAAAAGTTGAGTTCCTGTAACTGCCGACTCCTTGTCAGAAACTTCAAAGGTATAATCCACAGGGTAGTCTGGCAGACAACGCTAACGCGTACTAACGGAATCAAACGCCCACCACTTGCGTGCACTTATGAGAGTTTGTACATTGTGTGCAAACCCAGCCAGCATGTAAACCCATTCCTCCTTGATCTCTACCCGTTTGCGAGTCTCAAGGACGTCGTTGCGGCCTTCGTCGTCAACCACCAACAACGCATTCTGTCATTTCTTACAAACACCTTTCAACGGTAAATAATAAGAGCGAGGCACCTGTGCAACGCATTCTAGTGTCACATGGTCTGTCAATCCCGGAATCAAGGAGTTGTCCTTCGACTAGTCCTCCGGCTTTGCCATTGCTAGAATTCCATTTTATTTATGATTTCTTACTATGATTTCGTACTAAACTTCATAAAATATATACTAATGTACATAAAATGTGCTATTCTAAATTATGATCCGAAAATTGATCGACATATATGGCGACCAATGGGGAACACTCGCCCCGAGTGTGAAAGAACCCAAAATCTCTGGTTGCACACTTTAAACTGAAATCTAACAATTACACGACTTAGTGGCTGTACAACTGTACATTGTTTTGACATAAGACTTTTTATCAAAGAAAGAGAAACAGATCACAAAGTCTTAAGACCATCCACTCGCCCTTTACAGAGAGAGTTTGAGTCCCCTAAGCAAAAATCCAGATAATAAGTTTGTAAAACCATCCCCTCTCCCTCTTCGGAGAGAGTTTGAGTCCCAGATAAAAAGCATTTCAAACCCATCCATTCTCCCCCACCGGACTGGGCTTGAATCCCCTAGATATGATGTGTCAGATTGGTTTTCACTTCTACTACGGTCTTGTAAATACTTTGAGCCTATGCTCGTATATCAGTGAGAAATGATTGGATACTTTCTGCACCTCCGGGGACCACACTCTGGCCATTTCTAAAAATGACATCGACTCGAATAGCAATTTTATTTCTAAGAAAGGATCTCGGCTCGAACCCGGCCAGAGCAAATAGCAATGAAAATGATTGGATACTCTTGGACTTCGGAGGACCCTACACCGGAAATAAAAGACGTACCATCTGTATCTAAAACATGACTCGCATGGACCTCTCATGGATTTCGCAGAGTTCATGGTGAAATTCTTGACTGAAAAGGATTGGATACTTTTTGCACCTCAGAGGACCACACTCTGGCCTGACACATCATTTTTAACTAACTACTAGAAAAGAGGTCACAGGCCTTTGTGGGTTTTCTTGTGCCTGACATCATTCACTCAGATGAGGGGAGCAGCAACCACCGCTCTACAATCTCTCCTTTTACCCCCTCACGGTTTTGTGATTTTTCTCTCTCTACGATGAATACTGCAGCGGGGTAGAGATATTGACAATAGAGAATATCGTCGTTACCCTTTCTAAAATTTGAACTGATGATGATCGGTAAAATACCCCACCGTCATTTATGTTTCGTCCAACATCAAACCAAAAGTGAAATTCCACTACCCTGCTTCCATTCAAGCTCCACTCTTGACTAGGAAAGATTAGGGCAAGACATACCTATGCTTACTCTGGAACTGGTCACACATTATAATGCTTGCCTCGTATTCCATTTACTCTGTTTGGAAACCACTCCCCCCTCAAGGTCTCCAGCTGCAAAGAACCATGTCGAAGACTTCATGTACCACATACGGATCCATCCACAACGAGTCGAATTTCGCTTTGAAGTTTTCATTCTTGCTGTCAAACACCATTACCAAATCTCCATCCTTGAAAGTACGTTTCTTTCTCCTCTTATCAAAGCGGAAAGGAATGACTACAAAAATTATAGAGAATTGATGGAGAACCATGGACACATAAATTGTGGCTGCCATGCTCCCAAGAAATCCTACCATAAACGGCCATTTCTCTTTGGAACTCATGTGTAGAAATTGAGTTTTGGGCCCTTTTAGTGCAAAGAAGGCTCCCATGATGAAGATGCAGCCAAGTGTGAAACAAATGGCAAATTTTTGAGGCATCAGTGCCATGCCTGACATGAACATTGAGAATACCATCAAGATGAAGAAAACATCTGTTGCGGTCAGCTGAGGTTTTAGCTTTATCATTCTTGGAGGTTCATTTCCTACGGACATGTCTATCATCTGGGTCTTCGATTCAGAAGTGAATTCTGACTCTGTGATTTGATCTGCCAATGCAGGAGTATTCGTTCGTTGTAGGTAGGGAATGGACGGAGCACTATGTCACAACACGTCCTGTACTAATTCGTCTTCATCAATGAGTCTGAGATCAAGGATCTCTTGGTTTTCGTCCTGAGGGAAAGTGCTATTATCCATGCTAACTCGGTCAGAGTTGATTGTGAACAACTCTACCAAAATCCCTCTCTCTGAAAATGGTAGTTCCATACCTGTAATGGTCTTTCCTTCCACATGAATCACATTCACGGTTTCTTCCCTACCATATAACCACTCAAGACAATCGGAATCAGAGTTACACTCATACAACCCTAGGCCTAATGACTTGACCACATCCCCCAACAAGTTCTTCCCCTCATCAATCATCTTGGGTCTTTTAGGTACCCAAGGCGTAGTTATCACTCTGTTGATTTGCACTTCAGGTTCTTCTTCAGTACGAAGATCTTCCTCACTCAAATCATCCGACTCCTCATCTGATCCTATTGCACTGAATTCATCTTCATCAGTGAAGACCTTGGGTACAGATGAGAGGAATGATATTGTCACACTATTGGGTTTGACCCCATAAGTGATGGTTCCCTTAGGCCAGTCTGTACATGCTTGAGCCGGAACCAACCATGGTCTACCCATTTGAAGATTGGAAATTTGACCCACTAGCCTGATTCTTCGCTGATCTGCCAATCGGATAATCAATGGGGATTTACCAGTCATGTGTAAGCCTAGTTTCTCCATTGTGGAGAGTGGCATGATGTTCACCGAGCTTCCACCATCTACCAAGCAATGTTGAATAAAACAGTCTACAATCTCCACTTCAATCTCTATTGGTCCAAGGTCTATTCTTGCATTGACATGATGTGATACTGGGAAATTCTCTTGTCTTTTCCTGACCAATGAAGCCTCCAGGGCTTGTCTGACTGTAGGGGCAAGAGCAACAAGCTGAGCTACTGAAATGTTGGCTTGCACTTGGCGCAGGTCATGCATCAAGTTATAGGGCTCAAGCTCATCGGTAAATCTCATGGTGGTAGACTTCTCTTTCAGAATTTGAGGACGTTTCACTGTAGTGTTAGCTATTTTGACTGCTGACGCTTTTGGTCGCATCATTAGTGACAGCAACGGAGTGGACACCTTACCCGGAGAGTCACTCCCTTCAAATACCACAGACTTTCCCTTCCTGATACTGGCTTCATTCTCATTGTGAAGAGTAGTAGCAATTTTTGTCACATCATCCTTCACAACTTGAAAATCCATTGGTTCTTTGTCCGAAGATGAAGTAGGTGTAACCTCTGGAATTACCTCTTCCGGCGCTTGTACCAGCATCTCTCGTTGTTGGCGAGTCATCACCACACATGTGTTCTCCTCACGTTCCTCCTCTTTTGGCATGCTTGACAGTTCAGCGTGTATCCAATTCACATTAGGTTGCGATGGTAACTTCTGCGTGATTGGACCAGAGGAAGTCCCGGCTTGTGGAAGAGGTTGTGTGGATGTCGATGCTTGATTGGACCCTTGATTCCTCTCATCCTGAGATCGTCGCCATGGAAGTTGACTTTGCGTTTCCTGCATCACAAGATTTGTAAATGACACCCTAGGCTGATGACTAAATTGAGATTGCTTTGGGGGATTGGAATTTGGATCTCTTTGTAATATTTGCGGAGCAAAATACATCCCGTGTTGGGGTGGTAAATTTGCCGGAGGCATGTGATTATATTGATCAGGAAATGGCGCTCTTTGACCTCGTAGATTCTGATCAACTTGCCATTGGGTTGTAGGTTTTGGCCTCTCAATATTTCTCGTTCGACAACTCCCTGTGATTTTATTTCATCCATTGAATGGACAAATTTTATCCCTGATTTATCATCCCAACGATGGCGGAGTTCATCCATACTTGCAAGGTTATTTCAAGAATTGAGAAAAGGATTTTCGCCTGGATGGAAGTAGGTAAGCTATGAAACAATGTATTTTTCATCCGGCGGATGAATGAAGTTCATCCATGTTCTAGGAACATCATGGGAACATTGGGGAATGCTCGGCCAGGATATAGCCCAAGTATCTGCAATTTTTCATCCATAAGATGAACGTGGTCCATCCATGATTTACCATCCATGAGGTTGAACGTATGGCCAGACAAAACCAGAATTGAAGGCATGCTTATTGGAAACAGACTGCAAAACAGACATGCATGATGCGGGATAAATGTCACAAAATTGGGTGACAATATGAAGTCGGGAAGTTTCAGAGGGATAAAAGCACCGGAGTAGGCCTGAATGGGCCTTTGCATCTCCAAAAAATGTATGCTTTGCACTGATCCATTAACAAACAAATGCAGAATTGAAGGCATGCTTATTGGAAACAAGGCTGAATTAGGAGACACTTCCCATATTACGGCATCGTAAGAGGGTAGGCGATGGAAACAAGACGGGACCAAATCTATAGTTGCTGCTAATAGACATGCATGCTATGGGATGAAGGTCACAATGTGAAGTGCAGAAGTTTCAGAGGAATAAAGGCATCGAATATGCCACAATGGGCCCCTGCATCTCCAAAAAATGAATGTTTTGCACTGATCCATTAGCAGACAAAACCAGAATTCAAAGATACAGGCTAGAAGGGGAGTGACTTCTCCTATTACGGCACCGTAATAGGGCAGTCCATGGAAACACGATGGCACCAAATGTATAGTTCTTGCCAAAAACTTGCGTGCAGTGGGATGAAGGTCACAAAATTGGTCACAATATGAGGTCCACAACTTTCGACAGGATAAAGGTGCCGCAATAGCAACACTGAAAGGGTATATGTAATGTAACACACTTTGCAGTTTCCGAATTACGATTGTCCAATGTCAACCTTCTCCCTATATCATGCCTGAGGACCTTGTGGAGCTCATTGAAGCTTAGTGTTGGAGCATGGATGAAGTCGTCGACTGTAGGAATGCACTTCATGCACTTAAGATATTTGTAGTACAAGTGTTTGCAGGGGAAGAGTTTACAGGTGTTTGCAGAGACATCTCTCTCCACGACTGGCCTGTCGTATTGGGTAACGATCTGAAATGTAGCACGCACGCAGTGCACTGCCTGGTAGTGATTCCACCGACTGTAACGGAGAGGGAGTGGGAGTCATGCTTGGACCTGGCGTCCTACGCAACATCGTTGGGCCCCGAGGTTGAGTGCGGATGTCCATATCTGATCTCCATGAATCCCCGTCGCCTCCTGGGATGTCGTCAATTATGCTCTTCACCGACCGATTGTGGACATCACCCTTGAGACAGTCCCCCCGATGGTGTAAGGGCGTCGATCTTATAGCTTCTCGCAATGATGTTGTCCATTTCCCAGCTTCCAGCAGTTCCTTTATGTCCCCCTCGCCCAGCTTCTTCCTTGTGTCGTAATAGGGATGAATAGTCCCGACATGATAGTTTGAAACCCTCGGGATGGATGAATTACGACGTCGCAATAGGGATGAACAAACACAAAAGCGGACGAGAAAACGATGTCACACCCCTATTACGGTGCCGTAATAGGGATGAACAGTCCCGATATGACAGTTCAAAACCCTCGGGATGGATGAATTACGACGCCCTAATAGGGATGAACAGCCGATATGACAGTTCGAAACCCTTGGGATGGATGAATTACGACGCCGCAGTAAGGATGAACATGCACGAAAGTGGATGAGAAAGGGATGTCACACCCCTATTATGGCATTGTAATAGGGATGAACAGTCCCGATATGACAGTTCGAAACCCTCGGGATGGATGAATTACGACGCCGCAATAGGGATGAACAGGCATGAAAGTGGACGAAAAAGGGATATCACAACCCTATCTAATAGGGATGAACAGCCGATATGACAGTTCGAAACCCTCGGGATGGATGAATTAGACGCCGCAATATGGATGAACAGGCACGAAAGTGGATGAGAAATGGATGTCACACCATTATTACGGCGCCGTAATAGGGGTGAATGGGATGACAATCAAACGAGAATGTCTTCATCTAGATGAATTCCTAGATTAACACATTTGGAACGTAGCTAATTTCGAACACCCCATCCCGGCGACGGATGATTTTCAGCGCCGAAATAGGGATGGACGTACCCGTTATCAGACACAAAATTCAGCAAGCGGATGAATTTTGGCGCCGAAATAGGGATGAACGTACCAGAAAAAGGAATTTCAGCCCACGGATGAATTTCGGTGCCGAAATACGGATGAATATACCCGTGAGCAAAAATGAATTTCCACTCACGGATGAATCTTGGCGCCGAAATAGGGATGATCGGCCCATCTAGGGAGGCTTACACTCGCATGAGGCGCTTGATAAGTGTAACCCAAGGGATTACGGAAGCTCAGGCAGTCCAATTCTGGTATGGGATATTGGATAAGGAGCTGATGAGAAGGGTGCGGGATGCAACTCTCCTACAAGTGGCCCAACCCACCCTAACAAATGTGTTTTTGCTAGCAGACCAGATAGAGCTCAACATGGTGGAAGAACGAGTGGTTATGGTGGGGTTTGGCAGGGAGACACAATGAAGTGGAGTTCCTAGCCAACAACAACCAACTCCCCAACGTGCTTAAACAACCACCAAAAAACCAAAAATAAATAAAAATCGTCGCGGATGAATTTCGGCGCCGAAATAGGGATGATCGGACTAGTGTTGGGCGGTTCTCTGGTTTTGGGTGAAATAACCGCCGGTTCCGGACCTGGGTATATGCCCCCTTAACCTCGGGTATTAAAATTTCAAATACCCTAGTCAAGATTGAACCGGCGGATACCAAAATCTATTTACCTGTGAACTTCACCGAACTGGGGGTTCTCTAATAGCTAGTATTCATAAGAACCTGACCTACGAGTTGGAATGAGAGGGGAAGGTAAGGGTAGCTGCACCCGACACATACCCTGGGTATAAGGGCGGTTATCTAAGGTTAGCGTGGAAGCCTTGAGGAAGAAGAAGAAGGGTAGTGAAAATGCTAGAAGTGAATGCCAACAGGCCAACAATGCAATCTAGAGGAAGTTTAGTGTTAGTTGTGCTAGAAAATGAGCTTAATTATTGACAATTGTGGCCATCTCATACATGCACATTTTTTATTTATTCTGTCCATAATAACTTTTGAACTCAGATTCAGGACTCGGAACCGGATCATCTCTCAGTTCTCTATACGGTTCTCTACCCATATACCCGAGCACCGGATTTGGCGGATAATTGCATTAAAGAACCGGTATAAAACATACCCGTGAAAATGTAACTCAGAGATATACCCTGCACCGCAAGTTCTCTAACTGTCCATGTTTTTAAGTACTCGGCCTCAGAGGTTCTCTATTTACTTTCCACAAGATAGAACCTACCCTGCAGGTTCTACCCAAAACTAGAGAACCGCCCAACACTGGATCGGACTATCTTGAGGAACCACCCAAAAAAAAATTAAAAAAATCCGTCACTGATGAATTTCAGCACCGAAATAAGGATGAACGTACCCGTAATAAAAAAGGAATTTACACCCACAGATGAATTTCGGCGCCGAAATAGGGATGAACGTACTTGTGAGCAAAAATTTATCTCGACCCACGGATGAATTTCGGCGCCAAAATTGGGATGAACGTACCCGTAATAAAAAAGGAATAAGCCCATCCGCAGAACGTCATAGCCCCGCACCGTTGAAATACGGCACCGTAATAGAGATGAATGGAATGATTGGCCCTATCCGCAGAACCCGGCACAGATGAATTGCTGCGTCGTAATAGGGATGAATAGGCCCATCCCGAGGAACGGAAAACATTCCTCGCTTGGATGAGTTCCACCGTTGGATGAACTTCAGCGCCATAATTTAGATGAACGGATCTATCTTGAAGACGATAAAGAGCGCTCATGATGATATGTGGTGTCTTTTTGGATGAATTGCGGTGCCGCAATAGGAATGAATGGTCCGAGCCTGACACCGGTCGGCCCCTCCACCGATGAATTACGACGCCGCAATATGAATGAACTGACCAGTGTTGGACTGGTATACCGATAAGAAACTGGTATCAATTCTGGTATGTATACTGGTACGAAGTACCAGACTAGTCCAGTATCACCTCAGGCCACTACGTAGCATATACCCGTATTGGCCTGGTATCTGTTTCCTAATACTGTGTACGATACCCTACCAATTTGGTAGGTGGTTGAAAATCTGGTACCTGATACCAGTACCATATCCATATTTGTGAGGAAAACCTAGGTATCAATACTTGGAGGAATAAAATCAATGAGAAGCATGCT
The DNA here is from genome assembly GCA_030704615.1 of Takakia lepidozioides. NCBI lineage: Eukaryota > Viridiplantae > Streptophyta > Takakiopsida > Takakiales > Takakiaceae > Takakia > Takakia lepidozioides. Next base: position 68,522,381 of record CM060733.1, on the reverse strand, counting down.
TGTACACATTCATATGAGAAGTGGGCATTTCAATATTTAACATATCATGAGTTTTTTTTATACCAGACCAATATTGATAATACCCTGGCATCGATTTCTAAAAACTCTTGCTATTGATACCCGTAAAACACCACACCAATCAGGTAATATTGATACCACTATGGTATCCAAATCTCAGATTTTTGCCAATACCAATACGTCCCTGGTATCACAATTGGCCGAAGGCCTATGTACCAATACCAGCATGGTGTGTTCAAAATACGATACCAGTCCAACACTGGAACTGACCCAGATGATGGATCAACAATGACACTGTTATAGGGATGATAAGTGACATTGCTATTTGATGACAAGTTTTATACATGGAAAATGACATTTTTTCTACGAAGTTGCATTTTTGTAATGGTTATAAAGACAGGAAATACTATGTGCCGCTGCAGTCGCTATTGCGGCGCCGAAATTGCGTACGGTAGTTAGTGAATATTGACCGTTGGGTTTCACGTCGAGATATCCGTGCCTTTGTACCCATTGATTTAGGCTAAGAAATCCAAGTTCTGTAGCATATCATGACGTCGTAATTGTACTATATCCTGGTTTCATTTGGAATTGGATGACTTATAGACCTGGCCCAGAGTCCTCGCAAGTCCTAATTATAATGAAAAATGGGTACGAGAATTGGCCGATGAGGCTGTCATCCGAAAACTTTCCAACGAATCCTCAGATGGAGGATTAACGTAGCCCTTACTATGACTTGTTCATGATAGACCTACTGTCTGCGTAGCAGCCACTTCTAATATCGGACCCATCCAATCGGGTTCAATGTCGTTCTTTCTTCTCTGCTTACGGGCCAATGGCGGTGCCATTATTGGAATGTGTGTGTTTTGTGACAGGGTGACAGAGAAGGCGTTCATAGTAACGCACATTTCACATATGCTGTATAGAGTGCAAGAAGTGGGACTTGCACCTCTGAAGGACTTTAAAACAGCCATCGATCCGGAGTTGTAAATCAAAGGTGAAAGCAGGCCGCACCTAGTATCGGCTTACCCTGGACACCATGGTCGAATACCTCTATTCGGTGAGATTTAGCCCTCTTTCCGGTTAGTGCCCTTGCATGTTACTGTCTTTCGACCACCTGGATCCCTAACCAATTGCTTGCATTTGCATTGCAGAGCTCCATAAAAGACGACTTGGCCTACACAAAACGAAAATCATTGAGAGTGAGATCCCCAATAAGACCCAGGCCCTCGTCCGGGATGCCATCGTCCTTGCAGGCAGCGATTGCGGACCAAGTACAGATCCAAAGTTGTCAAGTCTGTAACAATCGCTGACCCAAGCCTAGGAGATGATCTTGTCAGAGACAGCAAAGCACTACTCAAAAGCCATCAAACCATAGATGTCATTGGAGAAACTACATTATATCGCCACCGCCTGTGTGGACCTGGCCGAGAAGGTATGCAAATGTATGCTATTGTTTTACTGTCTCATTAAAATCCTCTGTCAGCTATCAAAATTGCTCTCTAACATATGTTATATGAGTGCGGAAGCCTTGAAAGTGTGGACGGAAAGAAATGCTGCAGCCATCCTATAGAAGAGGTGGACTTGCATCAATAGCATGGGTCTAACCTGCGATGGCCAGAAGGTAAGCTCTAGAGTTGTCTAGTGTAAACTGCGGCGCCCTTATTCTGACTGTGGGGAATCTTATGTCAAAGTAACAACCTTGATTTAGTGCAGCCTCTTCTATTTCACGCATTCATCAAGAAGAATTCAGTTTTGAATTTTGGGGAGACGGTTGTATGGTTGACTCCACCGTGGACCCATCAACATTTGAATGAAAGCGGGACTTCTTCTCATCCCATGCCTCCAAGGCCTCCCCCCTATGTCCCATGGAATATTGCTTGGTGAGACATGGTTGAAGAGAATGTCCGGGTGACACATAGTTTGATACGATGCAAACCAGCTCGCCATACTACATGGTGCTTACTATTTAGTTAGTAGAAGGTCCAATATCCTTGGGTTTCACTTTCCTTTTCTTGTTTGTGTTTGATTTTATGTGAATAACGGGATTGATGGAGATTGAGGTGCGCCGTGGTGGGGAGCGGCAGGGCAGTTATTAGCCAGGTGTGTGAGCAGGAAGTATTGGGTCCAGACTCCAGACAGGGAACAATTGAGCCTGAGTAGAGAGAGATAATCAACAGCAGGGTGGACTTATTAGCATAGGTAACCTGCATAATTCCCAGCAGGCCAACGTAAGTGGACGGTTCTGCGGAGGAATGAGTGAGCCTACGTAGCTAGGCTAGCGGGTCGAGGAATGAATGGCAAGTCCATCGCGTATGAGCGGGAAAGCAGAGCTTTGCTATCGTGGCTATGGCCGCCGTACCCACCCCGGCGCCTTCCGCCTTGTCTCCTGCGACGAGCGTACCTCTGGCCTACCCTTCTGGCCCTCTCACTTCGCCTCTTCTCGCTATCTCTACGGCTTGCTTTTATCTGCGGTTTCCTTAGATCCCCTTGCTGTTGTTCCAGTTGTATTTCATCCTTTACTTCTGGCGCTTCATCAATCAATCCCTTCTGTGAGTGTAGCGATGGAGATAGCGTCAACGTTGTGGTCTCAAGGGTTCAGGCCCTGTTCCTGACTATGTTTGTGTGAAACCAGACGCCGAAAGCTGTGACTATGCTGATAGAAACGGTACTCAATGAGAAAAACGGTGTGAAGCTTGTGTGACGCCTCCGTCAAGCTTGGTATAGGGTGTAGTCAACATGAAGCCGGACGTGCCTCTGGACTATGCCATATTTCAGCTCACTCCAACACGCACCAGGTGTCTTATCCTTACTCATCGAAGCTGACATTTTTCAATCTCGTATGGGTGAGCTTCCAGTTATGCAATGACTGGATTTTCGAATCGGAGAAGTCTTCGATCCCCATCATTCACACTTCCCTCCCTCCCCGGGACATGTCAACAATCCGACGTCGTGTTTGTTTTGAAACTATTATTATCGTATGCTACTTTGCCTTCCCTCCTTAAATGATCCGAAATGAGAAAGGGTAACTTTTCTGATTCCCTACAGAGCCTATTACAACTTGGTTATGCAGGTATTTTAGTTATGTATAGGAGGATGATAGCGATAGGGCAGGACGGTAAGCTACACTGACTGCTACTATTACGTTAGATCTCGATAGAGTGCCTTTGCCTTTAGTATGTGCTTTGAAGTGCAATGTGCGTTCTTAATAGAAGAGGTTGTCATTATTGGATCCTTTTTGGTTAGAGGATCGCATTGCCTTTGTAAAGTGATTGCATGCACTCACTCTCACTTGTCCAACTCTGGACCAGGTGTGAGCTGTTAGTGGCATGCAGAGGAGAGACAGAAAAGCTAGCTTCAGGCTTGCTGAAGCCCTTTCTTGCACATTTAAAAGCAGCAGAGGAACAAATTGCTAAAGGGGGCTACTCGATCAAGTTGCAGCCACCTGCTGGCTTTGGAAATGCAGGCGATCAGGATTCACATGAAGCGGCCTGGTTTACCAAAGGAACCTTGGAAAGGTTGTGGTCATGACAGTGATTTTTAGAAGAGTTTCCCTCAGACTATTGCTATTATGCTACACAATCATATCTGTTTCAAGCATGCATTAGTGTGGCCAGTGAAGCATGGGGCTACTTATTGGGACTTCTTGTCAATTTGTGAGACCTATGTAACAGAGGTACACACCTGCATCCGGGGGAGCCGCTTTATGTAAATCATCCCAGTATGAGTGTTAGTGTGACCTATGTAGTTACACCCTGCTGTTATGCCCTACCTCTCTAGTCTCCATGGGAACCCCGTAGTGGTCTCATTGCATGTAGAGGGTGTCATTTTGGTCTGCGGACTGGGATTTGCCTGCCTTCTGTTGGCTAGTATGGGTCTTATATGGTTTCCTACTGGTCCTTCACACATGCTGCCACTAATGCTACTTATGTTTTCTAATGGTACTTGTTGTACAACCCGTGTATGTTTGCAAGTCCGCATAGCACTGGTTTAATGTTATTTTAAGTCATTACAAAGATTCAGGTTGCCCTGGGATAGACAAGTGGTCTAAGCAGATTACTGTGCAAGAGACGTCATAAGATGTTGAATTTTTGGAGATCAGATGCACTGTTTTTGGTGGAGTGATCTTTTCCTCCTCTCTTGTGGTGCCACAACTCAAATCAATAGGGAACTGTGTGGTGGAGCTTAGCTTTAGGATTCTGCCCAGAATTTTATAAGCTTGCTTTCTCTCTAGGTATAGTGAGGACTACCTGCAGTTTGCTTCTACTAGGGCTTATTTGTTGGAGGGATTGTTTGCCATCAGATTTGTCCGATTTGTCAGCACGCCAGAAGTGCTGGAACGTGTCAGTACTGTTGAGGCTGAACTCATGCAACTCGAGGAGGCCATTAGCATTCAATCCAGTGAGTCTTCACGGGTATGGCTTCCTCAAACTTTGGGCTGTTGAGCAAATTGGGATGGATCAGATGATTCAACTTACACTGGACCTACACTCTTAGGGAGTCGTCCAACAATTGCAACATGTGCTGTGAGATTTGAAGCAAACAGACTGCTGGCTAACCCCGTCACCTGCATCATCATGTTCAGGTTGACAATTCAGTTTCAAAAACCACACCTGCCACCCCCCCATCAGGTATCCATTCATCCTAAACTTCATGTGGCTGTGGCTTGTGCACGTCTGCAGATTTCCTATCATCCCATGCCTTCTTCAGTTAGGGTTAGTCCTTGCAACTGAATAAAAGGTCTGTCAGGAGGAGTTGCTGCAAATTAGGGGAAAGTATGGTGAGGGATCAGAGTACTCCTCGTTGCCCTCTGCAATCAGGTGGAAAGTTTGGAGCTTTATGGCTCAGTTGGGCATGCAGCTGAGGGTGGAGTCTGCTAGCTGGTTGGTCATTTATAATTAGGAACATTGCGGTGCAATGTGGGAAGGCGTACACATTTCTCCTTGGAAGTGGTCTCAATCAAACCTGCTCTGCACCTCACCCACAGGAAAGGAGAAGTGATTGTTTCTCTTTCTTTCTCCAGTACTTATTACTGACTTGCAAGTAAAGGTCTGTACCAGATCTGGCAGCTAAGTCATTTAAGAGGTTGGTAAGGGGGGTTCTTTGTCTAGCTTGTAATGCTTCCTGAATTGTAAGTGACTTGGAATGCATACCTCTTTCCATTAAGAGTTTGTTGTGAGACAGCTGATGCCATGAAATCAAAGTGTTCTGTATATGCTCTTTTTCCGCATGGAAAAATAGTTGGCCTTGCTGTATGGTCAAAGGACTGCTGACTGCTGGTCAGATGTTCCTGTCGTGACGCAACTTTTCTGGTTCTAACCTGGTGTCCCTCCCCAAGCAAGATCAAACACCTAGGAGGTTTTTCCATATCAGAGTTCCCCCCCCCCCTATTGTTTCAGGGTATGAGGCTGGAGTCTCCGACTGATTCATTCTTGAATTTCTATAATTTTGTTTTGCTTGCTATGGGTGGGGGAGGTCAAGTGGGTTTTGCTCTGTGCAGCATCCTGGAGGGTACTTTGGAGATGTTGAAGTTTTGTGTCTTTGCTTGATACCTGTGGATAGCAGTTTCTTGTATATTTTGATGCAAGATTTAGGGTGCAACATCACATCAGCCATTTGAGCTTTGTTCCTTGTTGACATGTTGTGATCATTGTATGCTTTGCTTCTGTCAACTGTTGTGGTGTTAAATGAATTTGCTGAGAAAAATGGCAGGCAGTTTTAAAGCTTGGATGGAGTATATCAGGCCGTAGTATAGCCTTTCCCATGTTTTCTGTTGCTCAAAACCACAAATATCTGAAGTGCTGGCTGGCTTGATGCACGAATCTTTAGGTGGGAATTTGTCATTAGTGCGTGTTTCTGATGGATATCATTTGAAAGCTTCTACCTGTGTTTCTGTCGCAGTTTTGTTAGCGGTCTTGTCCTCACACACTTCCTGTGACTGAGCATACGTGTCAATCGAAGATATGAAAATAAAGCATTTTGCAGGAGATGAGTCAAAGTTTCTTAGAAATTTGCAGCTTGCGAACACTGATATTGGGTGCGTATGTGGCAGCTAGCAAGGTTTTATTGTCTTTGAGTTTGGAGAAGGCTGGAGCAACACCAAAGGTTTGCTCTGGCCTCAGAGTCGTTAGCTGGGGACCTTCATTAATGAATGTACTGTCATATTTAATTCTTGTGTTGATCACTGCCTTGTTCATCTGTTAATTGTTCTTATGGACATTTCACTTACTTCAATGAAGAGAGAATGTACTTCCTTTTCACCCATATCTTTGGATATCTAATTGTTAAAAATCCACAGAATCTTCCTTTGATCAAACTTATTTTGGTTTATGTCCCATGGTGGGTGATATTTGTTGATCTTAGTCAAGGCGTAATTCTTTGGATGGTGGTGATATTCCTGGATCAGGCGAGAGCTCCAAGTATGTTATCTTTTTCTCAATTCATTTGTGCACAAGGACTTAAGGCTGGTAAATTGATGCATAGTGAATTTGATCTTATCATTATGTGTGGACCTCTTCTTGGGTCTTCACTTAGCGCAAGCAGTGCCCCTTCTCTTAAATCTGGATGCAGTTTTCCATGAGGTACAAGATAGGCATGGTTTCTCAACGGTAGGGACATGGGAATGCAGGAGGCGTTTGTTACGAGCAATGGATGCTCGATGGTTGATGCTGCAGAAGGAGCAAGGCATGGCCTTTGCTCGCGCATCAGCAGCAGGATTTGATATGCAGCACATGGCACATTTGTTAGTTTTTGCGGAATGTTTTGGTGCTGATCGCTTGCGGTACAACTACTTCCGTGCACCCCAGTGTGATCTGTAGAGAATGTTTGGCTTGCAGAGGTTGACCAGTCAAATTTTTTGTTACCCTTGTCATTGAGACCTGCCATGTTTGCATGCTTGTGATTTTAACCTCAGAAGGATGGAATGACTCAAAATGGTTGCAGGGGTTTGAACTGTCCTTAACCCTTGTAGTACCGACGCTTGCAGTGCACGGAAACTTCACCTGGGAGTTGCTAAACTTGCACCCTTTGGACTGTGGTCTTAGCTATATTTTCCTGCGACTCTCCAACTAAAGCATTTTCCTATTGCGTTGTGAGAACAGGGATGCATGTGCTAAGTTCATGGCCTTATGTAAGAAGAGGCAGGAAGCAGGGCTCTGGATAGAAGAGATGGAGCTGGCAGCTGCAGAGTCAACAGATCCTCGCCATGTACCTGCCAGCCCTGAGGGCTCATTCATCAGGCCTAGGGAGTACCCCGACATGTGGTCAGACATGCACAGTGATACTGGTGATTTGCGACTTGATGAAGTTTACGACAATGTCAGCATCAGGTCTCACACTAATTTGTATGCTGATGGACGAAGCTTTGTTGGTGACGACCAGCAGGTTAGGGGCTATTCCAGCTCCGACTTGCATCGCCGGAGAGGGCCCTATGATGGCCCTGCAACTGCTATGAGTCCCAGCAGGCTTGGAGATAATAATGGAGAGTATTGGTCTCGTGGGCGGGGCCGATTCAATCAAGCAAATTCAGGTGAAGTTCATGATCAGGAAATGGTGGGAAGGGCTTATGCTGAAGATGGACCTGTCTTTCTCAATGGTGGTTCGCAATGTCTACCATCTCAATCCTCTCCACCCCACAGGCTACCAGTGAGTAGGTATGCAGCAGACACTGCTGCTGAGTCTGGCAGTGAGCTGGATGCAGCAGGCTGTGGTGTCCGAGGGCATCACACCCACAGTGCTTGGGCAAGCCACCCTTCACACAGCCTGCCCAACCACTCCCCAGCAGGTCCTCTACTGAGGGGCAGTGTTGGTCCTTCACATGAAACTGATGGTGATCACCATGATGCGTGCTCATATCATTCCTCCTCACGGAGTGGTCAGCAGGCATCTTGTGCCAACCAGGGTGGTTACCTTGATGATAATGGCATTCAGCTGCAGAAACATGCTGAAGGTCTTGCAAGCTGGACGGCATCACAAGGGCAGTCATCAGACCAGAGCTGGCAGCATAGTCCTGATCATCCTGGTGCCCTGGTTTCTCATGCGCGGCAGCAGGGGATGGGCCCTGGTTATTCACATATGATTACACATGCAGAGCGGAATGCCCATGTGATGGAGATGAGTACCACTGTGCACTCATCATCAGCTCAGGCTTTACAAAAGCACAGCTATGCACAAAAGGCGCATGAAGCTGTGGGTAGCTCTGCGAGGGAAACTTCTGCTTCTGGCACAGACCAGGCAGTCGAACCTACTGTGCTTCCAGATCATGACAGTGAGTCACCAACAGAACAGGAGGCACAATCACCCAGTGACAAGCTTTCCATGCAGCTTTTGGCTCGAAGGTCCTCATCCCCAAAGTGGAGGTCTTCTTCACCTATGCGAAAAGTACAAGTTGGACGCTCTGGCATGCGACGGTCAGGAATGGTCGTGATTAGGAATATCAATTACATCACCTCCAACTCAGGTTCAAACATGGACAGGACCAGTGGGAGGGAGTCTGAAACAAGCGAGAGTTTGGATGAAACTGATTCTGCTCTGGACGAGGAGGACGACTCTGTATGCATGCATGGTGAGCGTGTGCGACTCAGTGTTAAGGATGCCATTAGCCTTTTTGAGACCAAAAGGAGGGACTCTGGTAAATCTTCCAAGAGGAAGCTTTTGAAGCAGGGGAGTTGCAGAGGATCCACAGACAGTGCAACGTCACAGGTTTCTGAGAAACCCGTGCTGAAGAGGTGGAGTGGAGGTAGAGACTTGGGCAGGGACTTGAGCATGAAGACAGCACAGACTGATGGCCTGGATGATAGTGGTGATATGATGCCAATAAGCTTAGAGGGTCACAATCTTGTGACTGCGGATGACTCAGACTCACTGCATCCCGAGATTGAGCAGCAGAATGTTGCCCAGAGTAATTCTCAATTGTTTCCTGAGGATGCAAGGGAGGAGTTGCAGGTCTGGCCTGGTCGAACAACCCAATTCATGCGGTCTGGGCTTGATTTTGGTTCCGAAACTGCTGGGCCTGTGGCGGTGCTCACCACAGCCGATTACGGGAAGTTACCAGGACCAGCTGAAGAGGCTTTACTGCTACCTGATCGTCACACCAAATCTACATCCAGGGGTGCTTTATATTCTGGACCTGACAGTGTGGCTGCGCAGAAGCTAGGACCAGAAGTGGATGACTCTTTCATCATTCCGGAGCGAGTTTGGCAATCTGATCTGAGCAGGAATAGGACTGTGGGTCAGGAAAATGAGTTGACTACCACCAGACCTAGCGATCGACTTCAAACTGAAAAGCAAGAAGTGTCAGAGGATGCTTTTATTGTGCCAGCTCGTGCTTTAGCACAAGATTATTCGAGCCTTGGGTGGAGAGGCGATCTTCGTTTGGAATCTGAGATGCCTGTCAACCAGGAAAAGTGTGCACAAAAGGACCCTATCATTGCCAAAGACTTTGCACCAGATGACTTGTTCCTGATGCCGGATCGAAAAATGGGCCGAGATTCATTATGCTGGACTTCTGCTGTCAACCATCACATGGAATTCCTAGTGGACATTGGTAATCAAAAGCTTGCAGGTGATGGTGTGAAAGAGGGGGGTGAGTCTCCCAAAGAACGAAAAGGAAGGTTTTATGAGCACTATCGCGAAAAGAGAGATGCCAAGCTCAGGGAAGAGTCGGGCTTGAAAAGGGCAGAGAGAGAAGCAAAGCTGAAGGCAATGCAAGAAGTCCTGGAAAGAAGGAAAGCAGAGATGACTGCTCGGAATGGAAGATTGTCTGAGAAGCACACTCCCTCAGTGGATGCACAATTGCGGGCAGAGAAGTTGCGGGCCTTCAAGGCTGACCTCCTGAGGAGCAAAAAGGAGAAGGTAAGCTTATTCTCAAAGTGTGTCTGTTGGTGTTTGTGCTACTCGCACTCCTATCTTTTCTCCCTTGGTGGTGCACGTTTGCTATTTCTGTTGGCATTTTCTTTTCACTTTTGGAATCTCTAAGGACCTCTTACCAACATGTGGGCTCTTTCCCACAGTCAATGTATGTTTGGTCTGGTCTGTTCAGTTCTTTTTTCCATTATTGCAGTTGGGTTGCTATTAACATACAATGTGTGACCAACTTGTCTTGCTCTCGTGTAGGATGAAGAAGAGAAGAAGCGGTTGGAAGAGTTGAGAGCTCAACGACGGGAGAGGATAGCTGCACGCAGCAGCCCCACTTCACTGGGTGCACAGTCTGCAGCATCAACTCCCTGTGGTTCAATCCGGCAACTCCCAATGAAACCCAGCTTAGTGTGCAAATTATCACCCCCTCAGAAACCAGCCAATGGATTGTTTCGGTACACTGCTAATTCTTTGTCACCAGGATCTAATCCAAAGACTTCTCGTGCAGGCCAACGGCGACCTCAGATGTTAACTCAGCCCAGCACCCCTGAGAATCCCTTAAGTCGCTCTGTCCCTTCCCTTGCAGAGCTCAGGAAGGAGAATACAAAACCTTCAGTGGTGCGTACTACCACTTTTCACGACCGAGCCAGCACTCTTAATAAATCCAACACTTCTGCTGTGCGTGCCTCAACTGCTCCCCTTGAGGTCAATGGGAGTCGGCCAACTGCAAGAGCTTCCGCCATCGAAGACAAGAAGCACCGAGGTACAGGAATAAGGAAGAGTATTACGCCGGTGAATGAACCTTCTCAGGAGGCTCCAGTATTTGCATCTCTCAAAGTCTCAAAGGGTCTGGTGGACCAAAGTGTGCTAAGTAAGCCTGGTAAGCGTGCTTCTGTCACTGCCACGGTCACACTAGATGCAAAACCCTTTCTCCGCAAAGGGAAAGGGATTGGGCCTGGTGCTGGCCCAGGTGCCCGTAAGGTAAAAGCAGCCTATGCACCTGACCCTGTAAATAAGTTTCTGGATGACACCATTGCCACAATGTCATTTCCAGTGCAGAGCAACTTGGAGAGCCCTCATCTTGCAGCACTCAAACTGACCGATGATCTCTCCATCGATTTGGCAGCAGATGAGGCAGATGAGAGAGCAGGAAGTGGACCTGGCTTGGTGCCCATCCGTGCAGCTGCCTCATTAGGCTCTTTCCCTATTGGTGTCTCTGATACTGCTTCTCAGGATGTCGTCATTGCTGGAGCAGAGGAAACTGAGGATGCAATGAAGGAAGTTCAGTGCACTGAAATGGAGGAAGTTTCTCTTGCGCCAGGTAACCAGCATGTTGACTCTGTTGCCTCTCATGTCCAAGTCAGTAATATCATTTTGCCAGCACCAAACCTTTCATTATCCAACGCACCACATGATATGTCATTATCGTATACCTCTCCTGGTGCTGTAGGAGTTCCCATATCTACTTCTCTCATCCAACACTCTGAAGCAGAACAGACCCCTTTGGTTGCCTCTTCACCTACATCTTCTCCCATTGATGCCTACATTGCACCCCAGGCAATCGCATCACCATCACCAGCTCAAGCTATCTCAGATGAGGCGTCATTTCAGACAGAGTCAGATTTCTTAGCCATCTGTGAGGCTCCTATTTTCTTGGCATCAGCCTCTCCTTCTCCTAGCCCTGCCTCCCAGACTTTTCCACAACTTCAGCACTCACTATCTCCGGAGGCCACATATACCCCCACAGGTCGCCTCCACAAGATCTGGACCAACTCCCAGAAGGCTGCTGTTCCAGTCAATAGCAAGGAATCTCCCAAGGGCCTGAAGAGACTGTTGAAGTTTGGTCGAAAGAGTCGTACTTCCGGTTCACATATAACTGACTGGCATTCAGCATCAACTGCATCTGAGGGTGATGATGATGCCGATGTATCAAGTGAATTGGGATTTCGGTCAGAGGATTTGACCAGACAGATGGAGAAAAGTGCCAAAAACAGTGGGCCTCGAGTACCTATCAAAAGCTTTAGTTCCAAGAGCACTGCTGGAAGTCAAGGAGCTTCCTCCAAGGCTGTCAACCTTGACGACAAAATCCACATCAGTATGTCAATGTCAATGCACCTATGATGCATACTCCCTTCTTGCATGCTCCTTTGGGCTCAGATAGACGTAGAGTCAGAAAGCTTAGTTCAAGTGTGAGATGGGTCTCAAATGTCAAGGTTCATTGATGGGTTCCATATGGCATGATGTAAACTTTCACTTGACAGACTCTGGGTGCATCTGTGTAACTTCACCATTTGGGGTTGCTGCAGACCAATCTGTCAGAAGCTCGATCCCCACTCCACCTGCTAACTTCAAGCTACGGGAAGACCATTTGGCTGGAGGCACCTTGCTGAAAAGTAAGGTCATCACTGTGTAGCTCTGCTCTGCTTTGTGTGGTGTGGTTTGGTGTTTGTGTCCCTGTCCAGATGTGTAGTTTTGTGCAGTCAATTAGGTAGTGTTTTACATGACATCAACTTGGCTATATGCAGTGAGTGTGCGTTAACTGCATACTCCCTTCTTACTGGTCGGTATTTTCTTTGATTGCAGCACCCCGTTCCTTTTTCTCATTATCATCATTTCGGAGCAAAAACAGCGATTCAAAATCTCGCTCCTGAGTGTGGCAGGGAAGTGTTCTTGATTTAACAACCTTAATTTTGGAAAAAGGAATTTATGAGCAGCTGGAAAGATCACGTGGACACAGGCATCACAGGCTCTGCTATGAAGACATTCCCGAAACATTCTTGCTTTCTTTGAGGAGGAAACTTGTGCATTGATATCAAGCTCAGATGTGCAGAGCTCTTCAATGTATCAACATTGTTCTCTTTTGTTCTCTTCAGCATATTTTGATGTTTTTGGTGAAGAGTGTACTCTGCGCTTGCGTCATAGAAAGGCAGGTCTGCATTATAACCAAGTTTGTGGGCAGCCTGCAATATCCTTATTCTATGGATTGGGATATGATTTATTAGCATTCATCAATCTAAGTTGCTGGTGGAATCCTGTATTAGAAGGTAATATATTGTAATGTTTCAGTAGGTCACCTATTGACTGGTTGTTTCACTGTATGCAGAGTCATGATTGTGGCTGTTCTGAGACTGTCGGTTCTTGGGGAAATTCTGCATGTAGTTGAGTGAAGTTCAGCTAGAAAGTTGTAGGTAATACAGGAGGTGATGGTCAGTCTGGCTACTTGGTAGTCTAAGGTTGCTAGAAGCTCCATGGGGTACCTGATGTTACAATTCTGCGATGTGGTCATAAATGTGCGTGGCATTGTCCTCCAAGGAATCCCCCACTCCACATCCCCTGCTTCCCTTGTCAGCCAGAAGGTCCTGGACTACTCAAGGTTCTCTGTCTTCCCTTCCTACCCATACCTTGGTGTTGAGTTTTCCTCCAATTGTAATTGGGATGCCCATATTCAAAAAGTCGTTCAATCTGGCAAGTGCAAAGCACTGGGTCTCACTAAATTTTTCCACTGCAGAGGGATCAACTCTGAAGTAAAAAAACACCATGGTTTGCCGTGTTATTATACCTGCCTTGGAGTACGCTTCTGCAGTCTGGGTTGATAACTAGCTAAGTCTCTAGAATCCATTTGAGTGGGGGTGTATGGAATACTTTTTGACCACAAACCCTGTCCCTGTCACACCCATAACAAACCCTGTCACAACCCTAACAACATGAACGCAATGTTCTTCACAACGAGTTGTTAGGGTTGTAGATGTGGTCAAAAAGTATTCATTAAGTGTGTACCATTTGACCACATCTACACCCTTCACTACATCAACGTGATGTGCAAAAAGATGCTTCAACTGAAGCATCTTCCCAAATATGCTTCTCTTTAAAGCATCTTCCAAATATGCTTTCATACTTGTTAACAACCTACTTGTTAAGAACAACTCGTTTGAATAATTCGACTCTACCCCAATACCCTTTCCCTAGTGGTATCAAAAAACCATGATACCAGTCCAACACTGGTCACAACGGTCATCCTGGATTTTATTGTTTTACTGAATATTTTATTTTATTTTTAATTTAACTTCTGTCATTTTGTTTTCTTTATTTTGTCTGATCTATTTAATCTTGATACATAAAATAAAAACTAAAAAGATAGAACCGTACAGTCAGCCCGGGCGGCTGTTATTGAAGAAATAAAAGTGAGCGGTTCAATGACACACTAATATATAACATGAGAAAAAAAATTGAGACCGCCTATGCCTACCATCCTATTTCTTGACGTTGTCAAATCACTTCTAATGGGGCATGATTCGAAACGTTATGTATAATCGAGCAAATTGTATGATATGGTACTCTATTGGAGAGTGAATGGATATGAATTTGATATACCTCCGAGAGAGGGGAAACAAACATTGATTCATTTTCAAGATGATACCTCTGTAAGAATATTGATTGATAAGAGTGTGACATGCCTTTGATAGACCCACAAACATAGTTTCTACTTCTAGATGATACCTCCGTAAGATTTGTATACTAAGATTTGTATACTATTGTATACTATAATAATTTGGTATGGTCAGATAGAAAACTATTTTATGGTGACATATCCACCCTTGGTACCCTACATACATTGGATACCCCACTTTCTTCATAGGGCCCACCCCTGCAAGGAGACACTAGCTGCAAGGCGAAGTGGCTCTTACTTATGCCAAAGTGCTTTCTCTTTGTCTCTTTGTCTTACGGTGACCTAAAAATATAAATGATGACTCTCCATATGCAAAAGAGAAATCGCATGATAATTCATAGGTTGAATGAAAATACATTGTTTTACCAACAGTGGTTGTCTATGTTGCTTTCTATAAGATTAATTACATATAGGTACACATGAAATCTCATTTGTAAGTTTTTTTTTTTTTGGTATACCGTATACATTGATATACACACATATTATGTGTATCTTGACTGATGTTATATTGAGTATATTGACCTATTTATTGCCTTGGTGATTATGGATGCTAAATATATATGTGTTGAAAGAGGGACACAAAGAAAAAACTTCGGCCATAGCCGACGTAATTAAAAGCCACTTCACGTTGCTGCTTTTACCTTTTTTCGAAGGTGAGAAAAAAAACTTAGAGATGCCTGGAATGATGACTGTTATAATAATGTTTGATGCCCATCATCAACTACTTTAAAGGATGACACATCACGAACCTCACCCAGCTTACACAGCCACTGGCAACCGACTCTTAACCCCTGCGAATTCACTCTTAAACACTCCAGAGCTATTGCCAAAACTTGCTGATATCTTAGCCACCTTTTGTACTCTATTCTGCACCCCCCATCCTCATGCACTCTTGAATGCGACTCTTGAATCAGAACTCAGACATCAACAGACACATTTGGTGCTACATGTGTAGATATGTACTACCATTGCAAATGGGCTGGCTTCCCCTCAGAAGACAACAAGCAAATCGAGGACGACCTCTTTGGGTCACATGACGACTGCGACCCTACCTACAACCTTGTCCTCCTCACTGCGTTCCACAAACGGACCAACATTAATTACCTGACACACATTCATCAGCAACACGTCTCCCAGACACAACTCATAGATGCCCGCCATATACACAACCCGTTAATTTCACCTCATATTTAAGTCAGCTCCACATAATGTAACCCTAATAAAGATATTGCACATGATTCTCCCATAATCTGTAAAGGTCCACATATGTCTAATATCTTTGCCCTCACTAGGCCACTTCATTGGCCTAATCACCAATGACAGGCTAACTTGGCTATGAAATAGATACTCTAACCCACATATTTACCAATTACTTCTACCCAGACAAGATTTCGCTACTGAAATCTACTGGCTCTTAGATCGATACCTCAAGGATACTCCTACCAAGAAGCCGCGCGAGCCCTTGCCAAACTAACTCAAGCATATGCTCACAACACTATCCCTAGGGACTTTCTCACGCTACTCATCTCCGGTTATTGAACACCATTTCTTGGAGTTCCAAGGATAGATCTTGGGATGCGGGGCAACGCAGTTGCATTAAAGAGGTGATTTGTTTTCCAGTGTGAAGTTTTGGGTAGTTATTGGAATCCACAAGGATAGACCTTGGGATGCGGGACACATAAAATGCAGTAATCTAACCCACGTTGTAGAATTAGAATTTGTTTGATATGGCATAAGCTATGAAAGCTATGATCATCCAATTGCCAAGTAGAAGACTTCGTATATCTTCGTTACTAATCACGTGTTGTGAGTTTCTTTTCTTTCTTCACCAAGTGAAGAACCACGGGTGCAGGAATGAGAACAATGGGATGGCTAATATATGCACTCTTGTTCAATGCACATTGTCGATCATCATTTGTCTTTTAGCACAGAATATATCTGTGTCTGCTCAAGCATATCTCGAAAAAAAGTAAATGCTTGCTGTATCAAGTATTCTGCAGTATACTGATGCTCCCTGCATGGAGCATTGCGATTTCCCGCACGAGGATTCTAACCTTAAACCCCTTGTCATTTCCACCTTACCCCGCCGCAGCATTCCTCGTAGAGAGAGAAAAGTCAGAAGCAGTGAAGGGGTAAAATGTGAGTTGTAGAGCAGTGGTTGTTGCTCCCCTCACATGAGTGAAGGGCGTCCCGCGTAGGAAAACCCAAAAGGGCCTTTGACCTCTGTTCAGTAGTTAGGAATGAATGATACATGTTCCAGAGTATGATCCTTTGAGATGCAAAAAAAAAATCCAATCGTTTCCAAGGTCAAGAATTTCATCATGAGCTCTGCAAAATCCATGAGAGGTCCCTGCGAGCCATGAAGGTAGTTAGGATCTTAGGTTAGAAATGGTGCGTCTATTTCATGGGTGGGGTCCTCGGGTATCCAATCTTTTATGTTGACACGGGAGCCACTGATTATGACTCCCATAAGCATCATATTTAAGAGCATTTGACCCTTCCGGATTCGAGTCGAGGTCATAGTTCACATTGAGCGATTTACAATGAGCTTTGCAAATCCAGGAGAGGTCCCTGCAAGCCATGTCAAAATAATGTAGAACCAAAGTCCTTCCAAGGCTAGAATCATCAATTTGAACCGCGCATATCTCTCTTACATCATCTAAGGGATTCAAACCCAGTCTGGTGGGGGAGAATGGCGGTTTTGAAGTATTTTTTATCTGGGAACTCCAACTGTCTCCGAAGAGGGCGGGTTGGGTGGTTTTGAAACCTTTATTGACTTTTGCTTTTATTTTCCCTCATCTCTCCCGGAAGACTTGAACTCTCTCCGAAGAGGAAGAGCCTAAGGGAAATTATTCTTCATCTTTTTTAGGTCACTCAAGTGAGTCGTTGACTCCAAGGGATATCAGGGATACCCTAGTAGGGGGATTTTACAAACCAGAGATTTTGGATTCTCTTACACTCGGGACGAGTGTTCCCCATTGGTCGCCATATATGTCCGGAGTCCGCCAGAGCTCCTCTCCATGGTCGTCGCAGACACTGTCTAATTTCCTACGTGCTTTACCAACGATTTCCAGATAACTAACAAACTACCCTGTTTTTGGCAGTACAATGCTGAAACCGCTTGTCTTATGATAAAAAACGATCTGAAAAGAAAATTGTACTAATATATGCATCATACACAGCAGATTGATGCTTGTGTGATGGGATTTCTAGAGGATATCAACTCGGATCAATTGTCTGTTCCGAGGTAAGTCATACTACCGGCGTCAGCCTCTGACAAAGGTAGTTTCTGTCCCTTTGAGTTCCGCTCAAACTGGGCGCGGGGTCAATGGCCACAAGGCTACGGCAAACAACGTTTTATGAGTAAATTCTCTTGTATTCCTCCCAATCTGGGCACGGGGGCTATGGCCACATGGCTATGGCGATTGTTGTCTTTTAATTGCTTCTTCTCTCGCTCTCTCTCGTGTTGCATTGAATCAGTAGGTAATATGATAGCAAATGTTTGTCCCAGTATTGCCCCAGTGCATATCAGCTAAGATCTCTTGGTTGCTGGAGTAAAACAACTATGTCATTCATTGACCATTTTTGTGACAAAGAATGTTTGGACTACAAAGTTTCTTTGTGTTGGTTTGGCTAATCTGACAGCTTTTCTCGGGCCTTGAACCAAGCAATTTTGTGCATTAGCAGCAGTTTGGATCTAAGGTGTGAAATGGCGTTGTTGCATTTGAGCACTTTCAACTAAGCTTTTGAACAAGAATAAACTCAATATTCCATTTTCATCTTTGAAATAGACAAGTGGCCTGTAGTTACATAATAGAGGGAAGTTTAATTGTGAACAACTTGAAACATCGTTCTGAGGGAAGGGAGATAATGCTCTCGCAGATGGTATCAGCATCCCCGGTTGGAGACCTAAAGTTCCTAGACATTAGAAATACTTCAGCACCGTACTTGGAGGTGGATGCCCACAAGGGCCACTTGACCTCAATAGCTGTGCACCGACATGCTCCTGTTGTTGCGACGGGTTCAGGGAAGCAGTTCATCAAGACCTTCAGTATGAGTGGAGAGCAGCTGAGCATGGTTCGTTATCACAACAGTTTTTTGGCCCAAAGGATTGGCCCCATCAGCGCGCTGCATTTCCACCCCTACAGCATCCTATTGGCAGCAGGGGCCACTGACTCCTTTGTGTCTATCTATGCGGGAGAGACCATTCAAAGCAGATAACACTCAAAGGTGGCTCGTCTCTTCCTCTCTTTTATCATCCGTTCATCCCTCACTGGGTAAGGAACAGATAGGCTAGGTTGTGGGAAAGTAGATTTGCCTTGGTCCTCCTTGACAGTGGTCTTCTGAAGCAAATCAAAGCAAAGGATATTTTTTAGACAAATTTGGCTTTTGGAAACAAATTGTAAACATGGTTACTTCGTAATTCTGACAATCATTGGATCGTGACCAGTTTCTCTCAATGCAGTTCTCCTTTGTTTATAATGGCGTCCTCCCCTCTGTTCCGTTTCTATCGGTTTGGAGGTCATCTGCAGGAGAGAGAGGTATTACTCCCTCCATTGTATGTGTTTTTATACATTAACTGGCGTTGGGATTCTTGTGAATTGTATCATGTCTGGATGTATACCCTGTAAATCTGCTAGTCAAGGACATGCTACAGATGGATTTCTATATTACCTCTTTGATTTTGAGATGAGGAATAGATTTTCTGTCATAGGTTGTGTAAGTTTAAGCAGAATCTCTTCAATCATTTACACTAGAGCCGTAACCTCGGCAGATATATACTCCTTCCGTATTTTGTTGGCCTTGTATTTCATTCACTTGGCATAGTAAAGTAAGTCAAGGGTAAGGAAAGCAAATGAAAGGATTTTAACATCCAGCAGATTTAGTGACTGTGTGGATGGTAAGACTGTCAATGATTGAGACAAGTGGTCTGTGATGCCAAAAGTCCTGGTAATGAGAACTGATGTTGGGAATTGGTGCCTGAATCTTTGAATTAAACAGGTCTCAACCTCTCGATGATTCTATTGACCATTTCAGATGATAAGAGCTTGATAATACTGCTGGTCAGGCCTGCATGTATCCCATACAGTTGTTCCTTTATTCTAGACAGTCCTTAGCATAATTCCCTGTTAAGGATTTCTCATAAATCAGGTGGATATCCTATTTGGAGTGTCCCTTGTGAATTACATGGATTATGCTAAATGGGAAAATGTGATATCAAAATGGATGTTAAATGTAGTCTTGACAGAGGGTACTGAGCAGCCGTTCTAGTGAGGGCCTAGCCCTGTCCGGAGTGGATTGTTCCATTGGGGGGTGTCTTCTGGGTGATGGCTTCCTTTGTGTCCACTCTAGGTCTAAGCCTTTCACCTAGGGCCATCCTCAGGCTGATCCATTCCATTGTTCAATTGAGTTGAACTTCCCTGTGTGGTTTTGTTGCCATTTACAGTGGTCATATCTGTTCAGGGTTGGATAGTAAATTTCCCCACTCTAATTAACCAGGACTGCCAAATAGCTCAAGTGTGCTTGATTTCACAGCAATCATAGCCATGTCTTTCTGGTTGTTTCTAGGGTCTTCTCAGCTCTGTGACTTTTTGTATTTTATTGTTTTTTGGAAAATATTAATGGTTCATCATGTTTCCCTGTGCTGCACATCTTGTGGAAGGACCCAGTGTGAGGGAATGTTACAGTGCATTGTCAGCTTCTAGTCCAGCCCTCAGATCAGTTGATGCACAAATATGCATGGTCTCTTAATCTTCTTGAAGCCATGTTAAGAAATGACTAAATAAGGTCCACAAAGTGCTGTTGGACAAACCTAATCTGCATAGACGAACGGTTCAGGTGAGCTGGTGTTGTTTGAAATGGATAATCTTTGATAAGTTACTTGAGAAAAGAGAAGAGCTGTTTCAGGCCATGCCGCAGTGTTAGTTCAACATGTAGGTAATGGTGATGAACCTGGAGGTGGGGAGGAATTTGAAAAGGTAAGAATCTATAGGTAGCGGCTGTGTAGAGGTCTGGAAAGTTTGGTATGTGGTTAATAAGGCTTTGCATATTTCTTGAAAGATATTTGTTTGGTTTGGTTGAAGCAAGTCCAAAGAATGGAACATTATTCAATCTTTAATGATAATATCCAGAAGGATGTTTGAGGTGGTCTCTCATCCCAAGATTTAAAACATGAAATAATGTTAAATGTGTCCAACAAAATGAATTTGTCGATTTCTTGTGTTGGTATCAACCAGTGTTGGGCGGTTCTTGCATTTGTGAAGGAACCTTCGGTTCCGGTTCCTCAATAAAATAATTTCAAGTTCCGGATCAGGTTCCGGTTTTTTTTTCTTGAGCCGGTCCCGGATCCAACTTTTAAACATCGGAGAGGTTCTGGTTATCGGTTAGTTGTTGAAAAAAACCATCGTTTCCGGTTAGGTTCCGGTTCTATTTTTAAATTGTTTTTATTTCATCTAAGTGTTTTTAAAATATTGGGATTTGGTTAGTTTTCATTGAAACAAAAATAAACTAAAAAACCTGTGAGAGAAAATAGATAAATTTTTGTGGCTTGAAGTTATGAATATAATTGAGCTATCTTGATGTATCGGCATATACTAGTAATTTGATTAGTGAACCCAGGACTCTCACCTCTCACCGGGAGCTGAAGGGTTGAACCCAAGATCTCATGGAGCTGAAGATTAAACCAAAGATCTCATGGAGGTCCAGGATTTGAACCTAGGATCTCATGGAGCTTGAGAGACTTAAGAGTTTTGCCATGGGGCCACCAGGTCTCCATGCCATCTTATGCCATGGCATGGCCCACCAAGGGTTTTGGGAGGATCCAAGAACCTGAACCGGAACTTGCGTTTAGCCCATGTCGCCGGTTCTCACAGGTGTGGCTCCCGGTAGGAACCGCCGGTTCCGGTTCTAGGCTGATCCCTATTTGCCGGTCCGGTTCCGGGTCCACTTCTGCAGACTGGGTCAAGTTCTGGTCCGGTCCGGAACTGGCGGTTAACCGCCCAACACTGGTATCAACCAGTGTTGGACTGGTATACAGGGCCTGGCCGGGTATCAACCGGGGTGTTAAATAATTGAGCCGCCTGGTATTGGCAATTCCAATACCTAGGTCAATACCCTACATAGGCTGGTGTTGACAAGTGCGATACCCTTGCAATATCCGAATTATGGACAAAAACAAGGACTATACACATGGTATAGCTATAAAGTTGGGCGGGTGTACATGTGAGGGCCATGTCCAGCCAAGGGCCCGCTACTATTCTTCATTTTTAGCACATGTTAGGTAGGGGCGATGGTCCATTTGTTTTTTTTCTTAATATTAAAAAACGAGGGTCAGAGGCCCTGGGAAACTTTGTTTAGAATTATTTGGGGAAAAACATTAAAACCCCATGGCACACCATAAGGGGGCACACACCATAGTAAGTGAAAAAACGAACTATCACCCCGCGAGAGGTATTGACGACAACTTGGACGTTGCAATGGAGCGACCCAATGATCCAGAAAGACATGCCCTAAGGGCCTGCCATTGGAAAGGACCCTAGATGTAGTAGCAGTTATCATTCATAAAAAATTGACTTGTGAAAGGCCATGTGTATTGAAGCCGTGAGGCTTTCGTGGTAGACTTAAGGTGCTTTAATCTTACGATCGAACTCGGGGGAGGCTCTAGATTGTGGAGTGGAGGCCTCGCCAACTGGGGAGGGGAGGGAGCTCGGTCCAGTCGCAGAGATCTTGCAAGGCAGTGTGGCAAATGATTCCATGACAGCCCCATGTATTCCTAAAGATGTTGTGGATTGCAGCCCCGTTCTGCGACCTCCGTTTGATATCTGCACACATTTTTGCCCGAGCTTTCCTGATTCAGTGCCTAGATCGTAAAAGACCTGCGAAGCAAAGCAGAGATTGATGTTGTTTCAGCCGAGAAGCACTTCGCGCATCTGGCCTTCCATAGGTGCCATAGCGTGGAACTCCTGAGGGTTTCGAATACTATACATTTTATAGAAGTTTGCTCGGTGCCAGTGTCGTTGTCGCACACCTCACTTCGGTAAGTTCCCCCTCAAGTCATAGTTACTCGCTTTGATGCACGCGCCTGACTCCCAACCTGGCCGCCGGGCCAACTTGGAGCTTCGGCTGCTCACCGGGGCATAACGGTCCCCCTTTGTTCTCCCAAAGAACCCTCCACCGATTTGGAACCAGCGGGAATTCCCTTTGGTAGTTGGCAGTCCGGAACAGCTCCCCACTCTTTGGTCGCTTTCCGGCTCGCTCGCTTACTCACTAGTTTTTGGTCACCAACGGGCTTGCACCGTTCTCAGGGTTACTACTCCCTATATATACTTCTGTAGCTGTCCGCGGGGGTTTCACAACCAGCCATGCCATTTTATGGCGAACCACCACGAAAACCCTCGACTCCCGGTGATGAGTTGCGGTGAGTTTTGGCCCACTCACCACGGCCCCCATGGACCGTGATGAGTCCCAAGACTCCCCACGACTCCCACCACGAGGTCTCCGCCCCCATGGTGAGTCCTATGCCACCCCCACTAAGTCCCGCTAAGCTACCACCACCCCATACCTATCGCTGCCGCTGCCCCCACCACAAGGGCAACCCCTCATGTGTCCCGACGCCCTGCCCTCAAGGCAAAGGGCCGCGACACACACCCCTACCAACAGGGAGTCGATGTCCTCATCGACTTGTCCATTTTGTAGAAACGAACATCCAAGTTGTGGCGTCCCACATCAAAGAGTTTGTTTCCGTACCATGGCGTCCCATGGCAAAGAACCAAACCCCACACTTGACTCTACTCTCCACTAGCTAGTTCCTCCAAGTCCCGGCCAAGGGTAGAGCCTCTCCAGCTCCTCCCAGTGCACTCCTCTTGGCCTACTTCAAGGCCAAGGAACGATCCTCCCCGAGGATCGAATCGCCTTACTGCAACAACATTGCTTGCAACCGCTCATGATGCCGCTTTTGGCATCACCTTGAGCAAGGGTTCCCTGGAACCCTCTTTGACTAGGAAGATAACCTTGAACCAACCGTGCGCCCCAATCACTACAATTGGGTCCGCCTTGGAATGCTGGCCTGAGGTACGGGAACACGCCGAAGCCGCACTACGACTTCGTTCCGAGGCTACACGATTATAGTACGTGAACGGAAGCACGTAGCTTCCGCGTTAGCCCGCACTACAAGGCAACCCCCTCGGTAGCGCAGTTATAGTACGCGCACGCGCCAGGTGCGCATTAGCACGTGAACTCCCAAAGAAGGCGCAAGTTTCCTTGCCCCTTGGATGGGGGTCACCCGATTTCGGCACTACGCAAACACACGATTAACCCAATTTACCTCTCCCACTTTTATAAGCTAGCATACATTCTACACACTAGCCAACCATATCATGCATCACCATTCCAAACAAAGTAGGACGCACAACATTTGGAATCCATTTCATTTATAGCATGTTTTGTACAATACAAGTTTTTGCAATCGGATTCCTAAGCTAGCTAAACCGGGCTAAGCATGCATTTCCTCACCCACGCTCCAAGGTTGATGTCCCCATCAACGCTTCTTCCGCTTTTGAGGTCGCCCTTCGAAAGCTGCAACCGCCTCGGATGCGTTTCCCATTTCTGAGGCACGCACCCAAGATGCCTCCACATGATGATAGCCCTTCCATTTGACGAGATACTCCGTTTCTCGGTTCTTGAACCTCCTCGACTTAAGTATTGCCTCCACCTCGTACTCAGGTTCATTTTCATGATCCAACAGCATAGGTGGCGGACGCAACACTTGATGCCGATTTGGACGCGCTTCATCTTTGAAGTAAGGCTTCAAAAGGGATACATGGAATACTGGGTGCACCTTACTGTTTGCCGGCAGCTCCAATTCATACACATCCTCATTCATAACCTTCTGAATGCGAAAGGGTCCCGCATACGGAGGTACGAACTTCGGACTCACTTCCGGAGGTAGTCGGAAATTCTTGATGTTCAACCAGACCTCTGTACCTGCCTCAAACTTCACTTCCCTCCGCTTCCGATTCGCCTGCCTTTCATACCGTTTCCTAGCTTTGGCAATGTTGTACTTTGCGAGCTTCAACAAACGCTCGCGTTCTTCCAGTACCGCCGCTACTGCCGGTTCCTCAACGTCCTGGGCGGCCCAACTTGTCGGCACCAGAGGTGCTTTTCCATAGACCAATACGAAAGGGGAAACTCCCGTGTGGAGTGTTCTGTGTTATTATAACAGAACTCTGCCGCGTCTAAGTGTTCCACCCAGTCTGTTTGGTCTGCCGACACGTAATTCCGCAAGATCTGCTTCACTACGGAATTTACTCTTTCTGTTTGGCCGTCGGTTGTAGGTCGGAAGGCGGTGCTCATCTTCAGCCTCGTCCCCATCTTCTTCCAAAGTGCCCTCCAAAATTTACTCGTAAACTTTGGATCGCGGTCCGAGACAATATCCTTCGGGACTCCATGATGCTTTAAGACGTGGGCGAAGTAAAGTCGCCCTGTCTCCTGCGCTGTTGCCGTCTCCTTGGTGGGGATGAAATGGCCTATTTTACTGAACCTATCCACCACCACCATGATTGCATCGAATCCTTTTGACAGCGGCATAGCAGTCATGAAATCCATCGAGACGCTTTCCCAAGTCCCCTCTGGAATCGGTAAGGGTTGTAACAGCCCCGCTTGCTTTTTGTACTCGCTCCAGTTTTGTTGGCATGTGGTGCATGTCTTGACATACTCCTCTGCCTCCTCCCTCAGTTTGGGCCAGAAATACTCTTTCTTCAAGAGTGCCGCAGTGCGCTTGGCTCCGCCGTGGCCCGCAGGCGGGCTATCATGGCATTCTCTCAAGAGGCTATCTTTGATCCCTCCCTTCGGCACGTAGAGACGCTTTTGCTTATACCGGAGCAGTCCATTTTGCAAGTGGAACTGCGATTTAACCCCCATCCTCAAGTCCTGCATCACGGACTTCGCCAGCTCATCCTTCCGGCAAGCCTTTCGGATCTTCCTTTGGAGCGTCGTCTCGCCCTTGTACACCAACAAGAGCTGTTGCTTTCTACTTAAAGCATCGGCCACCACGTTGTCTCGCCCCGGTTTGTACTGGATATCCACGTCGAACACCGCCAAAGTATCTTGCCACCTAAGTTGTTTTGGGGACAACTTGGGCTGCGTGGCAAAATACTTCACCGTGACATTGTCCGTGAACACCTTCACCGGGTTTGAACCAACATAGTGGCGCCAAAGCTCAAGACAGTGCACCACCGCCTTCATCTCTTTTTCGTGCGTCGGCCACCGTCGCTCCACTTCATTCAATTTCTTACTTTCGTAAGCCACTGGACGTCCATCTTGCATAAGTACACCCCCAATCGCGAAGTTCGACGCATCTGTATGAATCTCAAATGGACGATCGAACTCCGGGATTTTCAAGACTGGAGCTTCCGCCATCCGCTGCTTCAATTCAGCAAAAGCTTGGCCACAAAAGGTGTTCCATGCCCAGACTTTAGATTTATACAAAAGGTCTGACAGCGGCCCCGCGATCTTGGCGAAATTTCTTACATACTTCCGGTAATAGGAGGCAAGTCCTAGGAAGGATCGCACTCCCGGGACCGAAGTCGGAGGCTCCCAGTCCAAGATCGCCCTCACCTTTCTGTCATCCATTTTGATCCCATCCTGTGTAATCACATGCCCCAGGAACTCCACTTTTGTGACCCCAAATTCGCACTTTGAAGCTTTGGCATACAGCTTCCCTTCTCGCAACTTTTGGAACACCCTTTTGAGGTGCTCCAGGTGCTCCTCCTTTGTTTTCGAGTACACCAAGATGTCGTCGATGTACACGATCACAAAGTCGTCTAACCACTCCTGAAAAAGGCTGTTCATAAGCGTGCTAAAGGTTGCAGGTGCATTGGTGAGCCCAAAAGGCATCACCAAGAACTCATATGAACCATACCTTGTCTTGCACGCAGTCTTCTCCTCATCTCCTTCCGCCACCCGAATTTGATGATAGCCGGAGCGCAAGTCGATCCGGTTGAAATACTTCGCTCCTGCCAACCAATTGAAGAAGTCGTCGATCCTTGGCAAAGGGTACCGGTTTTTGATAGTTACCTTATTCAGAGCCCTGTAATCGACACATCAGCGTCCCATCCTTCTTGTCTGCGAATAGCACCGGGGCTCTGTAAGGTGACTTACTCGGCCGGATGTACCCCTTTGACATTAGATCCTTGAGCTGAGTCTTCAGCTCGACCAACTCCCTGTGGCTCAACCGGTAGGGTGCCTTGGCAGGCGGTTCCGATCCCGGTATCACCTCAATCTTGTGGTCAACTCCTCTTCGCGGTGGCAAGCCGCTTGGTAAATCCTCCGGCATCACATCTTGGTATTTCTCCAAAATCCCCTTGATCCAATCTGGGCTCGGCTCCCCATCGCCTTCTTCCTTTACTTCTCTAATGTAAAGCAAAAACTGGGGCTCGTGCGCCTCCTCCACGGCCCACTCCCTTGCTGACAGAAGGTTTATTCGCCCTCCCACGAGTTTGGGCGTTTCCGAAACTCGTAAGACCTCGCCACCATTCCAACATGGCAGTGTGACTACCCTCTTGCGGCCATCTATGACCGCTCCGGATCTGCTCAAAAAGGTCATCCCCAAAATGAGATCCACTCCATCGATCTCGCAGACGGTGAAGTTCTCACGTCCCTCCCAACTCCCCAGTTGAAGAGGAACATCGAACGCCAACCTCGTCGCCAATTGCGGTTCTCCTTTGGCAGAACGCACCTCAATAGAGGCCCCTACGTCAGTTGTCGGAAGTCCCAGCTTTTGTGCCGTTGCCGGTGTTATGAAGGAGTGCGACGCTCCTGTGTCCACCAACAATGACACGTTAGTTCCGGATATTATCCCATCCACGAACAATAAGTGACTCCCTTTACGCAATGCGCCAGTTTCCTGATACAACTCACAAGAATATTTGCCTACCTTGCAAGTCCTGGCGACCACCGCTTCCACCAGGCGACTGATGGTATCTTCCGACAGCTCCGTGGTTGCCCGAGTCATGTTCAATTGTCGGGGCTTCGTGCACTTCTTGGCCATGTGCCCGGGCTCTCCGCAATTGAAACATACTCCATCAAAGGTCGCCTTCTGTCCGCCATAAACCGCTCCACCCGCTTTTCCTTTCGAAGCACCGGGTGCCACCTTGACGTGTGAAGGCCCTCCCTTCGATTTCCACGTGCCATTGTCGCCGCGTGGCCTATCCCACTTCTTTTCCGGTCGGAAGGAGTCACCTTCCCGTCGGGTGTTCTTGTGGTTCAGCTCCGTACGGCCTTGTCTTTCACCCCTAGGAACATCTGAGAAACATTCAGCCCTCTCAATTGCCTCATTCAGAGTCTTAGGTGGCTTCTCCTCCAACTTCCGCCTGGCCCATGGGGCCAGTCCTGCCACAAAGTTGAAGACCATTTCCGGTTCTGCCATGTCCGTGACTTTGAGCAAAAGCACATTGAAGGCCTGAACATATCCCCGAATGTCGTCTGTTTGCTTCAAATTCCTCATCTTGTCCCGGGCAAGCCAGGACGCATTGAGGGGCACAAACTGTCTCTTCATTAATTCCTTGAACCCACTCCAATTCAAGGTTTCCGGACTTGGACCTCGGTCGTGAAGGCGTTTCTGCCACCATTGTTGAGCATAGCCCCTCAAATAGGTGGGAGCCACTTCCACCCGATCCTCGTCACTCAACTTGGCCGCCCGGAAGTACTGCTCTAGCTCCAGGAGCCAGGTGTTGAGTGCCTTCCGATTTTGGACGCCCTCAAAGGTGCCGGGTTCCTTAGGCTTCACCTTAAACTTTGCCTTAGGGGAAGTGGCATTAGCCGCCTTCAACACGTCTTTCAACGTCCCGCCAAACTGCGCCAACAACCCTTCCCAAAAGGCTGCCGGCATGGGAGGCATCTCTTGGTTTGTCGGAGCTCTCAAGGATTCCTCGGGCTCCGACTCCTCGGATTCCTCCCGCTCTTGAGCGGCCTCGTTTTCGGAAACATGCATCGCTTCCTCAAACGGCCGCCTTGGTGACACGTCGCCCCCATCGGGCTCACCAGGATCATCATCTTTTGGGCCGTTCCGCTTTCGCTTTCGCTTGCCCGACCCCATGATGAGGCCAATCCCAAGGACGATCGCGTACTGAACTCTAAGCTCTGATACCAAGTGTCGCGCACCTCACTTCGGTAAGCTCCCCCTCAAGTCATAGTTACTCGCTTTGATGCGCGCGCCTGACTCCCAACCTGGCCGCCGGGCCAACTTGGAGCTTCGGCTGCTCACCGGGGCATAACGGTCCCCCTTTGTTCTCCCAAAGAACCCTCCACCGATTTGGAACCAGCGGGAATTCCCTTTGGTAGTTGGCAGTCCGGAACAGCTCCCCACTCTTTGGTCGCTTTCCGGCTCGCTCGCTTACTCACTAGTTTTTGGTCACCAACGGGCTTGCACCGTTCTCGGGGTTACTACTCCCTATATATACTTCTGTAGCTGTCCGCGGGGGTTTCACAACCAGCCATGCCATTTTATAGCGAACCACCACGAAAACCCTCGACTCCCGGTGATGAGTCGCGGTGAGTCTTGGCCCACTCACCACGGCCCCCATGGACCATGATGAGTCCCAAGACTCCCCACGACTCCCACCACGAGGTCTCCGCCCCCATGGTGAGTCCTATGCCACCCCCACTAAGTCCCGCTAAGCTACCACCACCCCATACCTATCGCTGCCGCTGCCCCCACCACAGCGGCAGCCCCTCATGTGTCCCGACCCCCTGCCCTCAAGGCAAAGGGCCGCGACAGTCGTAGTTGAGAAGGAGGTCGATGGTGGAAATGGGTCTATTGTTCCAGTGTTGGTATATGTCTTTGATGAAAGGCCAGATGTTTGCTGGGGCGTGGCAGAAGATGAGGCTATGCTCGATTGATTCAATGATCCCTGAAGAGCAGCAGGCGCATAAGAGGGCGTCATTGAACTGTAGCCATTCTCCTACCTTGAGCACTCCGTTGGCTATTTGCCAGAGGAATGCTGCAATTTTGGCAGGGCATATTTTGATTGAGATAGATTTCCAAATGGAAGACCAGTTCTCCCCTCTGAAACCCTTATGTTCCCATCTAGCATCCCATTTGGCCTAAAGAGGCTGAGCATTAATGAGGAATTTGTAACCTTTTTTCGTTGAATATGTGAAGAAGGGTTCCGGGGTCCTCGAGAATGACCATGATCATTCGTCTGGGTCAAAGTGAAGCTTTGCCAATGGTCTTCCTGAAATCCAGACAAACCTACTGGTGGCCAACCAGATGTGTATGGGGATTGCAGGAGGGGGCAGAGGGTTCATTTCTTTGGAGGCTGATGACCAACAACAAATTCTAACCAGAGTGAGGGGGAGAGAGGGTAGAATGGAGGGTTGCGTAGAAACAACTCTCTAGGCCAACTCACTGCCGCTGTGAATGCTGCTAGTGTCGGTATCTTGCCTCGCTGGGCAACCGCAACTCCTCCTATGAACGTCACAGGGAGCTGCACACGTCGGCCCTCCCCTGATTGCCATGCAGGCCTATAGGAAGCTGACTCCTCCCAAAAATCCAGGGTGAAGCCCATGGGGTACAACACTGCCCCACCAACCAGGACATCGTATGAGACCGCGTCTGTCACAATGGCCTTGGCTCGCATCATTGAGCCATCTGTAGGGTGATCCGGCCGTAGTCTGATAGCCAACTCACGCCGTGTCATGCCCCGAGCCTGCTCTAATCCTCCCAGAGACGTCTGTATCTGGAAAGGACAAGGCTCCATATCCGCCTCCGTGAGGCCCAAGCCTGCAATAGCAGCTCTGCCCAGCATCAATGGCTGAGCTCCCGAGTCCAACAAGACCCGCAGTGGCCGGTACCTCTTGCCTGCCGGTCCACTCAAACAGAAAATGCCATCCTGGTTGTCTAACATGACAACTCCAGGTGTCACCATGGCGCGCTCAATGGCTGGCCTAGCTGGCAGATCCATCAATCTGGCAGCTGCAGCTTGCCATGGCGCCGCCGTGGCAGTCTTGATCCTCAAATCCGAGGATCCCTCCGGCACTACACCTCGCACTATCTCCGCAGAAGATGAAGTAACCTCCCCACTCTCACAGAGTGTAGCTGCCAGCCTAAACATCTCAGCTGGTCTTACCCTCGGCGTCGCAATCATGGTAGCCAAGAACAATGGAGCCTGGCACACAGATGTGGCCTCTCCTAGCAGCACACTAGCTGCCGTAGCCTTGGCAACACTAGGTAGTGGTGCTACCCTTGTAGCTCTCCCCAATGGCATAGTAACCTCCGCCTCGGTAACAGTCGGACGAGAACTAGGTGCCATGGATGGCGTCGACACTGTCTCCGCCAATGTGAATGACTGAGGAAGCCTAGCCTGACGGCTTGCCTCCCCACGCTGTGGATCCAACTCCACCTCTGCACCTCGTGGCTCAGGAACTCGTGCTGCTCCTCGAGTCACGGCTGCAGCAGATTCCACCTGCACTAGTGGTAGTGCTGCTCCACACATGAATCCCATGCCTCCCATATCTCCTCCCTCAGGAGCAGGAGGTGGACCATCCGGCCTTAGAGCCGGTACCACCTGAGCTGTAGTCATGGCAGCGAGCCTCTTCTCTAGCTGCTGAAGCCGGTTGGCCATGCCTTGGTCAACACCCTGACCTCCGCGTCCTTGGCCATGTTGAGCTTGCCCTTGGCCTACACCTCGTGGCTGGCCACCTCGTCCTCTCTGGGCTGCTCCACCTCGCCCTCGGCCACCATTGTTCCCTTGGAACTGGCCTGGGCGCAACTCAGGATGCAAACCATAACACTGGGCCTCTCCATGCCCGTGCTTGCCACAATGCCCACACTGCAACTGTGCAGGCTGTGCATGTGCCGGCCCTTTGCCTCCCTCTGGGCAATCCTTCTTGACATGGGGTCCTCCACATGTCCAGCACACCACATCCGCCCGTTGTTGGCCAGCAAATGAAGGGAGAGACCCCTGCATCTGAGGTCCTCTCTGCCCTTCCCTGAGCTTCACCTGAGCCCCCTTGTTGCCTTGAGCACGTTGAGGTAGTGGTTGGCTAGGAGCACCACTACCCCGTGGTGTCTCCTTAGCAAATCCCACCATGACCACTCGTTCCTCCACCATGTTGAGCTCTATCCGCTCTGCCAGCAAAAACACATTTGCTAAGGTGGGTCGGGCCGCTTGTAGGAGAATTGCATCCCGCACCCTTCTCCTCAGCTCCTTATCCAATATCCCATACCAGAATTGGACTGCCTGAGCTTCCGTAACCCTTGGGTTACATTTATCAAGCGCCTCATGCGAGTGAAAGCCTCCCTCAAGCTCTCGGTCGACTTCCGTTGGAACTCTTGCAAGCTCCGCAAATTCTCTGTCCTCACCCCTTGGTAGTTCCCTCTCAACTCTTTGAAGAACTCCACAACAGGGTTGAAGGCAGGCACGGGTACTAGTGCTGGTGCGGTAGTGGCTTGGGTGGACATCGTAGCTACTGTACCACCAGTCCCACTAGTCCCACTGCTACTCGCTGAAGCTGCCGGTGAAGCGGCAGGTGTAGCCACTGCCCTCGTGGCTCTAGTGCCCCTAGTGATGGAGACATAGTCGGGTGACCAGTACATCCTCCACTCCTCGATCTCAACCTCATGCCCCCGCCTGAACTCATGGTAATCATCCATAGGCAGCCCCTCAAGGTGCTGAAACAGCCCCTTTCATGCCATGAAAGGCGTAAATAGTTGTGGATTGCGCATTTGCTGCAAATCACACCAACTATCAAACTCTTGGATAAAATCATCCAACTCGATGGTGCCCACCGCCCCAGAGTACCTTCGTGGCCCCTTGGTAGCTCCATACATCTCCTCCATTGTGTCCCACAACAATGGCAAAGAAACAACTTGCACCGCCGGTATGAGTCCTCCTGATTCACAATCCAAATCAGAACCTTCCGTAGAAGACACAGGAAGTGAAGGTGGCCTAAACCGCACACCTCGTCTCATGTACCCACTAGTACTACTAGTGCTCGAACTGGCACTGTCCCCAGCAACTAGTGGCACCTCCGTGTTGACACTCAACCGGTCATGAACATGTCCCTAACCCCCTCTCCACAAGGTAACCGGGTAGAGAACCTGTTGCGGCTTATGGTTTGGAATACTAAGTTCCTAACATAGCCTACACTTGTACTTGCATGACCATGGGAATATCATGAAGATACTCCTCAAACCGCCCTCCACGAGCTTCAAAATTCGGCCTTCAAGACCACATGTCAGTCCTTAGGCAGTCCACTAGTGCCTCCACGAGTCAGCACGGGCCGTCCACAGGTCAACACGGGCCACCACAGACCAGCACAGGCCCACACAGCTCACTGGTCACAGCCGTCACAGCCCCACACAGGCCACAGCCCTACACAGGTCACACGGTCACAGCCCCACAGGCCGCAGCCTGTCACAGCCCGTCACAGCCCCAAAGGCCACAGCCCGTCACAACCCCACAGGCCACATGGCACAGCCTGTCACAACCCTACACAGGTCGCAGGGGTCACAGCCCCTCACAGCCTGTCACAGCTCATCACAGCCTGTCACAGCTCGCCATAGCCTGTCACAGCCTGTCACATTCCGTCACAGCCCCAAAGGCCACAGGGCACAGCCTGTCACAGCCCCTCATAGCCCGTCACAGCCCCACAGGCCACAGGGCACAGGCTGACAAGCCCCTCACAGCCCGTCACAGCCCCACAGGCCACTGGGCACAGCTTGTCACAACCCGCCACAGCCTGTCACCGCCCCTCATAGCCCATCACAGCTCGCCACAGCCTGTCACAGCCCGTCACAGCCCCACAGGCCACAGGGCACAGCCTGTCACAGCCCCTTATAGCCCGTCACAGCCCCATAGGCCAAGGGGCACAGCCTGTCAAGCCCCTCACAGCCCATCACAGCCCCACAGGCCACTGGGCACAGCCTGTCACAGCCCTTCACAGCCCCAAAGGCCTCAGGCATGGCCTGACACAGCCCGTCACAGCCCGTCACAGCCCGTCACAGCCCCAAAGGCCTCAGGCACGGCCCCTCACAGCCCATCACAGCCCCAAAGGCCACGGGCACAGCCTCTCACAGCCTCTCACAGCCCGTCACAGCCCCAAAGGCCAGGGGCGCAGCCCGTGACAGCCCCTCACAGCCCATCACAGCCCCAAAAGGCCACCGGCACAGCCCCTCACAGCCCATCACAGCCCCCAAGGCCACCGGCGCAGCCCCTCACAGGCCCTCACAGCCCGTCACAACCCCGAAGGCCACCGGCATAGGCCCTCACAGGCCCTCACAGCCCGTCACAGCCCCGAAGGCCACCGGCGCAGCCCGTGACAGCCCCTCATAGCCCGTCACAGCCCCGAAGGCCACCGGCGCAGCCCGACACAGCCCCTCGCAGCCCGGCACAACCCGTCACAGCCCCGAAGGCCACCGGCGCAGCCCGGCACAGCCCCTCACAGCCCGTCACAGCCCCCAAGGCCACAGGGACAGCCCGTCACAGCCCCATCCATGGCCGCTCTGGCAGTTTAGCCATTTCTCCAAGGGGTTTAGCCACGCCAAGCTAGGGTTTGTGTCTCTTGGACTCTAGGCTTCTTTCCACCGAGCTATGGCGGCTGTGAGGAAATCAGCAAGGTATTCTTGCTCTTTCGGCTCCCACACACCACCATAGTAGCCCTAAGCCATGAGGTGGTTGCCACAAACCAAGCCTTCTTTCTCACTTAGCCTCCCCAAACACGCCACTAAACTCAATGGCAAACAACCAAGCCCTGCTGGTTCCCAGCCCTTGTGAGCACTCATCACTAGAAGCATTCGTGTCTTTTCCGAATCGACTGCATGTCCAAAACCACTGAGGGAACAACTTTGAGATGTTTGTTACTACTGCACAGTCGTAACGGATAAATTCACATTTCTAATGGCGGATAGAAGTTGCATCAATGACTCCGCAGTCGGCACAATATTCGCGGCGATTTAATTCAATTACGTAAATTGTTTTTTTTTTAAAATAGCAATTACAAGTGGTTTTAAGCACTAGAGAACGACTCTTAACAACTAGGCATTCATTGCACACCCTATTCAAAAATGGAATTTTTATAAGTGCTCCACATGGCTCATGACGTGGAATATTTTGATGTATTTTAGGGCTTGTGTGGCTCGTAGAGATTGTTCTAATCGTCGGATGTAAAATGATCTAAGGGTGGAAGAGTATCTTTGTCCTTTGCCTAAATTTGTCTAAGTGTTGGGAGAGGGATGGAGGCTTGAGAGAGAGACGAACAAGTGATGCGAGAAGGACGAAGACCAAATCGAGGCCCATGTCCTATTGTCGCAAGCGTTTATGGCGTCAAGGGCGCATTATGTGCAAATGTGGGCTCTTGGCTCCCCTTTGTACCATGATTTGGTATTCTTCCTGATGATCACAAGGTTCTTGGGGGAATCAGCTTGGTCTTAGCAACCCATATTTTAATCTCTGCCCGCTCAGCTGCACCGTGGTGGTTCTTACGAACCAATCCCACATTACCTGACTAGAGATACAAGCAGCACGCACAAGAGGTCTTCTTGGGTTCATGGTCAGTCTAATCCGCAATGGGTCATGACACAAGGTAGAGGACAATGTGGTGAGGGCACCTTCTTCTTCGAGCTATTTCAGCCTGTTTTGCCGAGATGTAGTGTCGTGGAGTGCGATGCTTGCAGGGTATACACAGCAGGGACGTGGGATGGAGGCTTTGGAGACCTATGAAGTTGCGAAGGGAGAGTTTGATAACATGGCTGAACAAGATGTTGTCTCAAGGAACACGCTGAATCTCGCAAGATATGGCCAGCATGTGTGCGGGATGAGGGCATTGGAGACATATGAGCAAATGTTGAGAAGAGGTGCAGCCTGACCGGGTCACGTTCATTTGTGTTTGCAATGCATGTGCAAACCTGGCAGCCCTGGAGACTTGGTAAAGGGCAAAGAGGTCCATCGTGACATTGTCAAAGCTGGAATTGTACCAGATGTAACAATACCTCGTCGACATGTATGCCAAACGTGGGAGCATTCCCTTGTGGACAAGGAGTGTTTAACAATATGGCTGAGCGAAATGTGGTGTGGTGGAACGTGATGATCG
The DNA here is from genome assembly GCA_030704615.1 of Takakia lepidozioides. NCBI lineage: Eukaryota > Viridiplantae > Streptophyta > Takakiopsida > Takakiales > Takakiaceae > Takakia > Takakia lepidozioides. The sequence goes on along the minus strand of CM060733.1, from coordinate 68,486,977 downwards.
CAGGACATGCACAACATGGGCGGGGATTGCGGGTTTTGGAGACCTATGAGCAAATGATGTGGGTCTAGGGGGTGAAGCCCGAGCACATTACGTTTGTTTGTGTTTGTAGTGCATGTGTGAGCCTGTTGGAGAAGGGCAAAGAGGTCCATGGTTGCATCGTCAAAGCTGGAATTGTGGTAGATGTCATTCTGAACATGAATACTCTTCTAGATAGGGAGTGTTCAACAATATGGCTGAGCGAAATGTGGTGTCGTGGAAAGTGATGATCGCAGGACATGCACAACAGGGGCGGGGATTGCAGGTTTTGGAGACCTATGAGCAGTTGATGTGGGAGGGGGTGAAGTCCGACCACATTACGTTCAGAGAGTTCAAATGCCTCTCCACCATGACCTTGCTTAGCTAACCATGCCTTGCTGATGTTGTTGTCTTGCACTTGAGCTGTTTTTGGACACTGGCTGGAACATCCACAAGGCGGCTCTGCTCGAGAGAGAAATCAGCTTGAATGCAGGGGCAGATTTTGAGATCACAATCGCCACTTAGAACGTTGTTCTTTGCACCGGCATGGCATGTCAGCATGCATATCAGCCCAAACTCATTACTCCGTGAGCCTTCCACTGCCGGAGTGTGCCCATTCAAGCCAGATCTTCGAAACGCAGGGATGGAACGGGGTTTTGAAACCAGCATTGCCTAATTGGATACCCAATTCAGCTCCGCATCTTGGTCCATTAATCTGCTGCACATTGTGAAGTTTTCTGCCCGTTCACCGCAAGTTGAAGAAGGAGTATTCTTAAAACATGGGTACTCACAATCTGAAAATGGCTCCAGCTTATGTTGCTTGAGTGCGAATATGAGTGTGGTTGGCTTGGCAGCTTTACATCTGGTCCATCCCACTCGATATGATGAGCAGGTTCAGCTTGACTTCTCTCACACAAAAGACGCTGCCAAGATGGGGTTTGCTGCCCTAGATGACTTCCCGTCGTTGTTCTGGGCTGCAACATACAATTTAATCTGGCCCATGGCGAGGGGCCTTGCCTTCCACCAATCATCTGTAAGTCATGTGAAACTGTTTTTGTGGCAGTTTGTAAGCAGTGGGCAGTGAAGGTGGGCTGTTGTAGGATTTGATGAACTCAATACCGTGTACTGACAGCAACCCCTCATCTCTTATGCAAGCATTCAACAAGCCAAGTTGACTGCAGAGCATATTCAGCCCCCCACGTTTCTAGTTGCCTAATGTTCTTCATCTCCTAGGCAGAGCATTTTCTAGGGTCTCCATCTGTGATGACACACTATCTTCTCATGTGGTTCAGCTTCTGGTCTTGCTCTTGTTTGCACCACCCCAATGAAGGGCAGTTCCCACCTGCTTGATTCTCTCTATATGGTTGTCTTGGGTCTTGGCAGGGTTTCCCACAACCGCCTTTCCTTTTCAGACTGCCAGTCATCAGCCTCGTTCTCCAATGCTTCACTTTCTTCCCAAGTGAAGTGCTCTCCTCTTTTATGCTTCAACGTCCCTGCAGGTGTCTTTTCCTTCATCTCCCGTGGTGCTTTCGAATGAATGAGCACTGATTTACATCTGTTGGCAACACTTACGGTGTCCCTTTCCTTGCATGCCACTGCAGGCCCGCATTGACTTTCTTGGCAGGGAAGTCTCCTCCTTCTCCCTCATTTTCTGGCTCTGTTGGTGCCCCACTCACCATGCTATCAGGGCTGCACTTATTTTGTGGTGTTGCGCCAGCCAAGGGCGATCCTTCACTGGTCCGATTGTTGGCAACAGCTGATTGGAGTCTTCTTGGCAGAGTCTCCCACGAGCTCCCATCAATTTCAGGCATCAGGTTTTCTACCCTGCCCTTCCACTTTTCATAAGCGAGGTGCCTGTCTTCCTCCCTTTCACTCTTCAGCCTCTCAGGCAGATTTTTCTTCATGCGATTGCTGCTCCCATACTTCCAGTCCTTGTTTAATTTTCTCCAGCCATCACCCTCAGATTTGACAAGGTATTGCTGCCCTTCCTTGTGTCTTTCCTCACTCCCAGCTGCTGGTTTTATCCCAGATTTACCTCTCATCCTTGCCTGGGGTTTTGCTTGCCAAACAGCCCTTGTGTGGGGAACTTCAACGAAAGGCAACATCTCATTCTCAGCTCCTGTCTTTGTACCTCTTTGTAATAGTCCAGCCTCGGGTGCCTCACTTTCTGATTGCTGGGTTGCATTCTTCGCCGCCAACCTTTGACAAGAAAGTGTGCTCCATCTTCCTCATCTCCTACTGGTTCCCTTGATGCTTCACCTCGTATGTCTTCCTCCTCATGTTTTAGCAGCAGCTCCCATGCTTGAATTGCTACTTTTCCTCGTAGTTGATCTTGTGCTTTCCTTTTTCTCCGTAGCCTAATCAACAGTTTTGTCTTGGCAGCTCCCTTGCCATGAGTGCCTTGTCTCACTGCATCTCCCTTGGCTGCCCACCATCCGTGGAGTCTTTCTTGCACTATTCTGACCCTCGTTGGCATGCACTTTGCTGCGATGCCCCACATGTATTTACTGCTCCCTTTAATCATCAACATAGTGCTCCAGAGCCAGTTCCTCATTGTTGACCAGTTGACCTTCTCAGCCCTTGGACCCCATTTTCCCTTCTCCCATGTTGCCTCGTCTTTCTGCTTCATCATTTGCTTTACTTGCACGATGTTGCTTCTTCCCTACAGCTCATCATGTGTTGTGGCTCTTTCCCATGTTGCACTCACTCCCATCATACGTTGTGCAGTTGATAAGACTGAGATGAGTTGATGCAGGATAGGGGGAGGGCTTGCTGGTGTATGTTGTCCGATAGGCCCCATGCACAGAGTCAAAGCTGGAAGTCAGCCTTGCAAGGACCCAAGTGAGAGAAGTCTGGTGGGGGTAGCATCTTGGGGGATGGTAGTTAGGGCAATGTGTGTCTAGGGCAATATATGTCATAGCAGCGGGTGATGTGCTGCCAATTTTGAGGATAGAGACAGCCTGTAAGCTGTAGATTTGTATAAGTGGTTTCTTCTGACATATATTGCTCCCAGTTTGCCACAACCAGTTGTTTGCGTTTGTAGTGCATGTGCGAGCCTGCTGGGGAAGGGCAAAGAGGTCCATGGTTGCATCGTCAAAGCTGGAATTGTGGCAGATGTCATTCTGAACAATACCCTTGTGGACAAGGAGTGTTCAACAATATGGCTGAGCGAAGGATAGAGTGTAATGACTGCTAATGAAGGCACCTTCTTCAATTTCACCTTGTTTTCCCCTCTTATCAGAATCGCCCCTAATTATTCATGTCTGAATTCTGCAAGTTAGCTGGTTGAGTGAAGCTTTGATAGTTTGGAGTGACTTTGACATGATTCTGCCAATGTGACAACAGGAAAGTATCAGAAACAGGTAACACAGACGAGGAGAAGTTGTGGAATGAATATTTTTCTGACCCCAGTCAATGGTGGGACAATCGAGGCAAGAAGGTGAATGTTTGTTGGATTATAGAGAGTAGCAGATGCAATTGAGCGTAGGAACTAGTGTGATAAGTTGAGTTGGGTGCTTCCTAGAACAAGTCTAGGCTATCATCGTCAACTGCTAGCAACAAGGCAAGGTTGTATGCATGATTCGTGCGAGGCATGGATAGTTGAAGGAGCAAGGATAGAGTGTGGGTGCAGATTCACCCAAGAGGGCCAGACTTCAAGCTCCAGATTAACTATGAAGCTACAAGAAACCTGCATGGGTAGATGGTCAACTGGCAGCAATGGCACAATTGATAAAATCAGACATTGTTAATGAAGGCATCTTCTTCAGCACATTTCACCCTGTTTTTCCCTCTTATTAGAATCGGTCCAAAATTTCCATGTTGAATTATGCAAGTTAACTGGTTGAGTGAATCTAGTTTGGAGTGACTTTGACATGATACTGCTATGTGACAACAAGAAAGTATCAAAAAACAAGTAACAGACATGAGGAGAAGCTGTGGAATGAATACTTTTCTGCCCCCAGTCAATGATGGGACAACCGAGGCAAAAAGGTGAATGCTTGCTACATTTCAGAGAGTAGTAGACGCAATTGAGCATAGGAACTAGTGTGATAAGCTGAGTTGGGTGTTTCCTAGAACAAATGTAGGTTGTTATTGTCAGCTACTAGCAGCAAAGCAAGGATGAATGCATGATTTGTGCAGGGGCATGGATAGCTGAAGGAGCAGGGATAGAGTGTGGTCCAGATTCATCCTAGAGGACCAAATTTCAAGCAAAAGATTTACCTATGATTCCCTGTGGATCAATAACTACAAGAAACCTCCATGGGTAGATGGTCTATTCCGTGGAACTCACTGAAGTCTTGCATTATGAGGATCAGAACTGCTTGACTTGCACGAGGCCTTGATCCTTAGGCAATCCCCAGAGCAGCAGTAGCTTTTGGGCTGTTTTTTTACTTTGTGTTTTTCATTTTGTCCCATAAGCTCTTTGAGCTTTCCGCAGATGTAATAAAGTACCATTTTGTTTCATTTCATTCATTTTCATTTCATTTTGTTTCATGGCATGTCTTTCATCGTTTGTGCATTTCTAATGCATGATTAGTTCTCTTGTATGGCATTACTAGTCGACTCACTACAAACACCAAAACTCCAAAGCATGAATCACTATGAATGATTGTTCAAGTAATTTCGAGCACTTCATGTAAAGTAGTAAAGCAGTGGTTGCGCCAACTTCCGCAGTCGCAATTGCCACTGGGCATGTAGCACTGCAAGTTATGTGGTCTACTACCACGTGGTGCCCCGGGCCCGTGGCCACGTGGCAGCAGTGGTGCTCGTCGTGGCGCCGCCACGTCGGCATCCACATCGTCGTCCACGTCCGCGTCCATGTGTCACCGCGCTTCAGCACTCATCCGGAGGGAAACGTCAAAGTCAGCCCAAAAGGTTAGACACACGGGCGGCCCGCCTGGTTACACCACGTGGTTCTTCAGCATTAATCGCATTAATCGCTGAGCAGTTGTTCGCGCGTCTGCGTCCTTTACCACTCCAATCATTGGATGTCCAACCCAACTACCACGTCTGTTGTAACTAGTCTGTTGTAACTTCCAGTCGATCCCAGTTTTTTGACTTTTATGACTCAAAATGAGTCGTTACCCCAGTGGTAAATGACACGAATGCTTCTAGTGCATTCAAGCACTCTCCTTGGCCATAGCATCTGTCTTAGAGCCTATTCCAGCCCCCTACACCTGCTGCTTCAAGAGTTGCGCTCCCTTCAAGCTTGAAGTTGAAACCCCAACTCACATAAGCCCTACAAGTGCTTTTCTTTCACTCCAAGTGGAAACTAGCCCTAGACCTTCCGTTCTAGCTCTCTAAAGCTTGAAAACAAGAGCCTCAATGGGCTGAAGGCATGCTCCACACATGTCCCACTCTCACCATAAGAGAATCAGCTCCTTTGCTTCATTTCTTGCACCCACAAACCTGAAAATACAAGCTTCAGCAGGCTGAAAGCATGCTCCACATGCCCTACAGGGAAACCAGCCCCTTCCTTCCTTTCTTGCACTCCCACACCTGAAAGTGCAAGCCTTCACCAGGCTGATAGCATGCTCCACACATGCATTGCCCTCACATAAGGGAAGTCAGCCCTTCCCTCTTCTTTGCTTGCCCTCCAAGCTTGAAGATGGAAGCTTCAATGAGCTGAATACATGCTCCACACATGCAACCTCTTCACACAAGAGATATCAGCCCCCTATCTTGGCTCCTTGGCTCCTTGATGCTCTCTAAGACAAGACTAAGCACTCCACAGCCCTTGCCAAGCTCCTGAAACCCTAAGGCTTACATTTCCAGCCACAAGACACTCCTCTTGTGGTGCAAGAGCTCTTCTTCCAAGCTCTGAAACCCTAGGTGCACATTCCATGGCCTTGCCGCACCTCTTAGCTCCTGTTCCAGCCCTGCTCTTGCCATGACAAGAGCCCTCTCAATGCTGAAGCTCGAGATTGAAACCCAATCTCACCATACTCCACAAAGTGCACTGATTTGCCCCAAGCCAAATCAGCCCTTTCGCTTGGTCTTGCAATCCTTCACACAATGAAAGCTCGCATTCCCAAGTCCAGTTCTCAGCTTTGCCACCAAAGCCACTATAACCTGCTCTTGACTGGTCCTCTTCCCAATCGTGCTTGCTCATGCATGTACACAATCTGAAACCATCAAGGTGCTCTGGAATTACCTGCAGCATGGTGCTTTCATCTCTGAAGCTGAAGATCGAATGCCAAGGTCTACCACCTCGTAACCCACATCGCCTCCACGTCTAACAACCAAGAGCTCCACGGTGCTCCTTGCATAACAACTTGGTTTCTCTCATTCTCAAGCAAAAACCACAAGTGCTACAACTAACTCGTATCTGGCACTCACAGATACGAGCTCATCTTTCTCGAGTGATAAAGAAGAAGAATACAAGCACAAGCTCATGTGAGCTCACAAAGCTGAAGCATAAACTCATGCATATATAACCTCATCACTCAAATACAAGTCAAGCCAAGTGCATCCCACGCCATGGGGAATCCACACTACGGCGCCATAGCTAGGCGCGGTGAGGCTCAACTCGAGAAAGATGAGCCTCCCGCGCTTGCCGTGAAGATAACCACTCCAGGGCCTAAATCTGCCTTGACCCCTGGATTGACACTTGGGCCAATCCCAAATGTCAATATGTAAAAGCTAGCTATTTCCTAGCTAGTTTCACACTAGTGGTAAAATAACTTGACATATTCAATTTGTAAATGTCGGGATTGAAGGCAGCTTACGCAATGCTGGAAGAGTTGAAGGTGCCAAAGGGCAAGTACCTGTTGCAGTCAGCTGCAGGATCTGTTCTTGGACGCATGGTTATTCAACTGGCACACCACCAAGGAATTAAAGGTAAGGTTTATTCCTTACTAAGCCACATGATTGCAGTCTGCTGCTCCTTCTATGTGATTATGGTTGAAATTGCTGGCCTACAATGAGCACTTCCAACGTAAACTGCACACCTGGCTGAATTCTTTCTACCCCTCATACATTCTCGGAACCGAGCTCATCTTACAGAAGGCTAAAAGAGTTTCCGGATTGGGTTTGAAGTATGTGGGATCAGCTATATTAAAAAATGATATGGATGAGAGCAACTGCAAAGTGACATAACAGGGTGGGGATGGATCGCAGACGATAAATCTAGTACGCCGCAGTGAGCAAATAGAAGAACTTAAAGCCCTTGGAGCAGACGAGGTGATCAACTACCGTAAGGAAGATGTTAGGGAGCGCGTGAAGGAAATAACAGGAGGTGACTTGGCCTATGCGGCCATTGAGTGTGTGGGTGGTGATGTCACCAAGGTCACTCCCTTCCTCACTGTTCTCAGTTTTCATTTTTCCTCAGGTGTACCCTGTGGTGCTCTCTATATTTGTCCGATGTTGCTATGGATTTGTTTTCTCAATTGTAGAAGACATTGTGTGTGTACATACTCACATCTTGTTGTTTACAAGAAACACAGTCGGGCTAGATTCTTCCAATTAGATCCAGACAGTATGATTTTGGTTGGTAAATGAAACTCTGTTGCTACAAGTTCATGTGATTCCCTTTACTCATTTTTGTCTTATTTTTGGATTCTCTTGTTGCCTCACAAATTCACTACTAAGCTGTATGGGACTGCATCTCTTGGTTGATACCCCCAAGACCAAATAGAAATAGGTTGAGCCATTTTTATCTAGTAAGTATGTGGTAAGTATGTGGTAAGTATCTGGTAATGTATCTGGTAAGTGTTGTACGTTCTGTTATGTTGCAGGCCACAGATTGGTATCCTACATTCAAGGATATGCTGGACAGTAATGACCTTGACAAAGTGCTTCCTGGGATCACAACTATTACCAGAGGTAGATACCCATTGCTATTTTTTCTTATGAGGTCCTACCACATGTTCATCACCAGGACTCCACCACCTTTCCAGCAGACTGTTTCATGGATGATGTCTTGTAAGTACACCAAATGGAATTCTTGACCTATAGGCAGCACTCGACGCCATGTTTTGGCAAACACTGCATGTTCAAACGTAAAGCAGCTAGAAAAGTATCAAGATGCTTATTCACCTAAGACTGCATTGAGTTGGGCACAAAGCAGCTGTAATTAGTTTGAGCTCGTGATATGTTGTTATGACAGTGATGGTTTCTTTGTACATGTAGGTGTGCAGGTTCACATGCAATTTTACACAGAAGAAAATGAGCAAGCAAATGGAGTGTTGGCCATTCATGTTTCTCGGTCTTATGTTCGAAGGCAACCCATGGAGTTTTTGTCTGACATGTTGAATGTTAGTACTGTATGTTCCATGTATCATTGACATTAAGGGTTCCGTTATGTTTCCATCCTAGGTTGTCTCCCTCCGTGTTCCAACTTCAATTTGAATGTGTTTCTGAGCAGTTCAGTTGCTGGTTGCCGGTTGAGATGTTCTACTCAGTCTTGCAATTGAGTTTGGATGTTCTGGTCTGCTTGCTCATATGCAGAGGAGAAGTAGTGAGGGGAGTCCAAAAAGCTTCTTTCTGACCCCATTGCCGGATCTGCTGTCCTCACGTCCTCACGCCCTTCACCTGCCATGCCGCCTGCACCAACCTCCCCAATGCCTATTCTGTCGTACCCTCGCTGCAGGTCCTCCCGTCCACCAACAAAAGGTTGAAGTTTGCCCTCTCGCCCCAAGTTGGGCGATTCAAACATGCGATGAGTTGGAGCGGTCAATGATACCACCAGCGTGCCGGGCTCGTCGTCACTCTGTCATTCCCAAAATCGTCAGAACCAACATCGGTGCCAAAACCAGCATCGCAACGAGCAGCGTAACCACCATAGCAACAATCGTGGAACAACAATGAAAACAAAACAAGTTTAGGAAGTATGGAGTGCCATGGAACAACAATGAAAACAAATCCAACCAATGCCTAAGAATGACATGCTTCCAGCGATGCCAGGATGAAGATGAAAAAACAAAGCGAAACAACAAAGCGAAAGCGAAAGCAAAGGCAAAAGCGAACAAAGCGAAAGCAGAAGTGGCTTGCCTGAGAGTACTCGGCTTCAGTTGGCGCGGGTTGTGAGCAAGACACTGGAATCTCCTGTTGGAGCTTAAGTTTGGCCATGCGAGAGATTGGCCATCGTCCGTAGTACAAAGCTTTCAACTTCCGCCGCGGTCTGGATGTGAGGTCTCTCTCAGGAGAGCCACGCCCTTCAGGCGGCATAAGTCCCAGCCAAAATGGAAAAAGATCTCAGTTTTTTGGGGTACATGCCTCGAATAGAAGTTAATCCAAGATTAGCATCAGATTTAGGGTACATATCGAGGAAGCCATGTGTCGCCAGCCCAAATAAAAATGGACGGCGGTGGACATTCAATGCCCATCCGCCAGGTACGGCGGCGCACAAAATTTCCATCACGCAGGTAATTCGGAGCGGATGGATGGAAATCCGGCGCCGGATTTCCATCCTGCCAGGTAGGGCGGCGCGCGAAATTTCTGCCACGCAGGTAATTCGGAGCCGGATGGATGGAAATCCGGCGCCGGATTTCCATCCTGCCAGGTAGGGCGGCGCGCGAAATTTCTGCCACGCAGGTAATTCGGAGCCGGATGGATGGAAATCCGGCGTCGGATTTCCATCTAGCAGGTAACTCGGATCGTTGGCGGATGGAAATTCGGCGCCGAATTTCCATCCAGCAGGAAACTCGGATCGCTGGCAGATGGAAATTCGGCGCCGAATTTCCATTCGCCAGGTAAGTCGAAGCGCCGAATTACCTTCCTGCAGGTAATTCTGAGCGTGGCCGCTTGGTTTTTCGGAGAAAAACAAAGTAAACTGTTAGTTTTTTGGCTGAAGTCCACTTTTAGACACGTTTTTCATGGAATCCTTGACTGCTAAAGGGAAATCCGAACGGCCTCGGACGGAAATTCGGCGCCGTTTTTCCATCCTGGGAGGTTTTTATATCGTCCAGTTTTGGGCCTCACCACCCGACCGGACTTCCTTTGAGGGGGCCCGGATGGAAATTCGGCGGCGAATTTCCATCCGGGGGATAGTCTCTGTCGGATAGGTGCCGGCCTCTATGCCCGAGGCGACTTCGTCCGGGCGTCACCTGTTGGATATTCGGTGCCGAATTTCCGTCCGGGGGTTGAAATGTGACGGCCAGGTGCCGGCCTCTCCCCCCTCCCCGACTGCATCGGAACGGCCCCGGATGGAAATTCGGCGCCGTTTTCCCATCTGGGGAGGTTTTTATGTCGGCCAGTTTTCGGCCTGCCCCCCGACATGACTTCGTTTGGGGGGGCCCGGATGGAAATTCGGTGCCGAATCTCCATCCAGGGGATGCTCTCTGTCAAACACGCGTCGGCCTCTATGCCCGAGGCGACTTCATCCGGGCTTCCACTGTTGGATATTCGGTGCCGAATTTCCGTCCGGGGGTTGTAATGTGAGGGCCAGGTGTCGGCCTTTCCCCCGAGCCGACTGCATCCGAACGGCCTCGGATGGAAATTCGGCGCCGTTTTTCCATCCGGGGAGGTTTTTATGTCGGCCAGTTTTCGGCCTGACCCCCCGACACGACTTCCTTTGGGGGGATCCGAATGGAAATTCGGCGCTGAATTTCCATCCGGGGGTTGTTCTCTGTCGGACAGCTTCCGGTCTCTCTGCCCGAGGCGACTTCATACGTGCGGCCCCTGCTGGATATTCGGTGCCGAATTTTCATCCGGGGGTAGTAATGTGACGGCACGGTGCCGGCTTCTCCCCTTCAGCCGACATCATCCGGACGGCCCCCCACTTTCTGACTGCATACCGTTGGCAGTTATTGCGCAAAGACCAGGGGCCGCATTCTTGAGACAAGGTTCATTAACACTCTGACTGTGGATTTTTGAGATAGTTGGCTCCCTGGATTTGGATCAGGCTTCGTCGCTCGGACAAATCGGCACCGCATTCCTTCCCATCGCTGCATCCCCCTTCTACCAGGGAGCTTTCCCGCACGCCATCCTGGCAGTCTTGTGTGCACATCTCCCATGGCGGAAAACCCAAGCGCTACAGTGTACTGCCCTCCTCACGAGCATAGAGCTTCATTTCCGTGCAGAGGGGACATCTGCCGGGTGATGGAGAAATATCTGTGCGTTCGATACCACCTGAAACCGGGGTCGGTTTTTTTGGAGGAGGAAAGGAAGGACTCAAACGGCGTTGTTGTCGAGAGTATTGTTGTGCTCCACGATGATTTCGGCGATGGCAGGGAATGGCAAGTTCCACCATCGGACAGCGTCATATACAGGGCTGTTGGGGACTTCATTTGCCCGCCAAATGCACCTTTTATCCTGGCGCCTTCCACGAAACAATCCGCGAATCAGAGAGTGGCTACCTCAAAGAGAGAAGTCCGCAACGAAGTAAATCCAGAGCCGAACCCATCCATGAAGACGAGCGAGAACCGGGTTGTTCACAACTTGTCCGACTCAGACGAGGTCATGGAAGTTCCGAGGTCGTCCTGGAGATCAGGCAAGTCCTCAATGGACGTCAGTGGACGAGGGAGTCATATTCCCAGCACGAGCACCGCAGTTCGATCTATTCTTGAAATTCTGCGAGGGCTTCACATGGAGGGACACCGCTCGGAGCTGGCCGGGCTGGACTACAGCAAGTTCGCAATTAAATCGGTTACATGCCTTCCCGCAGACGTCGACGGTAATATCTTCTTTGAGTTCCCTCCTCGGACGGACTACTCGAGGGCGTCCGGAATGTTGACAGATATGGATAGAAAACATGATGGTCATCCTTGGTGCGTCACCAAAACCACCAGCATGAAGATGCTCGATGGTGTGCGGGTGCGCTACGTTGTTTGTGCGGGCGCGTTGCGGTGTTTCTCCCCAACTTGCTTCCATTTTAAATCCAGAGGTCACAGGAACGAGACCGATTGGACAGGCACAACTCATCAACCATTTCGAGCTCAGGAGAAGGTTTCGAACTCCACATTTAAGTGTGCGCATTGCAAAGAACCACCACACTGCATGTCTGTTTGTAATGCCAAGCAGTTCTATGTGTTGCACCGTTTCCCTGACCTCACCCGAGCTTGCATACACGTTGGTTCCCATTGTCACAAATTGGCGAGGGGGAACTCGCGGGAGGCTACCCACGAGGCAGAGCAGCTCGTTCAGGAGGAGGTTAAGTTGAGACCGGGTGCCCAACCCAAACAGATACAGCTCCAAGCCGCCCATAAGATGGCATTGGCCAGAATTATGTCGGAAGACGGCTCCGATAGAGTTTCTCTCGATGAGAAGGAAATGGAGGCATTGCTGGAGTTGGTGTCCCACGTATGTTCACCGAATGTCCGAAACCACATTGTCTCATGCAAACAGAAAATTGGGCGTGGCTCGGATATGCACTCCATTCTGGAGGTGAAGCGACGATGTGGATATGAGTACATTCATGGAAGTAGGTTTCCAGGACAAGGGACTGAGGCAGATCGTTGTTTCGTATTCAAAATGTCCACGTGTGGACCTGGCAGCGGCGTCGAACTGGTCGACAAGATGACGAGTGGGGACTTGTCAAACAGTTGGGTCATGTTCGACCATATCAAGCGAATTACAAATCACCAGTGGGTGACAATGGGTGCACATGTCTACGACACCCACTGCAGGATGCTAATGACAATTGTTATTTGTGAGATGAAAGGAGAGGACACACAATCGGAGATGCTTCTTTGTAGGGAATAAACGAGCAGATGGCCAAGGCGGGATTGCCCCCTCCCAATTTCCGTGGTTTCATGGCGGACAACGCACAAGCAAATTGGGCTGCCATCTGAAGGGCAGTACACAACCAGGCTCGTGGTGCCAGATTTCAGAGAGGAGCACCGTTCCATGTGTCTTGCGTGGAAGCGCGCTCCCACCTTGGATGATGCAGAGACACAGTTTGCATGTATACGGGCTTGGTGGACATCGTCAGGTGCTGTAAGGAAATCAGACGAGGGAGCAATGGTTAGTTGGCTAGCATGGTGGCATTATCGTTTCCTCCAGTTCGACGACTATATGCGGGAGGTGAGTTGCACGAATTCGCGTCCCGTTGCCACAACGGAGGACATTGTGAGGTCAATTATGTAGCAATGCAGGTACAACGAGTTCTTGAAAGGGAAACAGTGGGGCTTGGGGCCGGACAGGCAGGAAATGCTGATGCGGACTGCCTCCAGATCGAAGAATCCTCGGAAGTGGGCGGCGGCCTTGCGAGAGGGCCTTCGGGACACACCATTGCTTTGAAGAGGCCAACATTTGGAAGGAGATGTTCATACCCGTCCAGTGAGACGAAGACTTGACGAGGCACCTGGCGGGGAAGAGGATTCATGGCGAGCTGACAAGAATATTCGCACGCTCCCTCGTGGTCCCGTGATGTTGCCCGAGGAGGTCTCGTTGAGCACCGCAAGTCTTGCATGTTCAAGATCGCCATCTCCTTTGAGCACAGGGCACGTGCCCGAGGAACATAACGAGCCATCTGTGGTAACGCAGTACAACATACCCATTGTGGAGACAAGAGTGTCGGAGTCACAGTGGAGAATTGCAAGGACATTGCCGGCATTTCGAGGGAAGTGCTGCGCCATTCGGGTGGATACGAGAGCACGCCGTGGTGAGATGATTCGGAGGAACCCACACGGTGTTATACCTGCACCTTGTTTCAGCGGCAGATTTTTGACTCCCACATTTGCTCACGCCACAACGCAGACGTTTTGGTTCTGTAGGCATGACATAATGACCTGTGTATTTGGCAAGCCCAAGTACGGGATTCAGGGAATGCCGGAGCCTCCGGGCGTCTGGCCTGTTGCACCGGGTTGCAGCCTCTCTCAGAATGAGGCGGATGCTCTATCTGCAGCAGGATTTCGAATGGTGCAACGCACAGATGTCCCGACCCACGCATTTCCAGGTCCTCAAACCCAGCCATTGCAGACTGCTCGGTCCAGTAGAGACGGATTGGACAATTCTGCACATCCCACAATGCGATTCGGAAGAGTGAAGAGACGACACCCTCCCAACAAGTTGAATGAGACTCGGATTGCCAATGCTCTTGGGATGGCTTGCACTATTCAGAGCTCCGTGGACGTACCTCCACCCGGCCTTGGGCGTGTTTATCGGATGGCAACGGCCGGCTCGGCTGTACGCGACGATGTATACACAATTACGATTGGAGTGGAGCCGACTTGCAATTGTACGGACTTCTCGTTGATGGAAGCAAAGAAGGGTTCAAAGTATTATCCGTGCAAGCATCTGTATTACATTTACCTGAAGAGGTTGAGGATGAACGTGACTATTGATGACTTTATTCATGCATCGGCGTTGAGCGTGAACGAGCTGCACAAACTCCTCCTTAGGGATTCCAGAAATCATTGATGGGGCAAAGGGAATCCTCCATATGGATATTTTCAATTGCATTTTCATGTATCAGATTTTTTTTTGCAGTGTAATGAAATGCACCCCAAAACTCCTGGAATGAGGCAATATTCCATCCAACAGAAGCAGTTGTGGGGCCATTTCTGGAAAAATGGCGAATTTCTCTATTTTGGGCCGAATACTGGCTAAGTCCCAACATGCACTGGTACCCCTGTGTCAGGAAAAATGGCGCTGAATTTCCCTGTTTTGGGCCAAAAACTGGCTAAGTCCGAACATGCTCGGGAACGATGTCTGGAAAAATGGCGCCGAATTTCCAGTTACATGGCCCAGAACTGCCCAACATCTGTGCAATCCCCGGCACCATGTACCGAAATTCAGCGCCACATTTCCAAATTTTGGGCTTACACACCTGTCATGAGGGGACCTATAGCCGCGGAATTCGGCACCATTTTTCGCCAGAGAGACCTATTACCGCGAAATACGTCGCGGTTTTTTCCGGTTACGGACCCTATTACCGCGAAATTCGGCGCCATGTTTGCACATGTCGCTGGGAATTGGCATGAGCGGAAGACGAAATATCATGAGCACAACTCTCAAAACTACAATTTCCCCTTCAAGGTGCCGAATAATATATTTGTTTTTTCTGACACATTCCATTAAATTAATGTTTTATAATGTTTTTTATTTTCGAAATTTGTACTTCTGCTCATGAAAACCGATTGTCTTGCTACTCCGCTCATGCCGCTCATGCTCATGAAATAGCTAACCTCGTTCTGTTTCATGGCAAACAGAACGTTCAGTATTTGACCAACTTCCCTTAACCCTGGGTACTCGGCCTTGGTGCAGGTGTATCCCTGGGTTTTAAAGAAACTCGTTTCTTGGAACAAATCCCCTATCTGCAATCTTGCCCTATGCTCATCCACATTCACATGGCCAGATGGCAATTCAAACAATTGCTGCAAGTACTGCGGAGTAATCTCTATATCTACTCCCCTCACCTGTGTAACTCCTGTTGGAGATTCAAAGTTCTGAATGAATTGAATCATGAACCCCCGATGATGCAAGGACCATTCTTTGCGTAGCAGCCCTTCCAATCGCAACTCCTTCAATAGCTGCACTGCCTGTGGTGTAGCAATTGTCTGCTTCTGTAGAATTGTGGTGCTCTTCACCCTGAGATCCTCCATTCCCCTAATTCTCTTCATCCCCGACAAACAAGAAGGCCTTGTGTGGAATAGCTATAGGAAAGCTTGCAGGGCGTAAAGCATGAAAGTATGGTTGGCACAGAATGGAACGGGTAAGTGAGTGTAAGCCTGTGGGGCTTGCAAATAGTGAGTGAGAGAGAATGTACTTTCACCCCGTCCGTCTTTGCGCCACTGCGTCAGAAGTAATGCTAGTGTATAGTCTGTGATATCCGCCATAGTTACAAAGCTATAGCTTTGATTGCCCCTCCCGTCGAGACGCTGGTTATTCGGAGCAACCCCTACTCTTCCGCTCATAATTTTTTTAATTTCTTGTTCTTGTTTCTTGGAGGGAACCATTTGTATGAAATTCACGTTCCTGATTGGCTGTTGCCTCATCGGATAACTTCTAAATTTTACCCCCATCTGTTCACATTCCCACTTGGAATGCCCACTGGGACAGCACATGTGGCAAAGGTCCCCCTTTGCTGTACGCGTAAAGGGTTCGATTACCTGCTTCCTGGATGCATTAATGACCCCGTAATTAGTTTCGGCTGCTGTACCGGGTAGGTACTTCGACGGCCCAATTTGTCTTTTTACGTGATGACACCCGCTATTGTAGTACATGCAACGCGGAGTGCTTTGCCCCTTAGGCCACGTGTTTGAATTCAAACACTCTTCTGTCTCCCTCTGTCCGCGTGGCATATTCTCCGAGTTTGACTTCCAAACTGTCTTTACACTTACCGGCCACTTTTCTGACGTTAACCCGCGTCCACCTGACACTCACCCTATGGACTGTGCAACCTGTGTGGGCTCTGTTGGGCTGTGACAGGTTGTGTCAAACTGTGGTGAGCTGTGATAGGCTGTGTAAAGCTGTGATGGCTGTGCGGTCACCCGTGTTTTCTGCTAAGGCCATACACATTCGGCTTTACGACAAGTGCTTCATGCTCCGTTGGTGTTACCGGTGTGATCTGTGTCCGCATCTGTGTTTCAAGATGCAAATCATGCTGCAATGGTTTATCATGGATACCACTGTATCCCTTCAACTTATTGGCATTGACTCTACCAAGCATCTCTTTGTTAATGGTTTGTAACATAGCTGTGTTGTTATCATACATCTTTTGTATGACATAAGGTCATTTCCATGGTGACTTAAGCTTAGAAGCTTTAATCTTTCCCTTCTTCTATAACCACAATACCAAATCTCCCGTCTTAAAAGTCTTCAATTTTCCTTCATCAAACTGATTTTACCTCTTCATCTGAATTCTAGTCATGTTATCTGCTGCATCAGCACGTACTTCTTCCACATGATCTAATTCATGTTTCTTGACTTTAATTGAATCCTCCAATTCCATTCTCCTTCCCCATTCAGTTCTCATGGTAGGTAATAAGAATTCCACTGGAAGTAAAGCTTACATACCATAAACTAATTGGAATGGTGTATACTTAGTGGTGACTTTATATGAAGTCATGTATGACCACAAAGTTGTCAATAGCTTTGTATCCCAATCCGTTCTATTTGCATTGACTATCTTAGCCAAGATAGTGCATAGTATTTTGTTGGCGGCCTCTGCCTGCCCATTGCCCTGTGGGTAATAGGTTGTACTCTTCCTGTGCACAATCATGAACTCTTTAGTCAATAGTTCGATGGTCTCATTAATGAAGTGACTTCCTTGGTCACTGATAAATTCCAGGGGATAGCCAAATCTTGTGAGTATGTTCTCATACATGAACCTTGTTGTGGACTTAGCTGTGTTGTCCCTCAGAGCCTTAGCTTCCACCCACTTTGTAGTATAATCAATGGCTGTGATTATATACTTGTTCTGTGTATTCCTGGCTGGTGGATTAATTGGTCCAACAAAGTCTAATCCCCATTTCTGAAATGGTTCAGTAGGCATCGTAGGATGCAAAGTCATCTTCCCAGATCTTTGCAAAGGTCCTAGCCTCTGACACTCATCACAACTCTTGCAATACTTGTGTACATCCTTGAACAATGTAGGCCACCAGTAACCTGCAAGTAGTATCTTTCTACTGGTAGTCTCTTCTCCAAAATGTCCTCCAGCCACTCCTTTATGAGCTTCTTCCAAAACTTTATTTACTTCATGGTGGTACAAGCATCGTTTAAGAACTCCATCAGGTCCTAGCTTATAGAATCTGCCACCTATCATAGTGTAGGGTAAAGCCTTGATAGGTATTTTCTTCCTCTATTCCCTCCCATAACTGGGTGGGCACTAACCATGAGTAAGGTAGTATCTGATTGGCTATTGCCAATCTAACCAATCATCTGCACTTCCCTGCACCTCCACTGCAAATAAACTCGCATCAGGCAGTTGGTCGTCTATTCCCATGACGGCCTCTCTTGTTGATAGTCGTGACAAGTGATCTGCCACAAGATGCAAATGGCCAGGCTTGTAAACAACTTCGAATTCAAACTCGTGCAAGATTATCATCCATCTTGCTATCCTGCCACTTATCAAAGGCTTGTTCACCAAATAAATCAAAGCTTGATGATCCACATAAAACATAAACTTCCTTCCCCATAGGTAATGCCTGAATTTCTTAACTGCATAAATAATTGCCAAAGCTTCTCTTTTCAGTGGTGCTATAGTTCCACTCCGCACTGTTCAACAATCTGCTAGCATAGTACACAGGTGAATCTATGTTTCCTGTGGTCATATTTTGGGCTTACACAGCTCCCAATGCTTCTTCTGAGGCATCACAGGGGGGCTGCTATTTCATGAGCCATGAGCGGCATGAGCCATGAGCAGAGTCGTAAGTGTCGAAAAAAACATGAGCAGGACTATTTTCCGGAAATGAGTGTCCGCAGGAATAGGGTTTAGGGTGTCACGGTCATAGGGGGAGAAGGACCTCCCGATGAAGGAGGTTCGGCAATGTTTTTTAGAATTACATATTGAAAGGCAATGTTTCGCGAATGGTAGGGTGGTACTGCTCTGTACAATGGGGGCCCATTTCAGCCTACCAGCCACTTGCAAAATCCACCCACACTCCCAATCCCAAACGAAATGAGGAATGACGCATTTTGGGAACGATGGATACAGAATAGAACAAAAAAGGGGCACAATGGGGTTTTTATTGATCCACATGAATTGCATTTGAAGCATGTCTACTGTGCTGATTGTGCAAACAAATCTTTAGCCCTGTGCCTTCAGAATACAAGTCACGTTGTCAATGGGACTTCGACTGCTCTGAGAACTAGCTCATGAGTCATCGGGCTCCTCCAGGTAACTGGATTGCAGCTTGTACCGCCCCTGTTGATGTTCACCACAATGTCCTGCCCTTCAATCATACCACCATCGAATATGGAAAGCTTCACGTTTTCGTCGTCCACACCAATGCGAATGTCCCCATACAATGGAGAAGATGAGCGCACTCCTTCAGGAGTATAAGTCTCTCCGATGGAGTCCACCCACGTCCACTGGCAGCAGTTCCACCGCAACAGCATAGGAGTGCGCATTCTTCTGCATGGGTGCCCGTCGTAGCTGGGAAAATCGGAATCAAGGATGCGCAGGAGCCACGGACTCCTCAGACCAAGATCGTCACCCCGCTCGAAGGCGTACTGGCCTGGGAGATACTCAAAAGCGGACAATGTTTCCACATTCGAACCAGTATCTTCTGTGTAATCTGTGTACCAGATAACGATGTCTCCCGATGTGGCCGAATACATTGCATAATCGATGCCTCCATAAGGGCAGTTGTCCCGGTTCCGGAAGCACGACATCCTTGCAAAGGAGGACCTGAGGACGTCTTTGATGCCGATGACAATGACCTTGCGGACAGCAACGAAGCCCTTAGATTTGCGAAATGATGAGAAGCGGAAGAGCAGTGCGGGCTCCAATAATGGAGCATCTGGGTCATAAGTACCCACCAATCATCGTGTAACGTGTTCATCACGCCAGCGGTGGATGAACTGATACCTCTTTCTCATCCACGGGGTATAGTTTGAAATCTGCCACCGAAGTCCATCCCCCGGATGGAAATTCGGCGCCGCATTTACATCGAAGGGGGGATGGACTTTGTCGTCTCGAGTGGCTATAGGCCCACCTGGCACTTACTGCCCATAGTTTGCATGGCAGGGAAGGAAACTGAAATGGCTACATTCATGGAGCAGCCAATCTTCATCCGTGCAGGTTCCTGTCGGGGGGAAATTTAAATGTGCCCTGGAGTGTTTGTGAGGAATTGCAGCGTTTGCTTGAATTTCTTCCAGCCACCGCGTTGCTGCCTCCTCCATCCGGGAGCTGCTGTCATTGAGCGTACTCCGCTACTCTTTTTCAGGGATGCCATGCCGCCGAAATCCTGCTGACTGCCCTTATCATGGCCACGATTATGCTATGTTCAAACCAGAATCAGGAGACATCATTGTCTGGCTTTCTGTTTTCACAGACGCTTCTGGAATCAAGCGGGAGTCTTTGCGCGCAATGGAGTATCTGGAGGGCTATTACCGCTTTGAGCGAGGTGAGGGCAAGGGTCAATGCGGTCCTTGGGTCCTGAAAATTGTTGACCTCGATATACCAAGGTGGAATGGGATGCCGGACAGATCACGCACGGCCTCACTTTGGCGCTGGAACTGCTGCCAGTGGACCAGGGAGGACGGCACCGGGGAAAACTATATTCGTGGAGTTCAGTCCGCTTTTCCAGTGTATGGAGACATTCGGCTGAGTTGCGAAGACGAATCGCACGGGCACAGGAGGCCCACAGTGACCTTGTCAATGTATGATGGTGGTATGATTGATGGGCATGACATTGTCGTCAGCTCCACCAAGGGCACCAGATCGACCGCATTGCAGTTTACCTCGAGGTGCCGCATCAGTAATGAGCTTGTTTTGAGGGCTATCGAAGTTCCGTCGACTTGGTGACGCCCATGTAGAAGGAGGAAGGACTTAGATTTGTCTGGAGTTGCTAAATGTGAGAGACCGTGTTCGATCAATAAAACAACCCATCGTACCTCACTTCTGTGTGCTTGTGTTTCATCGTGTTCAAGAACTGCCGTAATTGGCCCACTGTTTACAATTTGAGGTCTCATTTGTACAATGTGTCTGTCCATATGACTATACCAGAGTCAGCGATATCAGAGTCCCGAGGTGAAGAAAATCCATCTATAAGTTGTAGGAAACATGTACACTTCAAAGCTCGGAAATTCGGCACCGCATTTCATTTTCTCCATGCAGTGATTTCTGGCAGCTCCCTTTCCTCCGTTGTCGTCATAACGGAAATGTTGTACAACATTTCATTTCCTGACATGGCATTACCATACTTCAAATTTGAAATGCGGCGCCGCATTTCCATATTCGACCTTGAACTGTCCATGCATGTCCAGTCACTAATGCTTGTCCATGTCCATACTTGAAATGCGCCACCGCATTTCCATGTCCGTCATCGAAATTTCATACCGGACAATGAAATGCGGCACAGCATTTCCGGAGAGCATAGTGGAATGCGGTGCCGCATTTCCGTCGAAGGGTCTGGAATTGGACAAACAACGATGGAAGTTCTGGAAATGCGGCACCGCATTTCCATATCTGTCATCAAAATATCGAATCGGACAATGGAATGCGGTGCCGCATTTCCGTCCATGAAGACGGAATGCCCACACGGGTCTGGAATTGGACAAACAACGTTGTCTGTTTTGGAAATGCGGCGCCGCATTTCCCATGTTGGGCAATTGAAAGTTTTTATAGGACAATGTAAGTTTTTATAGGACGATGGAATGCGGTGCCACATTTCCGTCAAAGGGTCTGGAATTGGGCAAACAACGATGTCCGTTTTGGAAATGCGGCGCCGCATTTCCATGTACGTCATCGAAATTTCTTATTGGACAATGGAATGCGGTGCCGCATTCCCATCTAGCATCATGGAATTGGGAGCCCAAGAACGTCGATGGGTCTGCAGTTGGAAAAATGTCCATCTCCAAAAGGTAAATGCGGCACCGCATTTCCATGTTCGACCTCCGCATTTCGATTTACATCCATGGAAGGAGCTGGCAATCAGCAAAACTGTCGTGTCGAAAACGGAAATGCGGTGCCGCATTTCCGTTTGCCCGAACAGTTTCTGATGTCCAAACCATGAAACAGAAAATTGTTTCTGCCCCAATTTTGGAAATGCGGTGCCGCATTTCCAAATGAGGTTTTTGCAGTTCCCACATTTCCGTTCAGACATTGAAATGCGGTGCCGCATTTCAGATTTTGGGAGCGACCAGGTTTGGACGATGTTGTCGTTGAGTGGCAAATGGGAGAGGGGACATGAAGGACGGGGAGAATTTCCTTTATATACTTTGGAATAGAATTTAAATGTACAGAGAGTTCATTAAAATTCTATTAATCTTGAAAATCATCACTATCGTCGTCCTGTCCTTGACTGTCCTGCTCTGCCTCCACCCCGTCGTTGCCTTTCTCATCTCTAGCGGACTGCTCGTTGGCCAGGCTTTCGAAAAAATCCCATCTTCACCTTGCGGAACCGACCATCTCACCTCCGTTGGCTCGTCGTCCTCCCTGTCTGCATCGCTCTCATCCGCTGAATCACATATGAACTTTCGCACCCGTCTACCTTCTCAGCTGTTGCCAACTCTTCCTAATCCTTCTGTCCTCCCTAGCCCTCTCCAAAATCTGCTCTACTTTACTGGGATTCTCACATCGTCTATTCGCTGTATTTGCGAGTTTAGCTGCATAACTAGGAAGGAGAGTAGTCCTTCACCGGGCTCGTCATGAAGTCGGCCCTCGCAAAGAAGGGGACATTCTTCCTGGCAGGAAGTGTAGGCCCTATATGTTTCGACCCGGATCCTGGAATCCTGCAAATAACAATCACCAAGGAGACCAATGAGAACCACAGTCCGGAAATGCGTTTGACCAAAAATCACCCAGAAGGCTTTGCAAACTTACAATGTTTGCACTCACTCGTATTGCGGGTTCTCCTCGGCATCAATGTCCACTGTCTCTTCCTCCGACTACGACGAATCCGAGGAGTCCTTGGCTTCGATGGGAGCCTTCACATTCCGTTGCAGCCCTTCCAGATGGGATCCCTAGACGGATGTGTCCTCCTCGTAGGCAAAGAGGTGCCGGTCGGAAAACCGCCCAGCCCACATTGAGGCACCTGTTACAATGCCATCCACACATTATGACATGGCCCTTCAGATGTTGCGAATGAAAGCATAACGAGAGTTTGCAGAATAGCATACAACAAGATTCTGCATACCTGTCCCACAGATGAGGTCGAGCACTGTGCCCTCCACGTCAGTGCATGTCTCCATAATTGTCTGAATGAAGGCGGGGCTCTGAGTGCGTGAATATCGCAGGGGTTCAGTTGAAGTGAGGCTATGAGGGAGAAGTTCCGTGGGAATGTTGTTGAATAGGACGTCGTAATTGATGGGGTCGCAGTTCAGGTCAACCAACAATCCTTCCTTCCGGAAAGCAAAGGTGGAGTTCTCCTTCACAAACTCCAGCACGTCCACCTTTCCGGTTAGGCATGCAAACATCTTCTGCAGTCAAGTCTCCTAGCATACAGTCTAAGAATTGCAGAAGAAAAATGAGGCGGGTTTCGGTGCTCGATCAGCTGGCGAATCCCGATAGCATGGAGCTCTCACTGGTGGTTGGGTTGCCTGCGTGGCCTGATGCTGCGAGATGACAATCTCCTCCTGTAGACGCATCTGCTTCCTCCCCTTCGGCATTGGCCTACGTCCGAAATACAATTTTCGGAGCTTCCGACGATGTCTCTTCTCTGGTGCACGCACTCCCTCCCTCCCAGGTTCGAGCATAAGAAGAACAGAGACAGGGAAAAGGGGCGAAGAGTGCAGATGGAAAGGGCGCGAGAGGGGTGACTGAGGAGACACGACAAAAGAAGATGAAACGACGGTGATGCACCACTTGGGTTCGAAAGGGTTGGACGAAAGTGTCTCCTCGTGGACTTTGCGTCATTACGAAATTCGAATCGTTCAGGGTACGCCTGCCGTCCGAAAAACAAACATCATTATCCAACGGTCAGGCCGCGCCGCCTCAGGCCACTTCAGTCAGATAGAGTGCAGACATGTGCCGCAATTCCGTTGCTCCACGTGTTCACATTTCAAGGCATTTCCGTCCCAGCGTCTGATGAGTTGGAGTGAAAATGCGAATGCGGCGCCGCATTTCCGTTAAGTACCATCACGAAGCTACACATCCGTACTTGTTGGAAGAAAATGCGGCACCGCATTTCCGTTCCACCTTCACATACCTTAGTTGTTGAACGGAAATAAGGTGCCGCATTTCCGTCCCACAGCTCCATGTATGAGATACAAAAGGGAAATGCGGCGCCGCATTTCCGTTCTGGAATGTCGAAAGGTGCGATTTGGACAGAAATGTGGCACAGCATTTCAGTTCCCGTGGTTCATGATTTTCAATCTGAACGGAAATGTGGTATCGCATTTCCGTTCCCCATTCACATACCTTAGTTCATGAACGGAAATGTCGTGCCACATTTCCGTTCGGGAAAGTATAAAAGTCTCACCTGAACGGAAATGCGGTGCCGCATTTCCGATCTGGAAAGTTTGAAGGTATCACATGGATGGAAATGCGGCACCGCATTTCCGTCCCACAGCTCCAGGCCTCATATTAAAAACGAAAATGCGGCGCCGCATTTCCGTTATAGAATGTCGGAAGGTGCGACTCGGACGGAAATGCGGTGCCGCATTTCTGTTCCCGTTGTTCATAATTCTCAATCAGAACGGAAATGCGGTACAGCATTTCAGTTCCGATGTTTCACGATTTTTCGTCAGAACGGAAATGCGGTGCCGCATTTCCGTTCTGGAATGTCGGGAGGTACGACTCGGATGGAAATGCGTTGCCGCATTTCAGTTCCGATGGTTCACGATTTTCAGTCAGAACGGAAATGCGGTACCGCATTTCCGTTCTGGATAGTATGAATGTCTCAAGCGGTCGGAATTGCGCTGTAGCTTTTCCGTCACTCGGCTCCATGCCTCAGATACAAAACGGAAATGCGGCGCCGCATTTCCGTTCTAGAATGTCGGAAGGTGAGACTCCGACGGAAATGCGGTACCGCATTTCAGTTCCGATGTTTCACAATTTTTCGTCAGAACGGAAATGCGGTGCCGCATTTTCGTTCTGGAGAGTATGAAGGTCTCATCCGGGCGGAAATGCGGTGCGGCATTTCCGTTCTGGAATGTCGGGAGGTGCGACTCGGATGGAAATGCGCTGCCGCATTTCAGTTCCGATGGTTCATGATTTTCAGTCAGAACGGAAATGCGGTACCGCATTTCCGTTCTGGATAGTATGAATGTCTCAAGCGGTCGGAATTGCGCTGTAGCTTTTCCGTCACTCGGCTCCATGCCTCAGATACAAAACAGAAATGCGGCGCCGCATTTCCGTTCTGGAATGTCGGAATGTGCGACTCGGACGGAAATGCGGTGCCACATTTCAGTTCCGATGGTTCAGGATTTTCAGTCAGAACGGAAATTCGGTACCGCATTTCCGTTCTTGAGAGTATGAAGGTCTTGTGAGGACGGAAAAGCGGTGCAACATTTCTATCCCTCAGCTCCATGCGTCAAATACAAAACGGAGATGCGGGGCCGTATTTCTGTTCTAGTATGTCGGAAGGTGCGACTCGGATGGAAATGCGGTGCCGCATTCCTGTTCTCGTTGTTCATAATTCTCAATCAGAACGGAAATGCGGTACCGCATTTCCGTTCCACCTTCACATACCGTGCTTGCTGGATGGAAATGCGTTACCGCATTTCTGTTTTGGAGAGTATAAAGGTTTCCCCCGGACGGAAACTCGGTGCCGCATTTCCGTCGCTCTGGTGCATGACCAAGATACAAAACGGAAATGCGGCGCCGTATTTCCGTCTAGTAGCAATCGAAAGTATCACTCCGGACGGAAATCTGGAACCTCATTTCCGCATGCTGAACCTGAATGGGTTGCATTGTTCTGAAACAACACAATTGCGGCTAGTCTTGATGAGCACAACTTGGTTGTCTGACCGTTTTAACTAACAGTACTGGCGCTTGTCAGTGCGAACGTTCCTGTCTGCACCGAGAATACTGCTGGATCCACCCTCAAGAGAAACTGTCAGGAGATGTTATTTCGTCGCTGAATCGGCCATCATTGTCTAACTTACTGGAATCACACCTCCCACCTTCATGCATGTAGCTTGAAACAATACTTTCCACTTCAATGTGCGACTTCCAATCGTCGATGGACTCCGCATGGTGCCTGTGAGCCTTGGTCTGTCGCTATACTGAACCTCGGATTTGCCAACTTCGTGCAGTTTTTGATGGCTCCGAATTCCTACGCTATAGTTTGCTGTCCTCCGCAACTTGGGAGAGCCTGGATCCTAAACGAGGGAGGACTTTGAAGAGTGACTGAAACTTACCTTTGTTCCAAATTCAAGCTCAAACCGGGCACAGTTTATTTGGAAGAAGAAAGGAAGGATCTTCCTGGACAGGTTGACGAGACCATTGTCGTGCTAGGTAACGACGGAGGTTGCGGAATCGAATGGCACGTACCCCCATCAGACACCATCCTGTACCGAGCTGTGGGAATGCCCATTCCCTTTCCGAATCAGTTGCTGCCCACACCATCCACAAAGGAGTCCGGAAACCGACAGGCGGCCACTGCCAACAGAGAGGTATGCAACGATAATCATTCCCGACCTGGACCGTCAAGACCCTCCATAGCTTCTCGTGTGGACGTATTCGACATTTCCGACGATGAAGATGAGTGCATTGAGGTCCCCATGTCCTCCACACGGTCGTTTAAATCCGACATGGACGTCTCTGCAGGTGCTACGCATATACCCTCGAGCATAACTCCAACCCGGTCCATTGTGCAGCTCCTACGGCAACATCACCTCGATGGTTCTCGCTCCGAGCTGGCTGCTCTCGACTATGCCAAATTTCTAGTCAGGAAGGTAATGTATCTGCCTCCCGAAGTCGATGGCAATGTCATCTTCGAGTTTCCACCTGTTACTTCCTCAAACAAATCCTCAGGGATGTTAACAGACACGGATCGAAAGCATGACGGACACCCCTGGTGTGTGACGGACACCCCTGGTGTGTGACGAAGACCAGTAGCACGAAAATTGCTGATGGTGTTCGTGTACGATACGTCCTCTATGCGGGGAAGCTGAGGTGCCTCAATCCCGCCTGCTTCCACTTTCTTTCCAAAGGAAGGCGGGAGAGAAACGAGACGGATTGGACTGGCACAACGCATCATCCATTCATTGTCTCCAGCCAAGCTCCTGCGGGTACTTTCAAGTGCGCACATTGCAAAGAACCACCGACGTGCATGTCCATGTGCAGAGCCAAGCAATATTACGTTATCCATTTGCTCCGGACTTGACTAGAGCTTGCATACACGTTGGGGTCCACTGCCACCCCTTGGCGAGAGGCAACATGCGTGAGGCTGTGCAGGAAGCACACGACATCATAAAAGAGGAGGTGAAATCGAGCCCCGGAGCCAGACCAAAGCAGATTCAGCTGAAGGCAGCCCACAAGATTGCTCTTGGCAAAATCACGTCTGAAGATGGTTCAGACCGAGTGCCCTTGAACGAAGAGGAGATGCTTGACCTGTTGGAGTCCGTCTCGCACGTTTGTAGTCCGAATGTGCGGAATCACATCGTATCTTGCAAGCAGGAGTTCGGCCGGGGGTCGGACATGCACTCAATCCTGGGGGTGAAACAAATGACTGGATATGACTACATCCAAGGTAGCAGGTTTCCAGGGCAAGGCAGCGAATCCGATCGTTGTTACATTTTTAAAATGTCGACGTGTGGGCCTGGGAGTGGAGTCGACTTGTCACTCGCATGACAACTGGAAACTTGTCGAATGCTTGGGTGATGTTTGATCACATCAAGCGAATTACAAAGCATCAGTGGGTGACTATGGGTGCGCATGTTTATGACTATCACTCCAAGAGGCTCATGACGATTGCAATCTGCGAGATGAAAGGGGAGGACACGCAGTCGGAGATGCATCTGTGGGAGGGCATAAACGAGCAGATGGCAGGGCGGGATTGGGATTGCCAAAGCCCAATTTCAAGGGATTCATGGCAGACAACGCTCAGGCCAACTGGGCAGCGGTGCGGCGTGTGTACGGTGAGGACCCCAATGTTCCCATGGAGGGGAAAGAGAGATCTTGTGGATTCCATTGGATGCAGAGTCTATCTCACTACACTACCAAATTTGTTGCTAGCTCATTCCAGCTGAACACCGTGTCCTTTGTACGGCGTGGAAGGATGCACCCACATTGATGACGCGGAGGTTAAGTTTGCTATCATCGAGGCTGGGTGGAACACGTCAAGTGCAGTGGAGACAACCAATCTGGGAGCCTTGCACAGCTGGTTGGGGTGGTGGCATTTCGGTATCGACAGCGGACAGTACATGCGGGAGGTATGATGCTGTCATTTTCGTTGCAATTGTCTTTCTATTACAGACCTTTCCATTGGTTCCTCACCATTGTTTGTGTCCTTGTAGGAGCGGTGCTTGGATTCCGACACAGATATGCCGAACACGAATATGGCAGAATCAGTGCACTCCTCCTGGCGAGCGTCTTCTGCCGCACATCTGGTGGACGTAGTGACGGCCACAACGGAGGACATCGACAGAGCAATCATGCAGCAAGCCACGTACTACAAGTTCCTGCGAGGGAAACAATGGGGCTTTGGGCCGGACAGGGGAATTGTTGGTGCGAGAACAGCTTCGAGGTCGAAGAATCCCACTGAAATGGGCGACAGCATTGGAGAGAAAAATCAAAGGGACGCCTCTGCACCGCAGAGGTGAGCACCTAGAGGGGGACGTCCGTACTCGCCCTGTGAGGTGGAGGATTGAAGAGGAAACCCGGGTGCGAAGAGGATTCCTGGAGATCCGACAGGAACATTCGGACAGCACCTCGAGGGCCCGTCATGTTGCCGCACAATGTGTCTTCCAGCAGTGGAAGCCCTCGCAATTCCAGATCGGCATCGCCTTCAAGCAGGGATTCCGTGCGAGAAATTCCCACCGCTCGCTTGCCCCAGATTCCGCCCGCCTTGTATGCAGTATGGCCAAGCCATTGTGGAGACGACTGTGTCTGTGTCATAGTGGAGAATTGCTCGCTCAAAGCCGTCGTTTCGAGGCAGGTGTTCCGCAATTCGAGTGGATACACGGCAACGTTGTTTAGAGATGATAAGGAGGAATCCAGATGGTGTTGTCCCTGCTCCTACTTTTACAGGAAGATTTGTCCATGTAAAGTTTGCGGAGGCGACAACCACCCAGTTCTGGTTCTGCAGGCACGACATTATGACTTGCGTGTATGGAAAGCCCAAGTACGGCATACAAACAATGCCAGAGGCTCCCCCGGTGTGGCCGGTGGAACCAGGTGCGATCAGAGTCAGGTTGAGGCCGACGCCCTTACCGCCGCAGGGATTCGGATGGTGGCAGCGCACTGACGTCCCCAGACACCATTTCCGCTTCCACAGCCTCCACCACCGACCCCTATGAGAGCAAGAACAATGGGACCGACAGCTCTAAGCATCCTACACACCGTTGGGGGAAACCGAAGAGGCGGCGACCTCCCTCAAAAGGTGAACGAGACAAGGATGGGGAATGCACTTCGGATGAACTGTACAATCCAGAGCGACAGAAGAAGTGCCCCCACCAGGCTTTGGGCGTGTGTATCAGATGGCCACGGCAGGCTCAGCTGTTCGCAATGAGGTGTACACCATCACCATTTCAGAATTACCCACCTGCAATTGCACCGACTTCCAGATCATGGCGAACAAGGGGGCATCATACTGCCCTTGCAAGCATCTGTACTACGTGTACCTAAAGAGGACTCCGGTGTAACTCCACAACTCATCACTTCATACATGCACCAGGGTTGAGCCCAAAGAGGTGCACACTCTTCTGAATATGGATCCAGGGGACCAGTGACCTTGGCTTGCGGTCCCAACACTATGGTACGCCCATCCTTTTCGGATAGTAGAACTGTACTGCTGCAAGTAGCTTGACCTGGCCACAGAAAAGTCCGACTTATGTCTTGCCTACCAGTAACCTGTTTTTCTCGAACTAAGATAATACTATGTCATTCACTCGTGTTTCCACGTGCATGTATTTTTGTGTGTTGGAGGGTTCCTGTTTTTCTGCTCTCCAAACTTTGCTTTCCTCATTCGACCCCCGGCAAGGAAATGCGGCGCCGCATTTCCAAGTAACGTCGTAGGTACTGGTAGATGCGGCATTCACCAACACCAAACTGCCCAGAAATTTCGCACGTGCGAACCCTAATGCGGCACCGCATTTCCTAGTTGAGTCGTAAGACGTTCCCGCCGAATACTGGAAGATGACAAAATTGTGCAGACTCTATTGGTTCAGTCGCGGCAAAAGGGTCAGCTTCATTCCAATGTTAAGGCATGTAAAACCGCGGAATACTCTATACATGCCAGTATGCGACGTCCTTTTGCCGTGGTATACTGGATTTCTCGTTGCACGGTCACTCATTTCCATGAGTGGATCTAAAAAAACCATGAGCGAGTTGTTACTGACGACATATCTTCGCCGCATTACAGGATCTGTAACTTCCAAAAACGGCAAGGCAAATAGAAAACTATTGTTTTAATACTTGTTTAATCTGCCGCATTTCCAAATTTGGAGGAGTCCGCTCATGAAATCCGCGTGTCTTAGACTTCGGCTCACCGCTCATGCGGCTCATGGGTCATGGCTCATGGCTCATGGTTTCTGCTCATGAAATAGTAAACCTCCATCACAGTGTACATGAAATACTACATGTCAATGCGGGTTAATCAGCACAGGTGTAGTTGTTACTGACAGTGTAAGTGCCTCAAATGCCTGTTGACATTCAGCTGTCCATGCAACCACTGCATCCTTCTTCAAAAGCTTGCTCAATGGTGCTGCCATCTAAGCATACCGCCTGACAAACCTTTATATAATACGTAGTTTGTCCCAGGAACCTCCTTAGACCCTTGACGTTACTTTGGTAGTGGTGAGGCTTTAATAGCCTCTGTCTTTCTAGGATCCACAAGCAGTGCCTTTTTACACACAATGTGTCCCAATAGTACCCGTGAGTTCATGCAGAAAATACACTTTTCTAGATTCAGACCAAGACCTCTCATCCTGCATCTGGCCAAACATAACTCCAACTTCTGCAAGTGCTCATTCTTAGAGCTGTACACACTAAAGTCATCTAAGAACACTTGCATGAAATCATCCAAATACTCATGGAAAGATCCACTTATCACTCTCTGGAAAGTTGCTGGTGCATTACAAAGTAAAAAAGGCATGACTTTGTATGCATTAGCACCCCAGTCTGTGATGAAAGCTGTCTTTCCCTGGTCTTCTTCCGCCACTTGCACTTGGTTATACCCACTGAAGCCATCCATGAATGAGTATATCTCATGGCCTGCCACAGTGTCCAGTACCGCTTCTGTGAATGGCAAAGGAAATGGATCTTTCTTTGTACAAGCATTCAACTTCTTATAGTTCACACAAACTCTCAGTTTACCATTCTTCTTGGGAACTATCACAATGGGTGATAGCCAAGTCGTATACTCTATAGGGTATATTGAACTAGCTTCAGCCAGCTTCTGATCTCTTCCCAACCTTCTGTGCATAGTTGGGATTCACTCTGTACCTTGCCTGTTTGATTGGTACTGACCCTGGTTCCAGTTCAATCTTATGCTGGCAGATCTCAGGTGGTATCCCTTTCAGATCCTCATAGCTCCAAGCAATACATCTCTGTATTTGATGAACAGGCTCTTAGCTTCCTCAAAGAATTCTGGCTCCAAGTCAACCCCCACTTTCACCATTCTTGGTTCCTCCTCAATTCCCACATTCACTTCTCTCACCTGCTCTTCAGAGATGATGTTGTCCATCCAGCCACTACTTCATCCTGTAAACTCACAGTGGCTGGTTTTTCTAGGATTTCCATCTCCCTCTCTTTCCTCATAGAAATGTGGTGGTAACTACTTGTTCCCCCTCAATTGGTGTTGCTGTTACTGCACCATAGCAGATACCTTTTAAGCACCTCAGGCCTCCCAGTTGCATTTCTGCAACCTGTTCCCACTCTGGGTGTGCAGCAAACAGTGTAGGCTTCCTGCTCCTCCCATCAAGTCCTCCCCTCCAGCCATACTCTCTGACTCCACGAGGTCTTCTGGTAGCAG
Organism: Takakia lepidozioides; assembly: GCA_030704615.1. Lineage (NCBI taxonomy): Eukaryota > Viridiplantae > Streptophyta > Takakiopsida > Takakiales > Takakiaceae > Takakia > Takakia lepidozioides. The sequence goes on along the minus strand of CM060733.1, from coordinate 68,455,334 downwards.
GTAGCCTACTAGATTTCTTAGTGGTAACCTGTATCTTGTGCCTCCCATCATGCACAGTAAGTAACTGGGAATTCTAGTCATGGAATACCCTGGCCTGTTTCTGCCATGGTCGACCCAGCAATAAGGAGTAAGTTTCCATAACATCATCCATTTTCAACACAGTCACTGTGATCTTAAAGATCATCTCTGGGATATGTATCTTAACTCCTCTTATCATGAATGCGGAAAGGAGTACAAATAGGAAACACCCCCGTGATACACTAGCTGTAGGTCTGACTGATTGTTCTGAGCGGGCTGAGTGCTTAGAGATTTCCAATCTTTCTATCTTGGAGTTCCCACCTCGGATAGCGAAGGGATGGGTGAGTAAAAGCCGCGCGACACTGTCCTTCTATTGTAATAACAATTCTCAGTAGAATGGTTATCCATTTTACAAATAGTATAGTGTTTCTCTTCATGTGGCATTCAGCTGTGGTATGGCCTTCATTCTGGCATTTTGCACATCAAACAGCCTTCCTCCAATGTGTTGCAGCCTCTGTGGCATACTTCTTCAAGATTCTTGCCAGTCTTTTCTCATAATTGTCCCTCTTCATCTTTTTCTTTTTCTTGCTCTTCCTCTTGAGCTCTTCCTCTTGAGCTCTTGCTCTTCTTCCTCATCTGACTCATCTTCAGAGTCCTCATCATCCCTTTATCTCTCCTGAGCATTCCAATTGCTCAATTCTGTGGCGTTCGAATGCCTCTTCCACTGTGTTATGAGGTAGCATATCCACTTTCTTTTGTAATTCAGGGTCTTAGTCCACTCACAAAACAGGTCTCTATAACCCTGGTGCTGGTACAGTAGCCAGTTTTTTCATCATTAACTCCATCTTTTCCATGTACTCTTCAACAGTTTCATGCTTCATCTGCTTTAACTGTTGTAAACTCCCATACACTTCATCCTCAGTTTTGCTTGTCCTGAACCTGGTTTGGAATGTTGTACTAAGGCCATTCCAGGTTAGGAAATGATTATTAGGAAATCTTGCATACCATTCACTCGCTTTCTTGATAAGTGAACAAGGAAACAGTCTCATCTTGGCATCATCGCCATTCTCATTGTTCACAATACACATGTGCTCAAATTGGCTAATGTGTACATCAGGATCCCATTTTCCTGCATATATTGGAAAAGGTGGTTTTGCCTGCGTTGGAGGTACCGCCATCTGTGGCCCTACACCCTGCCCACTGACAGGTGCTGGTCCTCCTGTTGGTGCTGGTCCTTGAGGACCTACTGTTGTAGTGGTGGAACTCCCACCAGGTGTTGGCCCCTGAGCACTCCCTGCTACTGGATTTTTGGCTTGATTTTGTTCTGTGAGTTGAACCCTCACACCACCACATCCTTGCCAAAATGGCCCTAAGGAGTCCTAAGGGAAATGGAAAAAAATAAGCTACTATAATAAATGTATCAACTTTGGTCATTACATTTATGAATCATATGTATTATTTATTGGTATGTACACACAAAATTTGTAGGTTGTCACCATTTACTACAATTAAAACAAAATTTTGTTCTCGATAAACGTTCATACAGCTGCTTATAATGCACCGACATCCATTTTTAGATAAACCTTCATAAGTTAATACCTATGTAAAAAATTTGTGTCAGCGACCTTTGCAATTGGGAAGATAGCCCAGGCAATAAATGGAGGTAACACGTTCGATGCAAGCTTGTTCAACGATATGTCTACTGGAACCTGTTTTGCTTCCGCTCTGGAAAACTTGTGTGTAGACACAGTAGAGTTGCAGTACAAACTAGAAAATGTTGTGAAGCGTTTCATGACGGGGCTATTCAATTGGCCTGAGCCCCTCACCCTTGCACCAATTTTGAATTAAATCGAATTTAAATGAATTTAAAATAAATATTTGCATTTAGAAAATATATGATTGCAGTTTTGAGAGGCGTAATGATTTTATTTTTAGCTCTATTTTATTCTGTGACATTGGGCTTTGCACCACTACATCTATGAAAAACATGGGACAAAAAAAAAATGGAAAAAAAATAAGTGTGTTTCAAGGGTCACTTTTGCAGAACTCTCTATAAAGAGTGCATGAAGTTGAAGATAACTCAACTTTGGAATGCAAATGAGAGAACAAAATCTGGTTATGGGTCCAAATGACTTTTGTTTATTCCCAAATTTCGCTCGCACATTGCATATGCTATCATTAAGCATATGGCTTGAAAATGGAATAAAAAAAAAATCATCTGCAGGCGAAACACAATTTTCCGTCTCTATGACACGTAGCTGCGTTCAAGACTAGAATGACCCATTGAATCAACTTGGTTCAAGCTCATATTTGGTCTGCATGTGCATAAGTATGTTTAGATCACATATGCAAAGTTGCAACCCACACGAGCAACAAGAATTTTTTTTACATCAATCGATTAATCGGATGTATACAAAGTACATCATGAGAATATCTACAATGCCCCTCTACGCGATCCCTGTCTCAAAGGAACCCTATTTCTATCATACACATCCCACTCACGCTGTAATCGGAGGTCCCAATCATCCCGGGAGAACTCGTATGATGCAAATAGTTCGTTGCCAGCCCTAATAGTCCTACTAGCACATGTCATCACAAACATGTGCATCCCCTCACAGTATACTGACGTATGACCACAAAAGCTCTCATGCCCATCGCTTTGCTCGTCCCATACTACATTGGTTCTCCTAGGATGACCAAAAGAACTATTGACCAGCCCAGCAACATTGTTGAAGATGTCGGGGTCACCATCACAAAATCTGATCTCAATGGGAGACAACCCCTGTCTACGTACATCCTGTCCGTTGACACACAAAATGTAGGGTAGGATGTATGGGGCTTCGAGGCGTAATGTACGGAACTCCGCGGAGGTGTAGTATGGACCGTAGTAGGGAAACAAGTCCACCATGCTGTTTTTCCGAGGAGGAACCACAATATCATTGACCGTGAATAAACCCCGACCCATAGCAAGGTCTGTAACGGCTCTCACAACATACCGTCTCCCCCAATACTCGAACTTCACATTTTCTCGGATGGGGGTGGGAGGGTCGAGATGATTCCCCCAACAACGAGGCTAGACGGTCCTCAGTAACATAGTCCTATGCGCTTCCCATCGGGGGCGAGGATCCGGCTCAGCCCGCCCAAGCCGAAGGGGAGGAAACCTAGGGTGAAGCCGACCCCTCCTAGGGGTTCGGGGGGCACATGCACATGGAGGTGGAGGTGGAGGTGGTATTGCTGGCGGAGGAGATGAAAGTGGAGGTGGTTGAGGATGTAATGTCGGAGGTGCAGCCGAGGGTACAACGTCCGGATCAGGTAAAACCGGAGGTGGATCAGGCAAAGAAACAGACGGGGCGGTGTCGAGCGGCTTTTACTCACCCATCCCTTCGCTATCCGAGGTGGAAACTCCAAGATAGAAGAGTTGGATATCTCTAAGCACCCAGCCCGCTCAGAACAATCAGTCATGACCTACAGCTAGTGAATCATGGTTGTGCTTCCTATTTGTATTCCTTCTTGCCTTCATGTTATCTATTTACCTCACTATGTATACTGAAGCATCAGATTGCTTCAGTATCTACCGAGTTCCAATCAATCATTCATTCACTCCACAACTTCTCTCATGTCTCTCTACACAGTATGATTGTATCGAATAAGTATCAGATTAAGATTAATCAGGTATCATGCCAATGCCATGGTGTTCCTAATCTACCCTACTATATGATTCTACAGCTTGCATGAATTAAGCCTCAATCAAGTCATCATCTCCTCTTCACTGTTTCCGCTCTCCGTTTCGTCTCCTCCTCCCCTGACCAAGTCGCGCTCCTCAAGAAGTGATCCCCTTCCTGTTGCCGCCCTGCCTAATCTACCCGCAAGCTGTTCTAACCACCTAACTAACTAACTGTCACCCAAGTAACACGTTCCCTCTGCAGATGTCGTTCCCACACAGTCGTTCCTTGTCAATGATAACCGTTCCCTATGTACGCTGCGACAGGCTGTGCCAAGCTGTGTCGAGCTGTGACTGTGCCGAGCTGTGACTGGTTGTGTAAAGTTGTGTCGGGTTGTGACTGGCTGTGCGAAGCTATGTCGGGCTGTGTCAGACTGTGTCGGGCTGTGACTGGCTGTGCAAAGCTGCGTCGGGCTGTGACAGACTGTGTCGGGCTGTCAACCCCCCCCTTAAGCCCCCTAAGGCTCCTGTTGGTCTCAGTCTACCATCCGTAAGTCTGCACAAAAATTAAGGGTACCCCACAGAACCCGTAAAAGCGTCTAAGTCCCAAACAGCCCTCTAACATTACCCCTCCCCCTTTCAAAAAGCCGTGTCCTCACGGTTTACTGTTTAGGATCAGCAAACCTTTGTGAGCAAACACCCTTATGACGGTGAGAGTCTCGTGAAGGACTCCGTGTGCGAGCTCGAGCCCTGTCACTGGCTGATGGAGGCAATTGAGCACTACCTGGAAATGTCTGACCCTCCTGTGGTTGATAACGAGGTAACCTCTCAGGCATAGGAGATCCCCGTCTTTTCTTCTCTGCCATCTGGAGTGCATAGTCCTCTGCCATGTCAAAAGATTCCCCTGAAGAACCAGTAGTATCAGAATCATCGTCCCCCCTTAGGTGTTTTAACGGCCGAACTTTAAGTGGCTTCTCCGGAATCCTGTGTGGCATACAATGTTGTCCCACCATGTCTGGAAGCTTAAACTGTACTACTTGCTGTAAGCGCGTGCAAGCAAAATGAGTGAACGCCCTGAACTCCTTAGCCGTATAGGTGAGAGGTGTGCCAATGACTTTGGAACAGTGTAAGTATTTCTAGGCTTCATGTCCCTTATAGAAAATATCATCAGGGCCCAATTTCGCTGTTGCCAAGTTGTTCCAAGCCAAATTAAACCATGAACGAAGTTGGGAATCCTTCTGCATCATAACTTTCGCATTATACAGGTACATATGAGGTGGCACTGAAGGTAAGACCCAATGATCCCCACTGGAATAACTCAGAAATTGTGATTGCATCTTCTGCTGCTCAATGTGATAACGTGCCATGAAACAAGCAGCATAGTATAATCCACAGCCCATGACAATACTAGATACTTCCTTGGTCTTGGTATAGATGTACCCATGTACAACCTGGAAGGCCATTAATTCCTTCAGCATGGTGCCTGCCTCAGACCAGTACCTTGCAAAGTGATGATCCTCAATGGGTCAATTGTTTGGAAGAACCTTAGTCTGAGTTGTCACTGGCAACCAAATGCGCATGATCTGGTAGTAATGTGCCAACGACTGCGGAGGACTAAATTCCTTCCAGGAATTCCTTCCTTTGAAGGCAGAACCCACCTCATACCATGAAATCATGCACCAACACTTTTTTTTGAACACCAACGTCTCACCCTCTGCCCTCCAACGTTCTCAGGCCAAACGCTGGTCAGCTAGGGACAATTTGGGGATTAGCCAGATCTTTAACCTGTGGGGAGACAACAACCTCAGAAGTCAGGAATCCATCTCGCTCACTGTTGGAAAGACATGGGCTTCTCTAGGTTATGATGCCATTATCCAGTCCATCAGCCCTCAATGGATTCTATCCCTGCAAGCCGGCCCCCCTTCCCCCATCTCTTCCTTTTGGGGGCTCACCATTCTTGATGGCCAGCTCACTATCCTCTTTGTTCAACAGTCAACAAACCAAAACCACTTGGCCTACTCCTTCACTATTGGCATCGTCACCTTGTCCCTCAATCTTAGGTGTGTTTGATACATCACAGACAGGCCTGGTCTGGTTCATTTTGACGTAAAAAACAAGCAAAAAAGGGGGGCACAAACAGTGTGCGTTGCCGCACACTGTTTCGGGCTTCCATCTAGGTGTGTTTGATACATGATAGACTGGCCTGGTCTGGTACATTTAGACATAAATAACAAGCAAAAAAGGGGGGCACTAACAGTGTGCATTACCGCACACTGTTTCGTGCTTCCATCTACGTGTGTTTGATACACCTCAGACTGGCCTGGTGTAGTACATTTTGACATCATAAACAAGCAAAATAGGGGGGCACAAACAGTGTGCGTTGCTGCACACTGTTTCGTGCTTCAAATTGGTTGTGTTTGGTACCTGGCAGACACTGCTGGTGCGGTACATTTTGACATAGAAAAAAAATCAAGTAGAGGGGCACAAACAGTGTGCGGCAACGCACACTATTTCGTGCTTCCATCTACGTTTGTTTGATAACCACAGACTGGCCTGGTGTGGTACATTTTGACATAAAAAACAAGCAAAAAATGGGGGCACAAACAGTGTGCGTTGCCGCACACTATTTTGTGCTTCCATCTACGTGTGTTTGATACACCACAGACTGGCCCAGTGTGGTACATTTTGACATAAAAAACAAGCAAAATAGGGGGGGCACAAACACTGTGCATTGCCGCACACTGTTTCGTGCTTCCATCTGCATGTGTTTGATACATCACAGACTGGCCTGGTCTGGCTCATTTTGACATTAAAAAAAAAACAAGATGAGGGGCACAAACAGTGTGCGGTGTTGCACACTGTTTCATGCTTCAAATTATGTGTGCTTGATACCTGCAAGACACTCCTGTAATGGAGCATTTTCACATGAAAATGAAGCAAAGAAGAGGGGCACAAGCAGTGTGCGGTGCCGTACACTGTTTCGTGCTTCCATTTTTCTTTGTTTGAAGTTTTGGGGAACGGATATAGATAGCGACCAGCAAACCCTAAACAACTTGAAAGACCTGCAGCAACAGTGTGCGGCACCGCACAGTGGTTTCTGCTTGCACATATTTCAGCTTGCCACGGTTTCGAACCAATTTGAAGGGCCAGAAACATTGTGCGGTGGCGCACACTGCTTCAAGCTTCCATCTCACTCCAAAATTCATAGTCTCAGAGGGGAGACTGACAGTGTGCGGCACCGCACACTCTCTCCTGCATCCACAATCCTCTGCATACACACGGAGCATACAGAGTGTGCGGCACCGCACACTGGGCCAGCATAACATGAAGCAAAACAAAAGGTAGCAGTGAACATCACTTGTACCTTTCTTTGTGCTGCGTTGGATGTCTTTCCAATCGCAGGAGACCCTTTGCGCTTGGGACTGTTGTCTACGCCGAGCATGTTCTGGAGCATCTCCCCCATCGTCTTTTCCACTATCTGCTTCTTCATGAGGCCAGCATCAATATCCTCTTTGGCGTTCGTCTCTCCCTCGGATGCAGTCTCCTCCTCACCCGTTCTCGGCAGTATGGGGGGCTGTTGTTGCTCTCCAAAATCCTGCTCTTGCATCGCCAATCTTTCCTCATTGACCTCTTCTTCCTCCTTTCCCTCTTTGTCTACTCTTTCCAACCTCATTCTATCTCTGGCTCTCTTCCTGTCCCTAGTGCTGGTAAAGTATAGCGACTTCCTTCTCTTCTTCCTTTGGTGGAAACAAACGCTCCCCACGTTGCCTCTAGAGCTCTCCAGTTTGACGTTTGCAACAACGGTTGCTTTGGCATGTATCGAAAATACAATTTGGACATTGTTAACCGTATTTGGATGCGGATGTCATCATTATGTGCGAGCGGAATTCATCCATTTCTCCGTCTCTCAATACCCAAAAAACTAAGTGGTGGCACTTCAATTGCCGTTCCGTCTACTTGTGGGATATGTCAGATGTACTTCGCCGGCTGCCAGTACACGAAAGGCTTTTTGCATTCATGGAAATTGAGAAGTGCCGTAAAAATTTGTCGCAAGTCGAATTTTGAACAGTATTTGCACATTAGCAATAATTGTGATGCTTCACATATGCATCCACGTATGTTGTACTGCCTATCCTGCGATTTGCATTTCGCCGTCGCCGGCGCAATGCAGTGATTTCGATATAAAGCTTGGTGTCGGCAATCGTAATGTGTTGCGTACCTTCGTGCGAGGTGTCCCCCTGACTGTCAGTGTTGTGCTGTGCTCTTCTGGCACAGCACAAAAAATTTGATTCGGGGTTTCCTGTTTATTGGACTCCATGGGTCGTTGCCGTCTTTCCACAATGGAGGGCTTCATATCCTGTGCAGGGTTTGCTTTTCATCCAGACACAATACGGCTTCTTGTGGCTTCTTGTCTTTGAAGACAGTTTTTCTAGTTGGTGTTTCTCAGTGTGGCTGACTGCGGAGTTCGGGGCAGACTTTCACCGTGCATGTCATTCTTACAGAAAATTGTAAACCCCAAAATCCGTTGGGACTGTGCTACCCTTATTCACCTCAGTTTGTTTGGGGTGGATCCCCTCTCGAGAATTACGGGCTATCAGTTCGGGGGACTCTTTGTGGATCACAACTTTGGCTCAGTCTAGGAAGACATGTCCAGGGAGGGAGACAGACTCGCTCGATTTCATTCCAATGCAGGTAGTCTTCCACTGACTGCCACTGCAGATGACGATGGGTTTGCAGTTGTTCATGAGGATGAGCTAGTTACAGTGTTCCCTCTGGAATTGGGTTCTCTGCTTGTTCAAAAAGAGGTGTATGACGAGGATGAGAATTTGGATTCTGGGCACTTGCAGAATCCATTGGTTGGCGAGTGTAGGAGGAAGTGGAGAGTCCTCCCAGGCACATACCGGGTCTTTGGAAAAGAGAGAAGACAATCAGCAGGATCAGTAGTTACCCCTGGCACTGCAGCATCGGTGTGCAGCAGAAGGGCACAGTTCATGTGAAACAAGAGGTGAGCACATCCACTACATTTGTGACTCTTTCAAACTCATCTTCGGAGGATGTTTATGAGATGCCTCCGCCAGTCCAGACTCCATTCTTGGATGATGACAAATTGCAGGAGATAACGAGTGTCATTCCGAAATTGAAAGCCCTCGCAGGGGTGCCTGGGTGCAAGAGCGAGCTGCGTTTTGTTGATTGGGAGTCCCTTCGGGTGCAGCGGGTTCAATATGTGCTAGCAGAGTTTGATGGGGACATTTTGTTTGAGCTCAACCCTCCCACGTCTTCCACTAGACTTGCTGGGCTTCTGCAGGGCATAGACAAGAAACATTACGGACACCCTTGGTGCAGGACAAAAACATCGAACATCCACAATGACATTGGATTGAAATTTCAAAGGTCGGTTTGCGTTGGACTATAGTTCCTTTCAGCATTGTTCATCAACCTGCTAGCATAGTACACAGGTGAATCTATATTTCGTGTAACATTCTGGGCTAACACCGCTCCCAACACTTCTCCTGAGGCATCACAGTGAACATGAAATACTACATGCCAATGAGGGTTAATCAGCACAGGTGTAGTTGTTACTGACAATGTAAATTCCTCAAAAGTCTGTTGACATTCAGCTGTCCATGCAAACATTGCATCTTTCTTCAGAAGCTTGCTCAATGGTGCTGCTAACTGTGCATACCTTTTGACAAATCTTCTGTATTAACTGGTTTGCCCAAGGAATCTCCTTAGTCTCTTAACATTTACTGGTGGTGGAGAGGCTTTAATGGCCTCTGTCTTCCTAGGATCCACAAGAAGTCCCCTCTTACACACAATGTGTCCCAGAAGCACCCCTGAGTTTACACAGAAAGTACACTTCTCTGGATTCAGGCCCAGACCTCTCATCCTGCATCTGGCCAAACATAACTCCAATTTATGCAAGTGCTTATTCTTAGAGCTGTACACACTGAAATCATCCAAGAACACCTGCATGAAATCATCCAGATACTCATGAAAAGATTCACTTATCACTCTCTAAAAGGTTGCTGGTGCATTACAAAGTCCAAAGGGCATGACTTTGTATGCATAAGCACCCCAGTCTGTGATGAAAGCTGTCTTTCCCTGGTCTTCTTCTGCCACTTGCACTTGATTATAACCACTGAAGCCATCCATGAATGAGTACATCTCATGGCCTGCCACAGTGTCCAATACCGCTTCTGTGAATTGTAAAGGAAAAGGATATTTCTTCGTGCAAGCATTCAACTTCTTATAGTTCACACAAACTCTCAGTTTACCATTTTTCTTGGGAACTATCACAATGGGTGACAACCAAGTTGTATACTCTATCGGGTATATAAACTTAGCCTCAGCCAACTTCTTGATCTCTTCTCCAACCTTCTGTGCATAGTTGGGATTCACTCTGTACCTTGCCTGCTTTGATTGGTACTGACCCTGGTTCCAGTTCAATCTTATGCTGACAGATCTCAGGTGGTATCCCTTTTAGATCCTCGTAGCTCCAAGCAAATACATCTCTGTATTTGATGAACAAACTCTTAGCTTCCTCAAAGAATTCTGGCTCCAAATCAGCTCCTACCTTCACCATCCTCGGTTCCTCTTCAGTTCCCACATTCACTTCTCTCACCTGCTCATCAGCTGTGATTGTCCAACCAGTCACCACTTCATCCTGTAAACTCACAGTGGCTGGTTCCTCTAGGATTTCCATTTCTCCTTCTCTTTCTTCATAGAAATGTGGTGGGTAACTGCTGGTTTCCTCTTCAATTGGTGTTGCTGTCACTACACCACGGCAGATACCTCTTAAACAACTTAGGCCTTCCAGCCGCATCTCTGCAACCTGCTCCCACTCTGGGTGTGCAGCGAACAGGGTAGCTTCCTGCTCCTCATCCAGTCCTCCCCTCCAGTCATACTCTCTGACCCCTCGAGGTCTTCTCGTAGCAGGTAATCTACTAGATTTCTTAGTGGTAATTTGTATCACGTGCATCCCATTATGCACAGTTAGTAACTGAGAATTCCAGTCATGGAATACCCTGGCCTGTTTCAGCCACGGACGTCCCAATAATAAGGAGTAAGCCTCCATGACTTCATCCATCTTCAACACAGTTATTGTGATCATAAAGATCATCTTCTGTATCTGTATCTTAACTCCTCTTATCAATCCCAATGGCTGTACACTTCTTTGATCTGCCATTGTTACTGTAAATGGGGCTGGTTTCATGTTACTTAGACCAAGCTTCTTCCTTAATTGGTCTGTCATGATATTTACTCCAGAGCCTCCATCTATCAGTACATCAGTTAGTTCTGTGCTTCCAATTCTCAATTGGATTACTGGCATAGAATCATCAAAGTCCATGACAGTTTCTCGCCCTTCCGGCTTCACATTATAACTGGTCACCTTGCTGTTCAGGTCTGTGTTTCCTGTTTCCTAGGCAATTCGATTGATTGCTTGATACAGCTTATGTCTACAATAAGGTGCCACAGCTAATAGCTGTCCAATGGTAATCTCTGCTTTGGTCTGGCATATTACTTCAGCCAAAGTCCCTTCATTACTTTACATGTCTGCAGCTTCTTTCTTCCTTTCATCCTTACTCACTTCTTCTTCTTCATCAGAATCAGAGGAATCTGCCACAGGAATATCAATACTCTTCTACATTTCCCTTATGGTATCTGCCACTTCCTTGTGCAGTTCCTTCTCATCTCTCCAAGCCTCATCATCTTCAGGCACATCACTACCATCTTCATTATCATCATCTTCCTCAACTACTGGAGGTATTAGTTTGGCTTTGCTTCTTGTTACTATCATTGTACTTACTTCTGGTACAACACATGGCCTAACCATGTGAGCTGCCACCAGTGGGCCCTCATTCACAGGAGCTCTCAACTCATTCTGGTGTCTAATCCAGAATGAACAGGCTGCCTTGCGATGTCCTCGCTGATTACAATAGTAACACAGTTCTTCACCATTGGGTCCTCGTCCTTGGTCTGCTCTTGGATTATTTCTGTAATCCTGATTCCCTGGCTGGTAATTCCCCCTTGGATTACCCTGATAGTTGCCTTTGGAATTTCCTTGGTAATTCCCTCTTGAGTTACCTCTCCCTTCCATGCCATTGTTATAACCACCAGGCCTACCATAGTGTACCTGATCACTGTTTCTTCTTGGCTGGGGCTGCACTTGATGCACCCTTACTTGCCTAGGTTCTCTTGCAGCTGACCTTCTGTTGTAGTAACAATTCTCAGTAGAATGGTTATCCATCTTACAGATGGTACAATGTTTCTCCTTCATGTGGCATTCAGTGGTGGTATGGCCTTCATTCTGGCACTTTGCACACCAAACACCCTTCCTACAATGTGTTGCAGCCTCTGTGGCATACTTCTTCAAGATTTCTTCTAATCTTTTCTCATAGTTATCCCTCTTCAACTTCTCCTTTCTCTTACTCTTCCTTTTCAGTTCTTGCTCTTCTTCTTCATCTGACTCATCCTCAGAGTCCTCATCATCCCTTTTCTCTCTCCTGAGCATTCCCAATTGCTCAATTATGTTCGCTGTTTCAAATGCCTCCTCCACTGTATTATGGGGTAACATATCCACTTTCTTTTGCAACTCTGGTCTTAGTCCACTCACAAACCAAGTCTTCTGTAAACCTGGTGCTGGTACAGCAGCCAGCTTTTTCATCATCAATTCCATCTTTTCCATATACTCCTCAACAGTTTCATGCTTCTTTTGCTTTAACTGTTGTAAACTTCCATACACTTCATCCTCGGTTTTACTTGTCCTGAACCTATTTCGGAATGCTGTATTCAAGCCATTCCAGGTTAGGAAATGATTATCAGGGAATCTTGCATACCATTCACTTGCTTTCTTGATAAGTGAACAAGGAAACAGTCTTATCTTGGCATCATCGCCATTCTCATTGTTCACTATACACATGTGCTCAAATTGGCTAATGTGTACATCGGGATCCCCTTTTCCTGAATATATTAGAAAATGTGGTTTTGCCCGTGTTGGTTGTAACGCCATTTGTGGCCCTACCCTCTGCACCCTGACAGATGCTGGCACCCTTGCTGGTGCTGGTCCTTGAGGACCTGTTGTAGTTGTGGTGGATCTTCCACCCAGTGGTGGCCCCTGAGCACTCCCTGCTACTGGCCCCACGATATTCACAGTATTCCCAGCTCTAGTTGCACTACTTCCCACACTCCCTATCCCCCCAGAGCCAGATCCAGGCAGCCCGCCTGATCCCCCTAAGCCGACACCTTCGTTGCCCTGTGATCCAAGTGCTCCACTTGATCCAGGTCCAACGGGTTGGGATGTCCTGGTTGTAGTCTCAACCTCAGCTGTTGGGTCTACTTCTTCATACTCTTCCTCTTCCAATTTCTTCTCTCTATTTTCATCCTCCAAGTTCTGCCTTTGGGTTTTTTCTTCACTCATGTAACTCAACTGTAATGGTGTTGGAGAGTCTGAACTCTCCGTTGGCTCTGCCACATCCTCTCCTCCTTCTTCACCTTCCGTTTCAGAAACTGGAGTTCCTGCTTTTGGTGTTCCATGCCAACTCTTATCAAAGATTTATGTCAAATCTTTTATCCAGGGATGTACCTCAGATCTTTCACCTCGTGATTGATCTTCTTCCCGTACCAATTCCCTTAATCTTTCTTGCAAAGAAAAAGAAGGAGTGGCATCCAACTCTAGTTCTTCCGGTATGGGTGATGTACTCTCTGATCTTAATGGTGTGAGAGGTCCAGATGATTCCCCTATGTCTATTCCTCTCTCCCAAAGATATGGATAATTAGCTTTCAGATAACTTTCTCTTTTTGCTGAATATCTTTGGAGTCTAGCTTCTCTTTCATCACTCATGTCCCATGTTTTTCATTTCTTTAATGTGGCAGTAACCAAAACTCTCTTCTGTAGTATCTCTCGTATATGCCTGGGTTTCTTTCAAGCTTCAATGCACCCTTGGCTATATTAGAAGTCTCCATTATCATATAACCATATGGCAAACAAGTCTGGAAAGTTGTTCTTGGTGTGAGTTTGATCCACAAAATATCCTTTGGAATCCAATTCTTTACCTGTACAAGCTCTTCATGCATATGAGTATAAACATTCACCTTCATTTCCTCCCAGCCTTCAAACTCTACTCGCTTAATGGATAGCAATGCTATCACATAAACCAGTGTTGGTAACCAACGTGCTCTTCCTCTACAGGCCACCTGATAAATCTTTATCACTCCTTTCTCCAGACCCCATTCAGGGTCAGCATCATGCACTCTTTTAAGAATGTTTTCTTTACAACCGTCTGGCAATTCCAAGAACCTCTGAAAGAATCGTTTGGACAATCTTTCCTTCTCAGTTTCACAGGGAATTTGATTCACATCAAATTCTTTAATTCTCCAACCACCATGATCCCACCAGATGCCTGTCACATCTGGTTGTTCATGACCCAGTTCCCTAGTATGGTCGCCAAATGTCGAGCGGCTTTTACTCACCCATCCCTTAGCTATCCGAGGTGGAAACTCCAAGATAGAAGAGTTGGAAATCTCTAAGTACTCAGCCCGCTCAGAACAATCAGTCATGACCTAAAACTAGTGTATCATGGGGGTGCTTCCTATTTGTATTCCTTCTCGCATTCATATTAGCAATTTACCTTACTATCTATGATTAAGTATCAGATTACTTCTGCAATCTACCATGTTCCAACTACTCAGGCATTCATTCCACAGCTTCACTCGTATCTCTCTACACGGTGTGAGTATGAAGTATGTATCAGATTAATATCTATCGAGTATCAGGCTGAAGCCATGGTGTCTCTAATCTACTCTACATTACAATTCTACAGCTTGCATTCATCAAGTATCAACAGATCGTCTCTTCTTCTACTCCGTGCTCTTCATCTTTCCACTCAGAGATGCGCTCTCCCCTTTATTTCCAAGCCGTGATACCAGAAGTCCCCCCACCCAGAAGTGATCCCCAGACGTCCCCGCTCTTCGCTTTATCTACCTACAAGTTGTTCTAACCGCTTTCCTAACTAACCGTCATCCCTGTAGTACACGTTCTTTTTTGAGATGTCGTTCCCCCACAGTCGTTCCCTGCCAATGATAACTGTCCCCCAGCTGTGCCGAGCTGTGACTGGCTGTGGCGGGCTGTGTCGGGCTGTGTAGGGCTGTGGCGACTGTGTCGGGCTGTGTTGGCTGTGCGAAGATGTGGCCGGCTGTGTCGGGCTGTGTTGACTGTGCAAAGCTGTGGCCGGCTGTGTCGAGCTGTGTTGGCTGTGCGAAGCAGTGACGGCTGTGTCTGACTGTGACGGGCTGTGTTGGCTGTGCGAAGCTGTGGCTGGCTGTGATGGACTGTATCGGGCTGTGTATCTCCCCCCCTAAAGCCTGTTGTTGTCACCCCTAAGGCTCCTGTTGGTCTCAGTCTGTGTAAAAATTAAGGGTACCCCACAGATCCCGTAAAAGTGTCTAAGTCCCAAGCAGCCCTCTAACATGTACATACATTTTGAAGATTATAAAACCCCCTCCTGTAAATATATAGAAATTTGTAATTTTTAAAAAGTACCCCCTTATGTATGTATATTTTCCTTTTCAATAATTAAAAAATACCCTCAAATATGTATATGTATGTTTTTATATTATATCAAGTTTCTTCATTTAAAATCGAATAAAATCTAATAAATTAATTAAAAAAATTGTTTGCCCTTGATAAAACTTGCTGTGGAATCTCACTTTGAACAATATTCAGATGTAGAGAGGAAAGGGACATTGTCAATGCTCGATGTGCAAGAGGCCTGAAGAAAGTTTCCATTTTCTGATATGGGTATTTTCATCAAAGAGTGATCCTCTTGAAGACCATCGAGACCTAGTCACTGCACCTCTGTTCATCAACTAGGACAGTTTCTAAACTTCTACAGTTTCAACCTTTGCAAGGTCCAATTATGTTCAAAACCTACTGTTGAGAATTCCTCTCCAAAAAGAGATTTCGTGCACCTTTGCTGCCACTGTTGGAGTCCAACCTGAAGCTGATAGAGTTCAATACATTCAATTAGGTGACAAGCATTTCATTTCACCAATACTCCCCACAAGAACAAACACCATTTTGGAAGTGGTGAAAGCGGTTTGCATCCCGTACAACAATCTCTTGCTTAGCTATCTTTGAGATGAATTTGGTGGCTGTGTGGCAATCACCACACATCCGAAGATTCCTGGTGATCCTCAAAGACATCCCAGAGGGTGTGTTGATAAGCCCAAAAACAATGGCCAGCTTCTCATTGTGGTGGCAAAGAGACGATTCTTTAAGCTCTTCCTCAACATCATGCAATGCAAAGCGCAGGCTTCACCCCTTTGCACATCATTTGCTCATAGGTCTCCAAAGCCTCCATCCCGCGCCCTTGCTGTGCATATCCTGCAATCATCGCACTCCACGACAGCACATCTCGTTCAGCCATACCGTTGAACACTCCCTTCATACATGTCCACGAGGGTATTGTTTAGAATGATATTTGATACAATTGCAAAACTGACAATGTCGCCATGGACCTCTTTGCCCTTTTCCAGAGCTGACAGGCTTGCACACGCATTGCAAATATACACAAATGTGATGTGGTCGGGCTTCACCCCTTCCCCCATCATTTGATCATAGGTCTCCAAAGCCTCCATACCACGTGCCTGCTGTGCATACCCTGCAAGCATCGCACTCCACGACACCACATCTCGTTCAGCCATGGAAACTCCCTTTGCATCCTTAATGCCCACATTTGGCATACATGTCCACCAGGGGAGTGTTCAGAATGACATCTGGTACAATTCCAGCTTTGACAATGTCACCATGGACCTTTTTCCCATTTTCCAGAGCTCGCAGGCTTGGACGCGCATTGCATCCTGCCAACATTATATTCCACGTGATCAAAGATCGTTGAGGCATTCTGTTGAACACTTGGTGAGCATCAATGATGCTCCCGCACATAACATACAGGTTGACAAGGGTGTTGAGTAGAAAAACATTTGGCGTGAATCCACTTTGGATAATGTGACGCAAGGACTTCAACTTGAGAGTTTCTAATCGGTTTGATGCTATGAATCCATGGGGTAACTGTCCCCCCTTTGCAGAACGGTTGGCCGTCCAGGAGCAATCACAAGCTACCTAGACGACAAACAATTCACATGCAAAGGGCTGGCTTGCGGCTGGCCACTTTCAACTTCTCAGGGTTGACCAACCAAAGAAAACAACTCGAAGTGGGACAAGTTCTTCGGACTAATGATATTCATATCTGTGCTGAGCAGAAACATGGGAAACGTCGGATAAACTGGTTGGAGATGTCAATGGTTATAAATGGGCAGGTAAGATGTGTACTCTCAAGGCAGCCTCTGCCAAACGCAGTCAAAAAGGGGCTGGATTCTTTGTCCGTGATTTCTTGTTTGACAATTGTGAAATTATCAACAAGGGTTTGAGGTACGAGCATAGTATCTGGCTAAAACTGAATCTGAAGGGCGGCTTGAGTACAAAAGACCTCTTTGTGGGTTGTGTTTACATGCCCACAGAGGGGACCCTTAGTGCTGACGCAGACAAAGCCTTCGAAGAATTAAAACTGGACTGTGCTTCGTTCCTTGCCAAAGGTCAGGTGGTGCTATTGGGTGACTTCAATGCCCGGGTGGGCAAAGGGCTCCATCAGGACGATATCACTGGGCCTTCTGGTGAAGACGAGCTGAATTCTAATGGCAGACGGTTAATTAACTGTCTGGAAGAGCTTCATCTTTTGACCTTGAATAACAGGACAAAAGGTGACCAAGTGCAGTGGACTCGTGAGAAATCCCAAACTGGGGAACGTTCCATTGTGGACTATATCATAATGGACAAAAATTTGTTCCCCCGGTGTGCCAATGTGTTGATCGACAGAACTGATATTGGTACCTCTGACCACTTCTTGGTTTGGACTGACTCAAAAGAGGACCTCTTGTGTGTGCCTACTTGTGTCTGTAGTCAGGTAACGATGGATTGGTTAGTGAGAACCACCACGGTCCAGCTGAGCACGACCTGCTAAGACCAAGCTGACTCTCCCAAGAACCTTATAAACATCTGGAAGAATACCAAATCAGGTACTAATAGGAGGCAAGAGCCCGCAATAGCAGGATGGAAAAAATTCTTCACATCGTACCTTAAGAAAATGCCACACCTTGCGATTGCAGTTGTCCCACCATTGTCAATCTTCTAAAAACTCATGCCAGGTCTGCTCAGTGCTGCAAATTCAGGGCCGACTCTGATGAGAGGACAAGACAGGCTGAAATAGGTCAAAGAAGAAGGTTCCCTCATCACATTGTTCTTGACCTTGTGTCATGACCCATGGAGGATTTGCCCTCCTATCAACCCAAAAGGATCGCTTCGGTGTGCTGCTGGTGTCTGTAGTCAGGTAATGTCGGATTGGTCTTTGAGAAACCACCACAAAATGGCCTGCTAAGACCAAGCTCACTCTCCCCTAAACCTTGTAAACATCAGGAAGAATACCATGCCCTGTGGAGAGGAGGGGAGAGGAGAGGAGGGAAAAGAGAAAGCCACGGGAGGGAAGGCGAACGCGGGAGAGGAGTGGAGAGGAGATAAGAGGAGGAGAGGGAAAAGAGAAAGCCGCGGAGGGAAGGGGAGAAAGATCGCGGATAGAAAAAAAAAAAAAAACAAACAAACAAACAAAAGGATGATCCCGCGATTTGATCCCGCGGTGCATCGCGGCCTAAACACTGCTCTTACCACTACACTACCCCTTAAAACTCAACAACCCCCTCCTGTAAAATTATATTTAAGGTGTTTTAAACCCCCCTCTGTATGTATAATGTTGTACATGGGGGGGTTTAAAATACCCCCTCCTATGCACGCACGTGGCTGGTACATTTAATGAGGAGTGCACCCCCAGGATCCTGGCTTCCTTGTTCTAAACTGCCAGTTCACTTATAGGATGCTCTTTTCATTGATCGCAGTGGTAGTAATCTGTAGGGCTAGTTGGCATACCCTTGCCCTCATTTGGAGCTCGCATCTCGTGAGCACTAAATTCACTCTTGGCCCTCTCCTAGCTGTTGTTTTTAATCGTAGCATTCCACCTCATCCTCTTGGATGGATTTCTCTCCGTTAAAAGTACTCTGGGTTTGTCCCTCACCGTCAGGTGTGTTTGCCTTATGGCCCCACAAGGTTTTATTTTTTCCCTTCACATAATAAAATATCAAGATTTCAAAAAACAAAAAACAAAAAACAATCAATAATCAATAATCAATAATCAACAATAACAATCAAAATCATCAATCAAGAATCATCAAACCAAACATCAAACATCAAATCAATCATCATATTATCAAAGGGCGATCAAATCGTCGCCAATCCAAATGATTCTTGTTTGCTTTGAAACTTTGCAAGTATGTTTTGCATACCATCCGACATGCCATCCAAGGCGAAGTGGCTGTTAGTTATGCCGGCTTCGACCGGAGTCTTCTCTCTCAAAACAAAACAAAATCATTTGCCCCCCAAGGACACGTTCACCCTGTCTTCCAATTTTGTTCATTGTAAAAAAAACTCTTCTAATGGGTGAACGGCTATTGCACCCATGAACGGATGTGGTTCAAGCTCAACTTTTGCCCGCATATGCTAGAATATATGTGTCACACATGTGCAAAGATTCAATAGAAAAAAAAAAACATTTTCCTCCCCAACGACGCACTCACCCCTCAACCAATTTTGAATTAAATCGAATTTTAATTAATTTTAAATACATAATTGGATTTAGAATGACTATGATTGCAGATATTTGCTACATAATGATTTTTGTTTTTGCTCAATTTTGATCTGTTAATTCAAACCCCACAATACTACATCCATGCAAAATTTCAGACCAAACCAAAAAAATAAAAATAAAAATAAAAATAAAAAATTGCTTGGGTCACTATTGCAGAACTCTTTATGAAGAGTGCATGAAGTTGAATTCAAATCAACTTTGGAGTGCAAATGAGGGCAGAAAATATGGTTTTGGGTGCATATGACTTTTGTTCACTCCCAAATTTTGCAAGTACATTGCGTATGCTGTCATTAAGCATATGGTTGAACAATGGAGTTAAGAAAAATGCATGTGCAGGCGAAACGCAGCTTTCCATCTCCATAACACGTAGATGTTCATTCAAAGGGGGAACAAACAGTTGACCATCCAAATGATTTTTGTTTACTTTCAAACTTTGCCAATATGTTCAGTATGCCATCTGACAGGTCACAAACAAATATGACATCGAACGGAATTCATTCAAAGGGCGATCGAATCGTCGCCCATCCAAATGATTCTTGTTTGCTTTGAAACTTTGCAAGTATGTTTTGCATACCATCCGACATGTCCCATACAAATATGAGATCAATCGAAATTCATTCAATGGGCCAACGGATGGTTGCCCATCCAAATGTTTTTTGTTTACTTTGAATGTCGCGCACTTCACTTCCGTAAACTCCCGCGAGGTCATAGTTACTCGCTTTGGTCGCGCACCTAACTCCCAAACTAGCCGCCGGGGCATAATGGGAGAGAACAAGTGACTAGAGGTATCATGACCACGCAACCCAGATGGCATCAAGGTGCTATCGCTATTTTCAGGGATTGGGGGGGGGGGGGGGGGGGATCAGATAGCCCTCCACAAATCAAGCATAAAGCTCAAGATAGTGGTCTCTATTCAGATCATTGAAAATACCCGTCGTTGCATTCAGGTTTGGTGGGAAGCAAGCAAGCAAACTAGTGTTCTTGAGTACCAGAGATTTATTCAACCTTGCTAGGAAGTACAATGGGATCAATTTGATTGTTGGGGGGAAGTCCTTGTAATAATCTCTCTGAAAACAACCACGTCATCCACATTGGGCTGGAGGGAAAGCACTTCACTGTTTTTTTCAAGTTCTCAATACGGGTTATCTTAATCGTTCGTGAGTTTATGGGGGCAGGGCAGACATAGTTTGCTGCAAGTTGACTAGATGGAGGTGTCCGAAAGTTCAAATGACGAAATGTTGTAAATTCTACGGAGTGGAAGACGTGGCACAGGTAAGGTACAAAATGAAAGAACCTTGTATGGGTTGATCGCGGTTGTATCGCGTGAAATACCCTGATCCACAAAAAGAAATCATGATGTGGTGCAGAAGGTGGAATCTGGTGTGGACAATTCCCAACATTCCTACACCCATCTCAGAGAACGTGATTGAGGTACGTGCCCCGTCCATTGAACTAACATTGTACCATTTTAATCTTTCACTGTGATCAGACATGTTTAGGATTTGATAGGATCACATGCGGGCAAACTTCAATTCTAGTGCACGATTTGCAGCGTTGGGGAACAACTTCTCTGTATACACAGTTGCATCTCACTCCTCAGTGCTACGGCCACTCAACCTTGATGGCATCAAGATGTTATCGATGTTTTCAGGGATTGGGGGGGGGCAAAGATACCCCTCCACAAATCAGGCATAAAGCTCAAGATAATGGTTTCTATTCAGATCATTGAAGGTACTCGTCATTGCATTCAGGCTTCGTGGGAAGCCTCCCTGTGATGAGTCGTGGTGAGTCTTGGCCCATCCACTATGGCCCCAATGGACCGTGGTGAGCTCCAAGACTCCCCCGACTCCCACCACAGGGCCTTGGCCCCGTGCAGTGGTGAGTCCTAAACCACCCCCACTACGACTCCCTAAGCTATCACCACCCCACGTGGAGCCCCCACCGCAAACAGGTTTGCGGCCGGGCTCTACCTAGTGAGCGCATCTGCAAAGGCACTCAAGGGTGCTTCAACCCCCTTCCCTACTGCTGCCATTGCCCCCACCACAGGGGCAACCCCTCTTGTGTCCCGACTCCCCGCCCTCAAGGCAAAGAGCCACGACATTGAAACTTTCCTTTATTACAAGGCCCACCCCTAAAAAGGGGCAGTAGTAGCAAGGCGAAGTGGCTCTTAGTTATGCCGGCTTTGACCGGAGTCCTCTCTCTCAAAACAAAACAAAATCATTTGTCCCCCAAGGACACGTTCACCATATCTTCCAATTTTGTTCATTTAAAGAAAAAATCCTCTCATGGGTGAACAGCTATTGCACCCATGAACGGATGTGGTTCAAGCTCAACTTTTGCCCGCATATGCTTGAATATATGTGTCACATATGTGCAAAGATTCAATAGAAAAAAAAAACATTTACCTCCCCAACGACGCACTCACCTCTCAACCAATTGAATTAAATCGAATTTTAATGAATTTTAAATACATAATTGGATTTAGAATGACTATGATTACAGATATTTGCTATATAATGATTTTATTTTTGGTTTTATTTTTGGTTTTTTTGGTCTTTTTTCTTTTTTCTTTGTGAATTCAAACCCTCCAATACTACATCCATGCAAAATTTCGGACCAAACAAAAATGAAAAATAAAAAATAAAAAAATAAAAAATTCCTGGGTCACTATTGCAGAACTCTCTATGAAGAGTGCATGAAGTTGAATTCAAATCAACTTTGGAGTGTAAATGAGGGCAAAAAATATGGTTTTGGGTACAGGTGACTTTTGTTCACTCCCAAATGCTACACGCACATTGCGTATGTTGTCATAAAGCATATGGTTGAAAAATGGAATTAAAAAAATTCATGTGCAGGCGAATCGCAGCTTTCCGTCTCCACAACATTCAAAGGGCAAACGAACAGTTGACCATCCAAATGATTTTTGTTTACTTTCAAACTTTGCCAGTATGTTCAGTATGCCATCTGACAGGTTGCAGACAAATATGACATCAATCAAAATTCATTCAAAGGGCAATCGAATCGTCGCCCATCCAAATGATTCTTGTTTGCTTTAAAACTTTGCAAGTATGTTTTGCATACCATCTGACATGTCCCAGACAAATACGAGATCAATCGAAATTCATTCACTGGGCCAACGGATGGTTGCCCATCCAAATGATTTTTGTTTGTTTTGAATGTCACACACCTCATTTTCGTAAACTCCCCGGGAGGTCATAGTTACTCGCTTTGGTGCGCGTGCCTAACTCCCAAACTAGCCGCCCAGTCCGGAATAGCTCCCCAGACCTTAGTCGCTTTCCAGATTGCTTGTTTAATCTCTAGCTTTTGGTCACATAACGGGCTTGCACCGTTCTCGGGGTTAGCACTCCCTGTATATACTTCTGTAGGTGTCAGCGGGGGTCTCACAAACAGCCCAATCCTTTTATGGTGAACCACCACCAAGACCCTGTGATGAGTCGCAGTGAAACCCACCACGGCCCCAATGGACCGCGGTGAGCCCCTACAAGACTCCCCACGCTCCCACTACAAGGCCTCAGCCCTGTGTAGTGGTGAGTCCTAATCCACCCCCACTACGACTCCTTAAGCTACGTCCACCACCCCACGTAGAGCCCTCACCGCAACCCGGTTTGCGGGGCTAGTCCACCTAGTGAGCGCATCTGCCTCCTTGAGTGCCTTTGGGACTCAAGGGTGCTTCAGCCCCCTTCCCTACTGCTGCCACTGACCCCCCGCCCTCAAGGCAAAGAGCCGCGACATTGAAACTTTGAAACTTTCCTTTATTACAGGGCCCACCTCTGAAAAGTGGCAGTAGTAGCAAGGCGAAGTGACTCTTAGTTATGCCGGCTTTGACCGGAGTCTTCCCTTTCAAAACAAAACAAAATTATTTGCCCCCCAAGGACAAGTTCACCCTGTCTTCCAATTTTGTTCATTTTTTAAAAAATCCTGTCATGGGTGAACGGCTATTGCATCCATGAACGGATGTGGTTCAAGCTTAACTTTTGCTCGCATATGCTTGAATATATGTGTCGCACAAAAAAAAAAACATTTGTCTCCCCAACGACACACTCACCCCTCAACCAATTTTGAATTAAATCGAATTTTAATGAATTTTAAATACATAATGACTATGATTGCAGATATTTGCTACATAATGATTTTTGTTTTGCCTCAATTTTTTTTTTGTGAATTCAAACCCCCACAATACTACATCTATGCAAAGTTTCGGACCAAACAAAAATAAATAAATAAATAATAAAATAATATGTGTTTTCTTGGGTCACTATTGCAGAACTCTCTATGAAGAGTGCATGAAGTTGAATTCAAATCAACTTTGGAGTGCAAATGAGGGCAGAAAATATGGTTTTGGGTACAGGTGACTTTTGTTCACTCCCAAATTATGCACGCACATTGCATATGATGTCATTAAGCATATGGTTGAAAAATGGAGTTAAAAAACATTCATGTGCAGGCAAAACACGGCTTTCCGTCTCCATAACACGTACATGTCCATTCAAAGGGCGAACGAACAGTTGACCATCCAAATGATTTTTGTTTACTTTCAAACTTTGCTAGTATGTTCAGTATACCATCTGATAGGTCGCAGACAAATATGACATCAATCGAAATTCATTCAAAGGACGATCGAATCGTCGCCCATCCAAATGGTTTTTTTTTGCTTTGAAACTTTGCAAGTATGTTCTGCATACCATCCGACATGTCCCGGATAAATATGAGATAAATCAAAATTCATTCAAGGGGCCAACGGATGGTTGCCCATCCAAATGATTTTTGTTTGCTTTGAAACTTTGCTTTATTAAAGATGAGCAACAAAAGATGAGCAACAAGAAGAAAGATACCCATCAATCGGTTAATCGGTTAATGTATACAAAGTACATCAAGCGAATATCTACTATGCCCCTCTACGCGATCCCGGTCTCAAAACAACCTTAGGTCTGTCATACACATCCCACTCATGTTGTATCCTGAGGTCCCAAGCATCCAGCGAGAACTCGTAGGATGCAAATAGCTCGGTGCTAATAGTCTTACGGATACTACTACTCCGGAATATCATCGGGAGGGTCATCTTCATTGTCAAGCTCCAAATCTTCTCTAGCGTACTCATGATCATGATCAACATTAATGTCCTCCCTATCTGAAGCCTCATCACATGGCGAATCATCATCCGTATACCCATGATGTGGCTCATGCACCGGCTGAATGATCCTCATAGGCCAGTTGTTCCTCAATTGCCTCCACCCATGCATTATCATCTCTACCGGCTCATCCTCGGCCTCCTCTTCCTCTTGCACGGCCTCTTCCCCCTCCTCTTCATGATCCCGTGGGTCTTCATCTTCCGTACCCCACTTAGAACCCTCGCCATGATAAATGCGCCTTCCTCTTGGCCGAGCATGCACAACCAGCACAACCACCTTCCAATTGCCCGATCTAATATCCGCGGAAAAGAAGACTTGCTCCATATCGGAAGGCCATGCAAACGGCTCGTTAGTGATGCAACAACAAGGAATGATCCTATCCGCATTGACATGAAGCCACATTCATCTTGTTGTAGTGTTGCATTTGCCTCTACAGTGTTGGATCGGAACCACCTCCCCTTGAAAATAATAGGTCGATACTTATCATACTGAAGTTGCAAATGGCATCAAGATCCCCAATATATTCAAGCTTGCTTCTTTCGGGTCGAGTGTCCCTTGTGCTTGAAATGGAATCTTTCCAATATGTCGCACACAAACCGGAGTCAAAAGTGGTCTTCCAGTGCATGTCAAGAGAACGGATGCGGAAATGGCGACCATGAACCCACATTGAGGTGAAGGAAAGGGCATATTGGGATGGCCCCCTCGCTAGCTCGCACACCAAGAGTGACACCACCTCACCGTGTTCATTTCATGCTCAACTGCACTCCGAAGCCAATGACGGAAGGGTCTCAATTGCTGCAAATCAGAAGGCAAAGCGGAAACCGGCCCTCGCCCGCGGCCTCGCCCTCGTGATGCACGCGCCTGATCCCGTCCATGTGTGCTTCTCCAAGTGTGACTAGCTTCCAACCGCCGTGCATTCTCATTCGCATGTCTTGCCTCCAATCCACTATACACGGGGTGTTCTTCAACACAAATGCATGTGCTTGCTCTACCAATGTGACGGAAAGCTTCACCCTCTTGGACTTATTTGGCAAAACTTGCTCCTTGCTTTTTACATCCCCCTCTTCCTTCCACGAGCGTCTTTGTCCACCCTCTTCATGTACTCCGTACATAGAACCATAGCCTCCTGCAAGGTGTACCCCTCCGCCATACTACCCTCGGGATGCGCCCTTTGCCGCACATGTGCTATCAAGTCCTTCATATAGCGCTCAAGAAAGTACATCCAACGAGCATGGACTGGACCGGCAATCTCGGCCTCCTCCACCAAATGCACTACCAAGTGCACTTGGAGGTCAAAGAAATTATGGGGAAGATGCATCTCCAACATACACAACACTGTGGCCGCCTCCACTTTCATTCGTTCGAAATCCTTCTCTTCCATCTCTTTTGTGCACATCCAGCGGAACAAGTCCCCCAGTCGATAGACGGCTTTTCGAATGCCCTATTGCAACGGGAAGGATGTCTTGCAAAATGTTGTGGTAGTCATGAGACTTCAAACCATGGATGGTGGCGGCATCCTCAAATTTGTTGCGTAGAGATGCGCCATACCCGGTTGGGGTCCGGATACCTCGTATTGTGGTTTGGACTTGCTTTCATTCCTCCTTTGTCCATGTCCAAGTTGGCGCCCTAACATTGTTCATGTCCACACCATCTTCTTGAGGCCATAGTAGTTGCATACGGTTTTGGGCTTGGAGCTCTCGCCTCACACCAAGGTGATCACCACTCAGCTTTTTCTTCCCCCCGGTTAAGTTTGCCAGTACACGAAGAAGTGACGAGCACACATTCGTCTCAATATGCATGGGATCAAGGAGGTGCCAGATTTTCAGATCTTGCGCATCACGAAATTTCCATATAATTTGTCATAAACCCTCAACTCGGTGCAATTTCATATGAGAAATTTGAGGACATTCAATGGAATCATCTGTATGGAGGGATGCATTTCGGACTTGTACCTGGGATAAGAAGTATTGCACTGGTTTACAGGGTCCTTGATTCTAGAAGCATTAGAACAAACTAGTACTAGAACAATTCAGCCCATGTGTGGGCTTACTTATTTTTTGCTTACAACTCGTAGAAGATTGAGAGCCGGGACATGCCACACCCCGGGTTGCGGTGGGGGTGGTGGTAGCTGAGCGGGACTTAGTGGGGGTGGCATAGGACTCACCCTGGGGCGGAGACCTCGTGGTGGGAGTCGTGGGGAGTCTTGGGACTCATCACGGTCCATAGGGGCCGTGGTGGGTGGGCCAAAACTCACCGCGACTCATCACCGGGAGTCGAGGGTGTTCATGGTGGTTCGCCATAAAATGGCATGGTTGTTTGTGAAACCCCCGCGGACAGCTACAGAAGTATATATAGGGAGTAGTAACCCCGAGAACGGTGCAAGCCCGTTGGTGACCAAAAACTAGTGAGTAAGCGAGCGAGCCGGAAAGCGACCAAAGAGTGGGGAGCTGTTCCGGACTGCCAAGTACCAAGGGAATTCCGCTGGTTCTAAATCGTTGGAGGGTTCTTTGGGAGATCAAAGGGGGACCGTTATGTCCCGGTGAGCAGCCGGAGCTCCAAGTTGGCCCGGCGGCCAGGTTGGGAGTTAGGCGCGCGCATCAAGCGAGTAACTATGACTTGAGGGGGGAGCTTACCGAAGTGAGGTGCGCGACACTTGGTATCAGAGCATAGAGTTCAGTACGCGATCGTCCTTGGGATTGGCCTCATCATGGGGTCGGGCAAGCCAAAGCGAAAGCGGAACGGCCCAAAAGATGATGATCCTGGTGAGCCCGATGGGGGCGACGTGTCACCGAGGCGGCCGTTTGGGGAAGCGATTCATGTTTCCGAAAACGAGGCCACTCAAGAGCGGGAGGAATCTGAGGAGTCGGAGCCTGAGGAATCCCTGAGAGCTCCAACCGACCAACAGATGCCTCCCATGCCGGCAGCCTTTTGGGAAGGGTTGTTCGCACAATTTGGCGGGACATTGAAAGACGTGTTGAAGGCGGCTAATGCTACTTCCACTAAGGCAAAGTTTAAGGTGAAGCCTAAGGAACCCGACACCTTCGAGGGCGTCCAAAATCGGAAGGCACTCAACACCTGGCTCTTGGAGCTAGAGCAGTACTTCCGGGCGGCCAAGTTGAGTGACGAGGATCGAGTGGAAATGGCTCCCACCTATTTGAGGGGCTATGCTCAACAATGGTGGCAGAAACGCCTTCACGACCGAGGCCCAAGCCCGGAAACCTTGAACTGGAGTGGGTTCAGGGAATTGATTCAGAGGCAATTTGTGCCCCTCAACGCGTCCTGGCTCGCCCGGGACAAGATGAGGAATTTGAAGCAAACAGATGACATTCGGGGATATGTCCAGGCTTTCAATGTGCTGTTGCTCGAAGTCACGGACATGGCAGAACCAGAAATGGTCTTCAACTTTGTGGCGGGCCTGGCCCAAGGGGCCAGGTGGAAGTTGGAGGAGAAGCCACCTAAGACTTTGAACGAGGCAATTGAGAGGGTTGAATGTTTCTCGGATGTCCCTAAGGGTGAAAGACAAGGCCATACAGAGGTGAACCACAAGAAGACCCGGCGGGAAGGTGACTCCTTCCGACCGGAAAAGAAGTGGGATAGGCCACGCGGCGACAATGGCACGTGGAAATCGAAGAGAGGGCCTTCACAAGTCAAGGCAGCACCCGGTGCTTCGAAAGGAAAAGCGGGTGGAGCGGCCTATGGCGGACAGAAGGCGACCTTTGATGGAGTGTGTTTCAATTGCGGGGAGCCCGGGCACATGGCCAAGAAGTGCACGAAGCCCTGGCAATTGAACATGACTCGGGCAACCACAGAGCTGTCGGAAGATACCATCAGTCGCTTGGTGGAAGCGGTGGTCGCCAAGACTTGCAAGGTAGGCAAATTTTCTTGTGAGTTGTATCAGGAAACTGGCGCCTTACGTAAAGGGAGTCAGTTATTGTTCGTGGATGGGATAATATCCGGAACTAACGTGTCGTTGTTGGTGGACACAGGAGCGTCGCACTCCTTCATGACACCGGCAACGGCACAAAAGCTGGGACTCCCGACAAGTGACGTGAGGGCCTCTATTGAGGTGCGTTCTGCCAAAGGAGAACCGACAAGGTTGGCGTTTGATGTTCCTCTTCAACTGGGGAGTTGGGAGGGACGTGAGAACTTCACCATCTGCGAAATCGATGGAGTGAATCTCATTTTGGGGATGACCTTTTTGAGCAAATCTGGAGCAGTCATAGATGGCCGCAAGAGAGTAGTCACGCTGCCATGTGGGAATGGTGGCGAGGTCTTACGAGTGTTAGAAACGCCCAAACCTGTGGGAGGGCGAATAAACCTTCTGTCAGCAAGGGAGTGGGCCGTAGAGGAGGCACACGAGCCCCAGTTTTTGCTCTACATTAGAGAAGTGATGGGAGAAGGCGATGGGGAGCCGAGCCCAGATTGGATCAAGGGGATCTTGGAGAAATACCAGGATGTGATGCCGGAGGATTTACCAAGCGGCTTGCCACCGCGAAGAGGAGTTGACCACAAGATTGAGGTGATACCGGGATCGGAACCGCCTGCCACGGCGCCCTACCGGTTGAGCCACAGAGAGTTGGTCGAGCTGAAGAATCAGCTCAAAGATCTAATGTCAAAGGGGTACATCCGGCCGAGTAAGTCACCTTACGGAGCCCCGGTGCTATTCGCAGACAAGAAGGATGGGACGCTGCGGATGTGTGTCGATTATAGGGCTTTGAATAAGGTGACTATCAAAAACCGGTACCCTTTGCCAAGGATCGACGACCTTTTCGATCGGTTGGTAGGAGCGAAGTATTTCAGCCGGATCGATCTGCGCTCCGGCTATCATCAAATTCGAGTGGCGGAAGGACATGAGGAGAAGACCGCGTGCAGGACAAGGTATGGTTCATATGAGTTCTTGGTGATGCCTTTTGGACTCACCAACGCTCCCGTGACCTTTAGCACGACCTTCTCCAGGAGTGGTTGGATGACTTTGTGATCGTGTACATCGACGACATCTTGGTGTATTCGAAAACAAAGGAGGAGCACTTGGAGCACCTCAAAAGGGTGTTCTTGAAATTGCGGGAAGGCAAGTTGTATGCCAAAGCTTCAAAGTGCGAATTCGGGGTCACAAAAGTGGAGTTCCTGGGGCATGTGATTACACAGGATGGGATCAGAATGGATGACAGGAAGGTGAGGGCAATCTTGGACTGGGAGCCTCCGACTTCAGTCCCGGGAGTGCGATCCTTCCTAGGACTCGCCTCCTATTACCGGAAGTATGTGAGAAATTTCGCCAAGATCGCGGGGCCGCTGTCAGACCTTCTGTGTAAATCCAAAGTCTGGGCATGGAACACTTTTTGTGGCCAAGCTTTTGCTGAATTGAAGCAGCGGATGGCGGAAGCTCCAGTCTTGAAAATCCCGGAGTTTGAACGTCCGTTCGAGATTCATACAGATGCATCGGACTTCGCGATTGGGGGTGTATTGATGCAAGATGGACGTCCAGTGGCTTACGAAAGTAAGAAACTGAATGAAGTGGAGCGACGGTGGCCGACGCACGAGAAAGAGATGAAGGCGGTGGTGCACTGTCTTGAGCTTTGGCGGCACTATGTTGGTTCCAACCCAGTGAAGGTGTTCACGGACAATGTCACGGTGAAGTATTTTGCCACGCAGCCCAAGTTGTCCCCAAAACAACTTAGGTGGCAAGACACTTTGGCGGTGTTCGACGTGGATATCCAGTACAAACCGGGACGGGACAACGTGGTGGCCGATGCTTTAAGTAGAAAGCAACAGCTCTTGTTGGTGTACAGGGGCGAGACGGCGCTCCAAAGGAAGATCCGGAAGGTACGGAGGGTACGCATACTATAACTGCGTTACCGAGGGGGTTGCTTTGTAGTGTGGGCTAATGCGGAAGCTACGTGCTTCCGTTCACGTACTATAATCGTGTAGCCTCGGGACGAAGTCGTAGTACGGCTTCGGCGTGTTCCCGTACCTCAGGCCAGCATTCCAAGGCGGACCCAATTGTAGTGATTGGGGTGCGCGGTTGGTTCAAGGTTATCCTAGTCAAAGAGGGTTCGAGGTGAACCCTTCCTCAAGGTGATGCCAAAAGCAGCATCATGACCGGTCGCAAGCAATGTTGTTGCAGTAAGGCGATTCGATCCTCGGGGAGGATCGTTCCTTGGCCTTGAAGTAGGCCAAGAAGAGTGCACTGGGAGGAGCTGGAGAGGCTCCACCCTTGGCCGGGACTTGGAAGAAGTCGGCCGAACTAGCTAGTGGAGAGTAGAGTCAAGTGAGGGGTTTGGTTCTTTGCCATGGGACGCCATGGTACGGAAACAAACTCCTTGATGTGGGACGCCACAACTTGGATGTTCGTTTCCACAAAATGGACAAGCCGATGAGGACATCGACTCCCTGTTGGTAGGGGTGTGTGTCGCGGCCCTTTGCCTTGAGGGCAGGGGGTCGGGACACAAGAGGGGTTGCCCCTGTGGTGGGGGCAGTGGCAGCGATAGGTATGGGGGGTTGAAGCACCCTTGAGTGCCCAAGGCACTCAAGGAGGCGGAGGCGCTCACTAGGTGGAGCCCCACACACCGGGTTGCGGTGGGGGTGGCTCCACGAGGGGTGGTGGTAGCTTAGCGGGACTTAGTGGGGGTGGCATAGGACTCACCCTGGGGTGGAGACCTCGTGGTGGGAGTCGTAGGGAGTCTTGGGACTCATCACGGTTCATAGGGGCCGTGGTGGGTGGGCCAAGACTCACCGCGACTCATCACCGGGAGTCGAGGGTGTTCGTGGTGGTTCGCCATAAAATGGCATGGTTGTTTGTGAAACCCCCGCGGACAGCTACAGAAGTATATATAGGGAGTAGTAACCCCGAGAACGGTGCAAGCCCGTTGGTGACCAAAAACTAGTGAGTAAGCGAGCGAGCCGGAAAGCGACCAAAGAGTGGGGAGCTGTTCCGGACTGCCAAGTACCAAGGGAATTCCGCTGGTTCTAAATCGTTGGAGGGTTCTTTGGGAGATCAAAGGGGGACCGTTATGTCTCGGTGAGCAGCCGGAGCTCCAAGTTGGCCCGGCGGCCAGGTTGGGAGTTAGGCGCGAGCATCAAGCACGTAACTATGACTTGAGGGGGGAGCTTACCGAAGTGAGGTGCGCGACACGCACCAAGGATGACCGTCATGTTTCCTATCCATATCTGTCAACATTCGGGACGCCCTAGAATTGTCCGTTTGAGGAGGGAACTCAAAGAAGATATTGGCGTCGACGTCTGCGGGAAGGTGTGTCACGGATTTGATTGTGAACTTGTTGTGGTCCAGCGCAGCCAGCTCGGAGCGGTGTCCCTCCGTATGCAGCCCTCGCAGAATATCAAGAATGGATCGAGTTGCTGAGCTCGTACTGGGAATATGACTCGCTCGTCCACTGATGTTCATTGAGGACTTTCTTGATCTCCAAGATGATCTTGGAACTTCCATGACCTCATCTGAGTCCGACAGATTGTGAACAACCTGGTCCTCGCTTGTTTTCATTGATGGGGGAGGCTTTGGATTAACTTCGTTGCGGATTTATCTCTTTGACGTACCAACTCTCAGATTCGCGGATTCTTTCGTGGAAGGCAACAGGAAAGAAGGCGCATTTGGCGGACAAATGAAGCCCCCAATAGCCCTGTATATGATGCTGTCCGATGGTGGAACTTGCCATTCCCTGTCGTCGCCGAAATCATCGTGGAGCACAACGATACTTTCTAGTACACCATTTGAATCCTTCATTTCCTCCTCCATGAGTACTGACCCCGGTTTCAGGTGGTATCGGACGCAGAGATATTTCTCCATAACCCGACAGATTCCCCCTGTGCATCGAAATGTAGCTCTGTGCTCCTGAGGAGGGCAGTACATTATAGCGCTCGAGTTTTCAACCATGGGAGATATGCACAGAAGACTGCGCGCGCAAGGCGGTCGGGCAAGCGCCCTGGGAGAAGGGGGAATGCAGCGAGGCAAAGCAATGCAGGGCCGATCTTTAGGAGCGAGCGAATCCGGCGAACCCACACTCCCAAAAATGCACTGTCAGAGTTTTCATGAACCTTCTCTCCGAAATGCGGCCCCTGGCCTTTGCGCAATAACTGCCAACGATATGCAGTCAGAAGGCTACAGACCTGTGCAGGTGCCCTGCGCAAACCAATAATTGCGGCGTCTGACGAGAAGCGTGGGGGGGCAAGCGTGCAAGCACCTTCCCGATGGACAGAGGGAATTGAAAGAGATGTGGCATTCCAGAGGGTCAGATTACAAGCTTGAGTGCTGGACCCTCTTAGGCAAAAGTCAACATTCAACAAAATTCAGCAGTGCACAAAAAGTGGAACTTTGGTTCAAAGGAAAATTTTAATTCATATAATGAACTATGACAAGTATGCATGCCCTCACAAGCCGAGGTAAGCCAAAAGTATGCATGCAATCCATGCTCAGCTAAGTTGGGAATTTGCTGCCGTGTTGCACTATTGTCACCAAGAAGCTGGAACCTCGATTGGCCTCTCAACAAGCTCATGACTGATAGGGTGTCGGTAGGTGAAGACAATGGATGCAGCCTGCTCCCCTTTGGTGTAGTAGACAACGGTGTCATGTCCTCCGATATATGCACCATCGTAAATGGCACTACTACGTTTAGGGGGGGGGGGGGGGGGGTAGTGACGCCAGGACCCCAGGCGCGCCAACCCCTCTGCGACGTCGGGGCTTTCCTTGGACAATGATTTGCTCTTTTATATGGTTACATCTGCAAATATATATATATACTTGGTTCTTTCTGGAATATAAGATGACTGTATAGTATGTGCTCAACGACACAGTCCACACTATGACTGATCACGTACTATATAGTCCAAGAGCCTAGGTGCAAAATGAAGTGTTCACACCAATGTTGGACTGGTATCACGAAAATACGATACCAGACTGATTCTGGTATCACAAGGGCCCACATTTCCCAATACTGGTATGGTCCTGGTAGTGGGGTAAGGGGGCCGGGTAGGGTATATGAGGGGTATATAACATAAAATTGTGGTTGTATATTAGTAGGGTATCAATATTTGTTTTTTTCCATCTCATATGGGGGGAAATATATGAATATTGCAAGGATATGTATATGAAATATTTAGTAGATTGAAGAAAATTTCAATACCCTGAGAAAAAGAATTGACCTTCAGACCATACCTTGAACTACCAGACCATAAAATATACTCAATTCCTTTTACTTATACGAGTCCAATATCTAAAATTGTCAAATTAATGTAATACCAGTGCCTGCCATGTCTCAAATTTAGTCCATAATTCACTACCAGTACTAGTCTGGTATGTCCAAATACCAATATTGGTACAACACCGGTTCACACATGGACGCTGGAAATTGGTGAAAAATAGCAAAGTGGGCCTTCTTGGAACAATGATTGGATATATTACTAAATAAATTCATGGAAAAACTCAATTGAATTTTTCAATAGTTAATTTGTTTGTTTTCAAGTGTTTTTTTCAACTCTTTACTCATGAAGTGGGCTTTCCTCGGACAATGGTTGGATATCTGTATAGTAGGGATGCACCGGCTTATTCTCATGATTTTTGGACCTGCGGGGTGGGAGATATGGAATTTCAAGTATTTTTGGTCCCTGGAAATTCCCGGAAAATAGCTTTCCTGGAACAATGAATGGATATATTACTAAATAAATTCATGGAAAAAAATAAATTGGTTTCTTCATTATATGAAGTAAGGCAGTTTATTCGTTTGTTTTCAAGTATTTATTTCAACTCTTCACACATGAAGTGGGTTTTCCTCGGACAATGATAGGATATCTAATACTCAATAAATTCATGGAAAAAAATAAATTGTTTATTTCAATATACGAAGCAAGGTAGTTTATTTGTTTGTTTTCAAGTGTTTTTTTCAACTCTTCGCACATGAAGTGGGCTTTCCTCGGACAATGATTGGATATCTAATAGTCAATAAGTTCATGGAAAAAAAAATGGTTCTTTCTGGAATATAAAATTATTGTATAGTATGTGCTCAACAACACAATCCACACTATTAATGTTCACGTACTCTCTAGTCCAAGAACTTAAGTATTGTGCCACAAAATATATATATCTACCCGAGAATTCCATAGAAAATAAAATAACAAAGTGAAGAGGTTGCTTCATTTTTTAAACTAACAAAAAGCAGCGACCGCCAAGTGACAGTTGCATTATTTTCTATTATTAAGAGACACCATAATTTACGCTCCCTTCAAGAGGCGTCTATATGCAGTCATTCTATTATTAATAATATGACGGCGCCGCAAATATGGCGGTTGCTTTATATTTTTAAAAATAAAAAACAAATGACCGCTAGTGTGACCCGCTCGCTTGTCTACATCCATCCCCACGCCTTCTCTGCTCTCATCCCCAAATTATTTTTGCTAGTCCCCAAAATTATTGTTATTTCCCCCAACTTATTGTTGGATTGTTAGGTCCAGTCGTCCAGTTCGTTCAATGGTAAAATCGTACAATGTTAGTTCAATGGAGGACTTTTAATGGGATTTTGGTGTCAGCTCAACAGGCAATTGTTGGTTGTTTCCGAAGAGGTTGTTTCTGGAGAGATTATTACAATGAGTGCCCCTAACAATCAAATTGAACCCATTGTACTTTCGGAGAGGTCCCTCACCAATGTAGCCAAAAAATGATAATTTTTGCTCCAGAGTAACCGTTCATCTCCTTCATTCTTGTGGCACTCTATCCACGATGGCACTCAAAATTCTCCTCTTGTTACTGTTAATATGACGGCAAATTATTACATAATGTTTCACCATGCTCAATCACTTTTATACACAAGTGTTTCGGAGCTCCTTCATCATGATTAGATGTTGACATTTGTAACAACCTGCTGATGAAGGACTTCACTTCATTAATTCCAGTCATGACTATGTCACCCTTCCCAATGGGCTCCCAAGAGAACCTTTCCACATGAACCTCTGCACCATGAGCCCAACAGAAATGAGCCATTTCAAATTCTGATTGACTTTTATTCTCATCAGTGTGTTTCTGAACAATAAACCTTTTGGCGACTTCATATGGTATGGGTTGTCATGTTTACCAACATCAATCATCAAATCATCAATCATCACGCAATTGAACACCAAAAGCTTCAACGATCGTCGGTCTGCCGTGGAGACAGTGCAAAAAACAAGGGAAGCATTCTCTATGCATTCCATCTCCAACCATTCCAGTGGTGAAAAGGGGTATCGACATAAGATTCTTTTATAACATTGGGCCAATTCTTGAACTCGTCATTGTAGAATTGGATATTAAGGAAGCGGCAGAAAGCTTCAACGATAGCCCAAACCCATAATGGGTAAAGGATGCAACTGTGGAGTAGGTGCATTAAAGGAAGCCCGCACTCTATCATACACCATGCACCTTGCCACTAACTGCTGCACATTCGTATGCATGCCCCGCCACCAATACTGCTCTTGCAGCAAACTATGAGTGCGTCGCACGCCAAAATTCCTCATGGGCATGACGTACCAATCGCGCTCGTTGTGTTGGATGAGGCACAATCCTCACTCGTCCATCCTCCCATACTCGGAGTAGGTGAGTCCCCTCCCACTTGAACCTCTTGGCTCGTTGTAGGATCCGATCTCTCTCCTTGGCAGTCACACTGGCTGTTGTCTCCTCGCACGAAGATAGGCCAACACTGTTGCATCTTCATGCACGTCCTTAGCACCACCAAGTTCCGCACTGATCTCTGGATCGTCATGCATACTATCTCCATGACCAATCACATGGGATGGACCAGCTTGAGCTCCCATTGCTAGAATTCACAAAAAGAACAGATGCGTGCCATCCTGGCACCATCTCCTCGTCGGTCTCACCATACCAACGAGCTCCTGTATCATCAAGCTCACTTGTGCATGGGACTCAATCCATCCGCATCCCGGTTGACAATTCTGGCTTGATGCACAACCTGAAAGTTGTACTCTTGAAGCATAAGTGCCCACCGTGCAAACTTCCTTGTAAGCTTGTCTGACTCCATCAACCACTTCAATGGTTGGTGATCCGTGACAAGGGTGAAGAGATTGCCATAGAGATAGCATCTGAAATGTGCCACTGCCCATACTACAACTAGACACTCTCCTTCATATGAGCTATACTTTGCCTCAGCATCATTGTTCGAGCGGCTAGCATATGCCACTACAAACTCTCTTCCCTCATCATCCACCTGTGTGAGT
This sequence comes from Takakia lepidozioides, assembly GCA_030704615.1. Taxonomy (NCBI): domain Eukaryota; kingdom Viridiplantae; phylum Streptophyta; class Takakiopsida; order Takakiales; family Takakiaceae; genus Takakia; species Takakia lepidozioides. The sequence continues at coordinate 68,418,549 of CM060733.1, read as the reverse complement.
GCTCACTGCTCCAATCCGCAACATACTCCAATCCGTATGTAGCTGGAAAGGCCGCCCCCGAATAGGCCGCCTCAGAATAGGCGCAGAAGTCAATCGAGCCTTGAGTTCCTCAAAGGCTTCCTCCTGCTCCTCCTCCCACTGCCACTCCTGACCCACCTAGGTCAACTTGGTAAGAGCCTTTGCAATGCAACTAAATCCCTTGACAAACCGTCGATAGTAGTTTGCCAACCCCATGAAAGCACGAACTCTGCTTACATCTATGGGGCGTGGAATGCGTGTAATGGCCTCCACCTTTGTCTGTTGAACACCCAATCCTCCAGGGTATAAAATGTGGCCCAGATACTCAATCTGATCGTGGAAGAACTTGCACTTTCCAGGGTGCAATTTCAATCCATGCGCCCTCAAGCGCTCAAACACCACCTGAAGGTGTCTCTCGTGCTCCTCAACCGTGGCACTAAAGATGATGATGTCATCAATGTAGCAAGATTGCAGCCTCATTCTATACCATTCTTAATTGCCCCAAGACATGCATCATGCAAGGCATCTTGGCATGGAAGAACGGCCTGCCATATTACAGATTCAAGACATGGACACACACACACCTTGAGTGCCCAAGACCAAGCCCACTTGGCCAAAAAATAAGCCATACATTGCAGGTAACTGCTCTGATGGCAAGACAAGGTTAATAATCTCTGGCAAAAGTCTAGTAAAGCTTACCAACACTGTTTTCTAGGAGGCTTATGCCAGGGTTTGGAAATAAACCTCACTATGCTCCATTCCACACCAGATTCAGGCCTGAAAGAGGCATGTCAATGCCTTATCAGGCTGCCATCTTAAAAATCAGGGCCTCCTCTTCCTTAGAACCTAACAGCCACTGAGGCCTTACCCATAAAACCCAACTCCTATTTAAGGCCAAAACAGTACCTAGCTTAATAATCCACTACTACCATGAAAGTGATCATGTTAGTCAGTTTTCCAACAGTGACCTTCAAATTGTCGAGCACACCCATTGCTGTTTCTACCGCACCTGAGGCCACCCTATACGACATGTCTCGATCTGTTAACACCCAGCCCATGAGTCCCAAATCCCTTACTGTTGTTGCTGCTATCTCGGAGATCATTGCCCGACATCTGGCCCATTACTTAGAAGTTTCCAATGGTTACCAGAGCATGCAAAGCCTTTACTTTGCCTGTGAATGCATAAGAGATAGCTTCCATATCCTTGTGGCTAGTTTCAGGTGTCAGTTTTACCTCTTGTTGAACTCGGTTGGCTGGAAAAGCGCCCATTTTGCTCTTCTCCACTACCTTGACCAGGCTCTTCAGTTTTTCGAACTCTCCTGACACGTGCATGATGACCTCCATTGGTGACATGGATATACGTACTTTGTAGAAATGATTCAGTATTTTTGATCTTTCTGTCTCAGATTCTCGGTATTTCTCAGATCTTCTTGGGAAGAGGAATTGCCCCGAGGGTCTCGTTTGTTCCTCTGGCACTTCTTCCTGTGATGAAGCCATGTCTTCGCCTTGTAGATTAGGACCTCCCTTGAGATTTGGGGTTGCCACCGGTGTTCGCACCTTGGGAAGTCGACGTATCTCTTTGATCTCGTGATGTGATATTAACTGATTCAGCTGTTCCAAGACTGCATCTTCATCGTCACACATAATCTCAAGCAGATTGTTAGAAGGTAATGCATTTGCACCTTGTTCCTTTTTCAACCTACAGTCTGGTTCGAAGTGCCCTAGAACCTTGCAAAAGGTACATCTGATTCCACAAGTTTCTGTCCGGTGACCATAATGATTGCATTTTGCACATTTCATTGGAGTCTTCTATGTTGGACAGTATGCAGCCACATGACCCTCCTGCTGGCAGAGGTTACACAACCAAATTCCACGAATTGGAGTTTGACTACCAGAATCTTCCGTGTATACATTCTTCTTACTTAGTGTTAGATTCAAAGCATCTACACGCTGATCAACCTGCCCAGTCACCAAAACCTCTGCTACGTCTTCCCCGTCCAAAGGTTTGAAGGGTGTTTCTCCAATCTTGGATAATCCTCTCTCCACATCCATGGCGGTTTCCACTGCACACTCTGAAATCGGGTTCCTAGCATCAGCTTCATTATCTCATGCCTAAGACCCCCCATAAACCTTCGACGTTGTTCTAACTCAGGAATTTGCCCTTTGACAAACAACCGATTAAGTCGGTCAAAGTATCCACCCTTTGTTTTGGTTCCTGCTTCTGACTGTTCATGCTACATCCATCCTGATCCACGAAATGAACCAAGACCTTCATCCTTCTCCTCACTCATCCACGTTCATCCTTCTTTACTTCCGTTCATTCCCTTCCACTGTTCATCCAGTTTGTCTCGCCTCTTTCCTTGTTGTCTCCTTCTCCGCACATTCTATACTGTACTTACAAAATCCAAGTGTGTTTCTCATCACCTGTTTTCCCCTTACATGGTTTTGGGTTTTGAAGGTTCTGATATTGCCCGAATAATTTTGCGTTTCATAAATGTTAGTACATACAGAAGAATAAATATATGATGCATGAAATATGCAAGGAATAGGCAAATCAAATATTCATTGACATTGTTATAGGTGATGTCAGTGTAATTTAGGGTTTACGGTTCAAGGTAGCAGATTGTTCTCAATTCGTATGTTGTGCAATTCATATGTATGTATGTGTAATATGAGAGTATATGGAAATATAAACATGAAGTTGATTTTGTCATATTGCTTGTGGGTGGGGTTAGGAAATGCATTATTTTCCAATCATCCCACGCTTGAAAGCACAATTTCGGAGTCCATCCTTCACACAACTCATGAAGTGGCATGCGACACATCGAAGCCCCCCGGGAAAGGTGTGTGGCCCCCATGATTCTCAAGCATGGAAACACACCGAGGAGAAATGGCTTTTTCTGAAGGAAGATCCTAGACATGTCCGTCTCGGCTTGTCTATGGACGGTGTCAATCCATTCTCAGTCCAGTCCAATAGCCATTCAACTTGGCATTTGACACTGGTTAATTATAACATCCCTCCCTATCTTGCTATCATGAAGGGCCATATTATGTTGGCTGCCATTGTGCCAGGTGAATAACACAACTCTTTCTTGTTGCTTTACGATGTACGTGGTAGTAAAATGTCGAATATATATGTAACTAAGATGATTTGTTTTGTTTGTACTTGAAACGATCTGATATGTATCGTAAATAACTTGTGTTGTAGGGAAAAAACAAGTGAAGGACATGGATGTGTATATGCGTCCATTGGTTGACGAACTGAAGCTTTTATGGAATGGAGTTCCAACTTATGATGCATCGGCACCCACTGGCCAACGTTCTTTTCTCTTGCGAGGGCTTTTGCTATGGACAAGGCATGACTATCCAGGTACAACTTAATTTGATATTATCTATAATGTTAATATTTCTTCTGTATACCATGTGTTTGTACGTACTCGTCATGATTTTTCTTTAGCAGTTCATGTTTACAAGGTTTATTGAAATACGAGGCGCATAATGTTAAATCCAAACTAAATTCATGGTTTTGTGCAGGGCTTTTAGTTTGTTCGGGACTAAGCACAAAGGGATACGCAGGATGTTCATGTTGTGGGCCGGATAACCTTGATGCAAAGCATTCGAAGAATGTCGGGAAAATGATCTATCCCAACTACCGGAAATTTCTACCTCTCGACCATCCATGGAGAACAAGAGGCAAGAAATTATTTGATGGAACCATGGAGAGGAGACCTCCACCCGTGCGTCCACCCGGGTCATTTTGGAAAGGCCGGTGGAAAGAGATGGTGGATAAAAAACGTCGTAATGCGGGGCTCCACCTAGTGAGCGCCTCCGCCTCCTTGAGTGCCTTGGGCACTCAAGGGTGCTTCAGCCCCCTATACCTATCGCTGCCACTGCCCCCACCACAGGGGCAGCCCCTCTTGTGTCCCGACCCCCTGCCCTCAAGGCAAAGGGCCGCGACAGTGCGTCACCAGAACCACCAGCATGAAGATGCTCGATGGTGTGCGGGTACGCTACGTTCTATGTGCGGGCGTGCTGCGGTGTTTCTCCCCAACTTGCTTCCACTTTAAATCCCGAGGTCACAGGAATGAGACGGATTGGACAGGCATAGCTCATCAACCATTTTGAGCTCAGGAAAATGTTCCAAATTCCACATTTAAGTGCGCGCATTGCAAAGAACCACCGCATTGCATGTCTGTTTGTAATGCCAAGCAGTATTATATGTGCCACCTTTTGCCTGACCTCACACGAGCTTGCATACACGTTTGTGTGCATTGTCACAAATTGACGAGGGGGAACTCGCGGGAGGCTGCCCAGGAGGCAGAGCAGCTCATTCAGGAGGAGGTTAAGTTGAGACCTGGTGCCAAACTGAAACAGATACAGCTGTAGGCCGTCCATAAGATGGCATTGGGCAGAATAATGTCGGAAGAGGGTGCCAGGGTGGTACTGCGCAGTACAATGGGCGCCCATTATAGCCTACCAGGCACTTCCAAAATCCAACAGAGTTCCTCTCGATGAGAAGGAAATGGAGGCATTGCTGGAGTCAGTGTCCCACGTCTGTTCATCGAATGTCCAAAACCACATTGTTTCCTGCAAACAGAAAATTGGGCGAGGCTCAGATATGTAGTCCATTCTGGAGGTGAAGCGACAATGTGGATATGACTACATTCATGGAAGTCGGTCTCCAGGACAAGGGACTGAGGCAGATCGTTGTTTCGTATTCAAAGTGTCGACGTGTGGGCCTGGCAGCGGCGTGGATCTGGTCCACCGGATGACGAGTGGAGACTTGTCAAACAGTTGGGTCATGTTCGACCATATCAAGCGCATTACAAACCACTAGTGGATGACAATGGGTGCACATGTCTACGACCCCCACTGCAGGATGCTAATGACAATTTATATTTGTGAGATGAAAGGGGAGGACACACAATCAGAGATGCTTCTTTGGCAGGGAATAAACGAACAAATGGCCAAGGCGGGATTGCCCCCGCTGAATTTTCGTGGTTTCATGGCGGACAACCCACAAGCAAATTGGGCTGCCGTTCGAAGGGTGTACTGGGAAGACCCGAATGTTCCAATGGAAGACAATGAGAGATCTTGTGGGTTCCATTTTCTGCAAAGCTTGTCGCAGTACATAACCAGGCTCGTGGCGCCAGAATTCAGAGAGGACCACCGTTCCATGTGTCTTGCGTGGAAGCGTGCTCCCACCTTGGATGATGCAGAGATAGAGTTTGCATGTATACGAGCTTGGTGGACAACGTCAAGTGCTATAAAGAAATCAAACGAGGGAGCAATGGTCAGTTGGCTTACATGATGGCATTATCGTTTCCTCCAGTTCGGCGATTATATGCGGGAGGTGAGTTGGACGATTTCATGTTCCGTTCAATATTATGGTAGTCATGATTTGTAACTTGCTTCTAACCTAAGAATGTGCATCTGCAGGAAATGTGTCTGGACTCCGACACCGACATGCCGACAAACAAACATGGCCGAATCAGTACATTCTTCATGGCGTGCCTCCTCTGCGGCGCGTATGGTGGACATCCTCACTGCCACAACGGAGGACATTGTGAGGTCAATTATGTAGCAATCCATGTACAACGAGTTCTTGAAAGGGAAACAGTGGGGTTTGGGGCCGGATAGGCAGGAAATGCTGATGTGGACTGCATCCAAATCCAAGAATCCTCGGAAGTGGGCAGCAGCCTTGCGAGAGGGCCTTCAAGACACGCCATTGCTTCGAAGAGGCCAACATTTGGAAGGAGATGTTCACACCTGTCCAGTGAGACGACGACTTGACGAGCCACCTGGCGGAGAAGAGGATTCCTAGCGAGCTGACAATATTCGCACGCTCCCTTGTGGTCCCGTAATGTTGCCTGAGGATGTCTCGTCCAACACCGCAAGCCCTGCACGTTCAAGATCGCCATCTCCTTTGAGCACAGGGCACGTGCCCGAGGAACATAACGAGCCATCTGTTGTCACGCAGTACAACATACCCATTGTCGAGACAAGAGTGTCGGAGTCACAGTGGAGAATTGCAAGGACAATGCCGGCATTTCGAGGGAAGTGCTGCGCCATCCGGGTGGATACGAGAGCACGCTACGGTGAGATGATTCGGAGGAACCCACACAGTGCTGTACCTGCACCTTGTTTCAGCGCCAGGTTTATGACTCCCAGATTTTCTCACGCCACAATGCAGACGTTTTGGTTCTGTAGGCACGACATAATGACTTGTGTATTTGGCAAGCCCAAGTACGGCATTCAGGGAATGCCGGAGCTTCCCGGCGTCTGGCCTGTTGCACCGGGTTGCAACCTCTCTCAGAAATGAGGCGGATGCTCTTTCTGCAGCAGGATAATGGTGCAACGCACAGACGTCCCGACCCACCCATTTTCAGTTCCTCAGACCCAGCCATTGCAGACTGCGAGGTCCAGTAGAGACGGATTGGACATTTCTGCATATCCCACAATGCAATTTGGAAGAGTGAAGAGACGACACCCTCCCAACAAGTTGAATGAGACTCGGATTGCCATTTTGGGATGGCTTGTACTATTCAGAGCTCCCGAGACGTACCCACACCCGGCCTTGGGTGTGTTTATTGGATGGCAATGGCCGGCTCAGCTGTACACGACGACGTATACACAATTACAATCGGAGTGGAGCCGACTTGTAATTGTACGGACTTTTCGTTGATGGCAACAAAGTGTCGAGCGGCTTTTACTCACCCATTTCTTCGTTATCCGAGGTGGAAACTCCAAGATAGAAGAGTTGGATATCTCTAAGCACTCAGCCCGCTCAGAACAATCAGTCATGACCTGCAGCTAGTGTATCATGGTTGTGCGTCCTATTTGTATTCCTTCTCGCCTTCATGTTATCAATTTACCTTAACGTGTATACTGAAGCATCAGATTGCTTCAGTATCTACTAATTTCCAGTTAATCATGCATTCATTCCACAGCTTCATTCATGTCTCACTACGCAGTGCGATTGTATCGAATAAGTATCAAATTATGATTTATCAGTATAAGGCCAATGCCATGGTGACACTAATCCGCCCTACAGTATCACTACAGCTTTGCATGTAACAAGCATCTACTGTTCATCTCTCCTGCTTCTCCGTGCTCTCGTTCTTCCTCTCCGCCTGATCTCCTCTCATGCATGACCCAGAAGCGCTCCCCGTGAAGTGCCCTCCTCTTTCCGTTGCCGCTCTCCTTATCCGCCCGCAAGCTGTTCTAACCACCTAACTAACTAACCGTCATCCCTGAAGTAACACGTTCCCTCTGCAGATGTTGTTCCCTCACAATCGTTCCCTGTCAATGATAACTGTTCCCCATGTACTGTGAAAGGCTGTGTCAAGCTGTGCCGAGCTGTGACTGGCTGTGTAAAGCTGTGTCGGGCTGTGCAACGCTGTGGCAGGCTGTGACTGGCTGTGCGAAGCTGTGTCGGGCTGTGGCGGGCTGTGCGAAGCTGTGGCGGGCTGTGACTGGTTGTGCGAAGCTGTGTCGGGCTGTGGCGGGCTGTGCGAAGCTGTGTCGGACTGTGCGAAGCTGTGGCGGGCTGTGACTGGCTGTGTAAAGCTGTATCGGGCTGTATAACCCCCCTAAAGCCTGCTGCTGCCACCCCTAAGGCTCCTGTTGGTCTCAGTCTGCGCAAATTAAGGGTACCCCACAGAACCCGTAAAAGCGTCTAAGTCCCAAGCAGCCCTCTAACATTTACCCCTCCCCCTCTCAAAAAGCCGTGTCCTCACGGTTTACTGTTTGGGATTAGCAAACCTTTGTGAGCGAGCACCCTTCTGACGGTGAGAGTCTCGTGAAGGACTCCGTGTGCGAGCTCGAGTCCTGTCACTGGTTGACGGAGATGATTGAGCACTACCTGGAAATGTCTGACCCTCCTTTGGCTGATAACAAGGTAACCTCTCAGGCATAGGAGATCCCCGTCGTTTCTTCTCTGCCATCTGAAGTGCATAGTCCTATGCCATGTCAAAAGAGTCCGCTGAAGAAACAGTAGTATCAGAATCCTCGTCTCCCCTTAGGTGTTTTAACGACCGAACTTTAAGTGGAATTCTGTGTGGCATACAATGTGGTCCGACCATATCTGGAAGTTTAAATTGTACAACTTGTTGTAAGCGCTGGCAAGCAAAATTAGTGAACGTCCTCAACTCCTTATCTATATAGGTAAGAGATGTGCCAATGACTTTGGAACAGTGTAAGTATTTCCATGCCTCATGTCCCTTAAAGAAAATATCCTCAGGGCCGAATTTCTGTGTTGTCAAATTGTTCCAAGCCGAATGAAACCATGAACGAAGTTGGGAATCCTTCTGCATCATAACTTTCGCATCATATAGGTACATATGAGGTGGCACTGAAGGTAAGACCCAATGATCCCCACTGGAATAACTCAGAAATCGGGATTGCATCCTCTGTTGCTCAATGTGATAACGTGCTAGAAAACAAGCAGCATAATATAATCCACAGCCCATGACAATACTTGATACCTCCTTGGTCTTGGTATAAATGTACCCATGTACAACTTGGAAGGCAATTAATTCCTTCAACATGGTACCTGCTTCAGACCAGTACCACGCAAAGTGATGATCCTCAATGGGTCGATTGTTCGGAAGAACCTTAGTCCTAGTTGCCACTGGCAGCCAAATGCGCATGATCTGGTAGTAATGTGCCAACGACTGCGGAGGACTAAATTCCTTCCAAGCCAAATCCAATACAATGGGAATTTGGTTGAAGGGCATACTCATAGCCCGACTGTACTCCCGTGCAGCAGGAGTCTTAGGTGGGTTAAAAGCAGCATCCCCCCATACCTCAGGCTGTGGTGTGGCTGTAGTAACAACAGGGTCAGCTACCTTCACAGTCACTTGCTGTGGTATTGGTACCACTGGCCCTTCTACCACTGGCATCTCCTGCACCCCTTGCGAAGAAAACTGAAAAATTAGAGTCCTGGCATGTAAATAAGTAGCCATCAGCTGCTCCTCAGGTATAAAGACTCTCTTGTCAATATTTGAACTCAGGTCATCCACCTGAGTTTGCAGGCCTTCTACATCTTCCTGTAGCTCCGCTATCCTACTATAGACATTGTCTATAGTAGTTGTGGCAATGTTCTGCACCTGTAGTCTGAGCTCATTCATCTCGCCCTGGGTGAGCTTCCGTGGTGCTTTGCTTCCACCGGCCCTTGTGCTAACCAGACCTGCATAAGGTGGTTATCCACCAAGTCGTGTGTGGCACCCCTGAGAGTCTGCTCCTCCGTGAGTCTGTACACATCTAACTGCTGCTGTAAAGCCTCCATGCGCTTCGCATGAGGTTCAACCAAACTCACATAGGCAGCAGCCAGATTATTGGCTTCCTTCCAAGCCTTATTAGCCACAGAGAGTTCATTTCTATTGACCATGACTGTTTGTTGCAACTCCAGGATGTACCTCTCCTGGTCAGCCTCAACCTGTCTGTATTGTTTGAAAGTATTCTCATTGCGACAGATTGTATTCTTCATATCAACAATGAGTTTCGCTTGCTCTATTATCTCTGCTTTTGCCTTCATACATCTCTCCCCTTGTCTGTTAACTTCTAATGCAGTTTGCTCAAGAGTAGTTGTGAGTGTAGCACATTGTATGGTCATCTTCTCATGTTCTGCCTGCAACTCTGTATGTAGTACATTCACTTCTTGCAACTTGCCCTCATGCTTCACCTACATTTGGTATAACTGTTGCTTATATGCTTCATGCAACTGGTCCAGCTCGAGGCCTGCTTCAATCAAATGTCCCTTGGCCAACTGCAAAGCAGTCTTTGTGTCCTCCAACTCTTGCTGTAACTTGAGATTGACCTCCTCATCTATCTTGTTAGCACACTCAGTGGCAATTCGAGCCTCAAACTCCTTCCTGAGTTCCTCCCTCAAAGCTGCCAATTGGGTAGATGGAACATGGGATTTCACATAAGTGCCCAACAAATTAAGTGTCCTGCTTATGGACCTCATAAGCATGGCCTGCTGAGGGTCATCATGGTGAACTTGCTGCTGTTCTCCCTGACTTGAACCACCTCATCCTCCACAGGTGCTGCAGTGTCTTGATATTCTACTCTTGGTACCTCCATCACAGGTGTGGGTATTACATGCACAGCAGGGTTTTCCCTGGACAACCACTGCACCTCTGGAACCATTGATTCCCCTACCAAGCCAGAGTTTTCATAGAGAAGGTCACCCTTCTCAATTTCGGCCACGACCTGCTCTGTAGTGGGAATGTCCAACCTTTCTCCTTCCAGAGCAATTGGGGGTGATGTCACAGCATGTACTAACTGTGGAACCTCTAAAACAACTGAGTCAATTGGTTGTGGTGGCTGTGGTATCGAAGTGACTTCCTCTTCCCTTTCCGAAGGCCGTGCTTCCAATAATAACAGCTCTCTGTGCTGCTGTGCCCCATCCTGCACAAGAGCTTGGGAAACATTATCATGCGGTTTCCGTGAAGCCAGTGGATCCGCCACTACAGTCATACCCCGCCTCTGTCTCTTAGACCGGTGTTGCCCTGCCAGTCCACCTTCACTATGTGAAGAACCCTGCTCTTCAATTGCAGTGATTTATGCCTCAAACACTCCCATCTCCTTACGTTCCCGAGTATCAAGTATGCAAGAATCAAGAATGATTTGGGCAATGACTGGACCAGACACAATGATCGGAGACTTAGCAGCAGTGCCCTGCAACCTCTTCATCTCGTCCACCAGTCTATTGTACATTAACTCCGCCCAAGCGACATCCTCTCCCCTCAAATCTTTCAGGATCTCCTCTGTGAATGACCTGCTCAAATACTGTTGGTTCTGTTTCATGGCAAACAAAACGTTCAATATTTGGCCAACTTCCCTAAGCCCTGGGTACTCGGCTTTGGTATAAGCGTAACCCTGAGTTTTAAAGAAACTCCCTTCTTGGAAAAAATTCCCTATCTGCAATCTTGCCCTGTGCTCATCCACATCCACATGACCTGATGGCAAATCAAACAATTGCTGCAGGTACTAGGGAGTAATTTCTATATCTACTCCCCTCAACTGAGTAACTCCCGTCCGAGGCTCAAAGTTATGAAGAAATTGAATCATATACTGCCGATGATGCAAGGACCAGTCCTTGCGTAGCAGCCCCTCCAATCGCAACTCCCTTAGCAGCTGTACTGCCTGCGGTGCTGCAATTGTTTGCTTCTGCAGAATTGTGGTGCTCTTCACCCTGATATCCTCCATTCCCCTCACTCTCTTCATTCTAGACAAACAAAAAGGCTTTGTTTGAAACAGCTGAAGGAAAGCTTGCAGGGCACAGAGCATGAAGGTATGGTTGGCACAGAATGGAACAGGTAAGTGCGTGTAAGCCTGTGGGGCTTGCAAGTATCGAGTGAGAGAAAATGTACTCTCAATGCTTCCGTCCTTGCGCCACTGTGTGAGAAGTAAAGCAAGTGTGTAATCCGTTACATCTGCCATAGTTACAAAACTAGTGTTTTGATTGCCCCTTCCGTCGAGACCTTGGCTATTCAGAGCCACTCCGACTCTTCCGCTCATAACACTTCCTATTTCTTGTTCTTGTTTCTTGGAGGGAACCACCTGCATATAATTCTCACTCCTGATTGGCTGTGGACTGCTTAGGTAATTTCTTAATTCCACCCCCCTCCATGGACATGAGGTTTACTATTTCATGAGCAGAAACCATGAGCCATGAGCCATGAGCCGCATGAGCCGCATGAGCGGTGAGCCGAAGTCTAAGATACGCGGATTTCATGAGCAGACTCCTCCAAATTTGGAAATGCGGCAGATTAAACAAGTATTAAAATAATAGTTTTTTTATTTGACCTTGCCGTTTTTGGACGTTCCAGATCATGTAATGCGGCGAAGATATGTCGTCAGTAACAAGTCCGCTCATGGTTTTATAGATCCGCTCATGGAAATAAGTGACCGTGCAACGGGAAATCCAGTATACCACTGCAAAAGGACGTCGCATACTGGCCTGTATAGAGTATTCCGCAGTTTTACATGCCTTAACATTGGAATGAAGCTGACCCTTTTGCCGCGATTGAACCAATGGAGTCTGCACCAATACAGTCTGCAGTACTTCACAATTCTGTCTTCTTCGGGTATTCGGCGGGAAAGGTTTGCAACTGAACTGGGAAATAAGGTGCTGCATTAGGGTTCGCACGTGCGAAATTTCGGAGCGGTTTGGTGTTGGCGAAGGCCGCCTCTACCAGTACCTACGACGATACTTGGAAATGCGGCGCCGCATTTCCTTGTCGGAGGTCGAATGAGGAAAGCAAGTTTTCGGAAAGCAGAAAAACATGAACCCTCCAACATACAAAAATACATGCACGTGGAAACAAGTGAACGATATAGTAATATCTTAGTTCGAGCAAAACGGGTTACTGGTAGGCAAGACATATGTCGGACCTTTCTGTGGCCAGAGTCTGAGGTACTGGCAGCAGTACAGTTCTACTATCCGAAAAGGATGGGCGTACCATTGTATTGGGACCGCAAGCCAAGCTCACTGGTCCCCTGGATCCATATTCAGAAGAGTGTGAACCTCCTGGGGGCTCAACCCTGGTGCATGTATGAAGTGATGAGTTGTGGAATTACAAATGCTTGCAAGGGCAGTATGATGCCCCCTTGTTCGCCATGATCTGGAAGTCGGTGCAATTGCAGGTGGGTAATTCTGAAATGGTGATGGTGTACACCTCATTGCGAACAGCTGAGCCCGCCGTGGCCATCTGATACACACGCCCGAATCCTGGTGGGGGCACTTTGTCGAGCTCTGGATTGTACAGTTCATCCGAAATGCATTCCCCATCCTTGTCTCGTTCACTTTTGAGGGAGGTCGCCGCCTCTTCGGTTTCCCCCAACGGTGTGTAGGATGCTTAGAGCTGTCGTGTCCCATTGTTCTTGCTCTCACAGGGGTCGGTGGTGGAGGCTGTGGAAGCGGAAATGGTTGTCTGGGGACGTCAGTGCGCTGCACCATCCGAAATCCTGCGGCGGTAAGGGCGTCGGCCTCAACCTGACTCAGATCGCAGCCTGGTTCCACCGGCCACACCGGGGGAGCCTCTGGCATTGTTTGTATGCCGTACTTGGGCTTTCCATACACGCAAGTCATAATGTCGTGCCTGCAGAACCAGAACTGGGTGGTTGTCGCCTCCGCAAACTTTGCATGGACAAATCTTCATGTAAAAGTAGGAGCAGGGACAGCCCCATCTGGATTCCTCCTTATCATCTCTAAACAACGTTGCCGTGTATCCACACGAATTGCGGAACACCTTCCTCGAAACGACGGCTTTGTGCGAGCAATTCTCCACTGTGATGCAGACACAGTCGTCTCCACAATGGCTTGGCCATACTGCATAACAGCGGGCGGAATCTGGGGCAAGGGAGCGATGGGAATTTCTCGCACGAAATCCCCGGTTGAAGGCGACGGCGATCTGGAATTTCTTGGGCTTCCACTGCTGGAAGACACATTGTGCGGCAACATGACGGGACCTCGAGGTGCTGTCCGAATGTTCCTGTCGGATCTCCAGGAATCCTCTTCGCACCCGGGTTCCTCTTCAATCCTCCGCCTGACAGGGCGAGTCCGGACGTCCCCCTCTAGGTGTTCACCTCTGCGGTGCAGAGGCGTCCCTTTGATCTTCTCTCGCAATGTTGTCGCCCATTTCACTGGATTCTTGGACCTCGAAGCTGTTCGTACCAACAATTCCTCCCTGTCCGGCCCAAAGCCCCATTTTTTGCCGCTCAGGAACTTGTAGTACGTGGCTTGCTGCATGATTGCTCTCGATGTCCTCCGTTGTGGCCGTCACTACGTCCACCAGATGTGCGGCAGAAGACGCTCGCCAGGAGGAGTGGACCGATTCTGCCATATTCGTGTTCGGCATGTCCGTGTCGGAATCCAAGCACCGCTCCTAGAAGGACACAAACAATGGTGAGGGACCAATCGAAATGTCCGTAACAGAAAGACAAATGAACGAAAATGACAGCAGCCTACCTCCCGCATGTACTGTCCGAACTGTCGATACCGAAAATGCCACCACCCCAACCAGCTGTGCAATGCTCCCAGATTGGTTGTCTCCACTGCACCTGACGTGTTCCACCAAGCCTCGATGATAGCAAACTTAACCTCCGCGTCATCAAATGTGGGTGCATCCTTCCACGCCGTACAAAGGACACGGTGTTCAGCCTGGAATGAGCTAGCAACAAATTTGGTAGTGTAGTGGGATAGACTCTGCATCCAATGGAATCCACAGGATCTCTCTTTCCCCTCCATTGGAACATTGGGGTCCTCACCGTACACACGCCGCACCGCTGCCCAGTTGGCCTGAGCGTTGTCTGCCATGAATCCCCTGAAATTGGGCTCTGGCAATCCCGCCCTTGCCATCTGCTCGTTTATGCCCTCCCACAGATGCATCTCGGACTGTGTGTCCTCCCCTTTCATCTCGCAGATTGCAATCGTCATGAGCCTCTTGGAGTGATAGTCATAAACATGCGCACCCATAGTCACCCACTGATGGTTTGTAATTCGCTTGATGTGATCAAACATCACCCAAGCATTCGACAAGTTTCCAGTTGTCATGCGAGTGACCAAGTCGACTCCACTCCCAGGCCCACACGTCGACATTTTGAAAATGTAACAACGATCGGATTCGCTGCCTTGCCCTGGAAACCTGCTACCTTGGATGTAGTCATATCCAGTCATTCGTTTCACCTCCAGGATTGAGTACATGTCCGACCCCCTGCCGAACTCCTGCTTGCAAGATACGATGTGATTCCGCACATTCGGACTACAAACGTGCGAGACGGACTCCAAGAGGTCACGCATCTCGTCTTCGGTCAAGGGCTCTCGGTCGGAACCATCTTCAGACATGATTTTGCCAAGAGCAATCTTGTGGGCTGCCTTCAGCTGAATCTGCTTTGGTCTGGCTCCGGGGCTCAATTTCACCTCCTCTTTTATGATGTCGTGTGCTTCCTGCACAGCCTCACGCATGTTGCCTCTCGCCAAGGGGTGGCAGTGGACCCCAACGTGTATGCAAGCTCTAGTCAAGTCCGGGAGCAAATGGATTACGTAATATTGCTTGGCTCTGCACATGGACATGCACGTCGGTGGTTCTTTGCAATGTGCACACTTGAAAGAACCCGCAGGAGCTTGGCTGGAGACAATGAATGGATGATGCGTTGTGCCAGTCCAATCCGTCTCGTTTCTCCGCCCTCCTTTGGAGAGAAAGTGGAAGCAGGTGGGATTGAGGCACCTCAGCTTCCCCGCACAGAGGACATATCGTACACGAACACCATCAGCAATTTTCGTGCTACTGGTCTTCGTCACACACCAGGGGTGTCCGTCATGCTTTCGATCCATGTCTGTTAACATCCCGGAGGCTTTGTTTGACGAAGAAACAGGTGGAAACTCGAAGATGACATTGCCATCGACTTCGGGAGGCAGAAACGTTACCTTTCTGACTGGGAATTTGGCATAGTCGAGAGCAGCCAGCTCGGAGCGAGAACCATCGAGGTGATGTTGTCGTAGGAGCTGCACAATGGACCGGGTTGGAGTTATGCTCGAGGGCACATGCGTAGCACCTACAGAGACGTCCATGCCGGATTTGAACGACCGTGTGGAGGACATGGGTACCTCAATGCAATCATCTTCCTCGTCGGAAATGTCGAATACGTCCACACGAGAAGCTATGGAGGGTCTTGACGGTCCAGGTCGGGAATGATTATCGTTGCATACCTCTCTGTTGGCAGTGGCCGCCTGTCGGTTTCCGGACTCCTTTGTGGATGGTGTGGGCAGCGACTGATTCGGAAAGGGAATGGGCATTCCCACAGCTCGGTACAGGATGGTGTCTGATGGGGGTACGTGCCATTCGATTCCGCAACCTCCGTCGTTACCTAGCACGACAATGGTCTCGTCAACCTGTCCAGGAACATCCTTCCTTTCTTCTTCCAAATAAACTGTGCCCGGTTTGAGCTTGAATTTGGAACAAAGGTAAGTTTCAGTCACTCTGCAAAGTCCTCCCTCGTTTGGGATCCAGGCTCTCCCAAGTTGCGGAGGACAGCAAACTATAGCGTAGGAATTCGGAGCCATCGAACACCGCACGAAGTTGGCAAGTGCGAGGTTCAGTATAGCGACAGACCAAGGCTCACAGGCACCATGCGGAGTCCATCGACGATTGGAAGTCGCACATTGAAGTGGAAAGTATTGTTTCAAGCTACATGCATGAAGGTGGGAGGTTTGATTCCATAGCCAGTAAGTTAGACAATGATGGCCGATTCGGCGACGAAATAACATCTCCTGACAGTTTCTCCTGAGGGTGGATCCAGCAGTATTCTCGGTGCAGACAGGAACGTTCGCACTGACAAGTGCCAGTACTGTTAGTTAAAACGGTCAGACAACCAAGTTGTGCTCATCAAGACTGGCCGCAATTGTGTTGTTTCGGAACAATGCAACCCATTCAGGTTCCAGATTTCCCGTCCCGAGTGATTCTTTCGATTGCTGGTGGACGGAAATACGGCGCCGCATTTCCGTATTGCATCTTGGTCATGCACCAGAGCGACGGAAATGCGGCACCGAGTTTCCGTCCGGGGGAAACCTTTATACTCTCCAGTAATGCATTTCCATCCAGCAAGCACGGTATGTGAAGGTGGAACGGAAATGCGGTACCGCATTTCCGTTCTGATTGAGAATTATGAACAAAGGGAACAGAAATGCGGCACCGCATTTCCGTCCGAGTCGCACTTTCCGACATTCCAGAACGAAAATGCAGCACCGCATATCCGCCCGGGTGAGACCTTAACACTCTCCAGAACGGAAATGCGGTAACGCATTTCCATCCAGAAAGCACAGTATGTGAAGGTGGAACGGAAATGCGGTACCGCATTTCCGTTCTGATTGAGAATTATGAACAACGGGAACAGAAATGCGGCACCGCATTTCCGTCCGAGTCGCACTTTCCGACATTCCAGAACGGAAATGCGGCGCCGCATTTCCATTTTGTATCTGATGCATGGAGCCGAGTGCAATTCCGACCGCTTGAGACATTCATACTATCCAGAACGGAAATGCGGTGCCGCATTTCCGTTCTGACTGAAAATCGTGAACCATCGGAACTGAAATGCGGCAGCGCATTTCCATCCGAGTCGCACCTCCCAACATTCCAGAACGGAAATGCGGCACCGCATTTCCGTTCTGATGAAAATCGTGAAACATCGGAACTGAAATGCGGTACCGCATTTCCGTCGGAGTCGCACCTTCCGACATTCCAAAACGGAAATGCGGCGCCGCATTTCCGTTTTGTATGTGAGGCATGGAGCTGTGGAACGAAAATGCGGCACCGCATTTCCGCCAGGGTCAGACCTTAATACTCTACAGAACGGAAATGCGGTACCGCATTTCCGTTCTGACTGAAAATCGTGAACAACGGGAATAGTAATTCGGCTCCGCATTTCCGTTCTGACTGAAAATCGTGAACAACGGGAATAGTAATGCGGCTCCGCATTTCCGTCCGAGTCGCATCTTCCGACATTCTCGAACGGAAATGCGGCGCCGCATTTCCGTTTTGTATATGAGGCCTGGAGCTGTGGGACGGAAATGTGGTGCCGCATTTCCATCCATGTGAGACCTTCAAACTTTCCAGACAGGAAATGCGGCACCGCATTTCTGTTCAGGTGAGACCTCTATACTTTCCCGAACGGAAATGTGGAACGGCATTTCCGTTCATCAACTGGTATGTGAAGGGGGAACGGAAATGCGGTACCGTATTTCGATTCAGATTGAAAATCATGAACCACGGGAACTGAAATGTTTGTGCCGCATTTCCGTCCGAATCGCACCTTTCGACATTCCAGAACGGAAATGCGGCGCCGCATTTCCCTTTTGTATCTCATACATGGAGCTGTGGGACGGAAATGCGGCACCGTATTTCCGTTCAACAACTAAGGTATGTGAAGGTGGAACGGAAATGCGGTGCCGCATTTTCTTCCAACAAGTACGGATGTGTAGCTTCGTGATGGTACTTAACGGAAATGCGGCGCCGCATTCGCATTTTCACTCCAACTCATCAGACGCTGGGACGGAAATGCCTTGAAATGTGAACACGTGGAGCAACGGAATTGCAGCACATGTCTGCACTCTATCTGACTGAAGTGGCATGAGGCGGCGCGGCCTGACCGTTGGATAATGATGTTTGTTTTTCGGACGGCAGGCGTACCCTGAACGATTCGAATTTCGTAATGACGCAAAGTCCACGAGGAGACACTTTCGTCCAACCCTTTCGAACCCAAGTGGTGCATCACCGCCGTTTCATCTACTTTTGTCGTGTCTCCTCAGTCACCCCTCTCGCGCCCTTTCCATCTGCACTCTTTGCCCCTTTTCCCTGTCTCTGTTCTTCTTATGCTCGAACCTGAGAGGGGGGGAGTTCGTGCACCATACAGGAGACCTCGTCGCAAGCTCCGAAAATTATACTTCGGACGTAGGCCAATGCCGAAGGGGAGGAAGCAGATGCGTCTACAGGAGGAGATTGCCATCTCCGAGCAGCAGGCCACTCAGGCAACCCAGCCACCAGTGAGAGCTCCATGCGATCGGGCTGCGCGCAGCTGATCGAGCACCGAACCCCCCATTTTGCTTCTGTAATTCTTAGACTGAATGCTAGGAGACTTGAATGCAGAACATGTTTGCATGCCTAACAGGAAAGGTGGACGTGCTGGAGGGATCGCAGGAATCCGAAGAGCCGCAGGAAGAGTCCGAGGAGCTAGCTGCAGCACGTACACCCACCCGATCCCCGAGCGCGGGTATTCCTGCCGGGCCTAGCCCTGTGCGTTTCAAAGACGCGGCTTCGAAGGGCAAGTTCAAAGCCCCAGAGATCGACTCGCGTTCTTCGGTCATGGAGAATCGCCAGCAGGGGTCGGGCCCTTCTCCAGCAAAGTCGAAGAAGAAGCAGCCCGTCCCTCTACTGGTTTCTGAACCGGCTCAGGCCGCTTCACCCCCACCAACGCGAATGAAGCAGCCTGGTAAAAGACAGATTCAATTGCAGCAGACACCTTCACCTGCAAGGATGAGGAAGCAGAAGGCAATCAGGGCGACGGCCGAACAATCTCCCGCAAAACCGCTTCCACGAGCTGAAGCTCAGTTCCTGGAGGATTTCCCGCCTGCAGATGTTGGGGCCGACTCTGCTGCAGCGAAGGCAATGGGATCGACCGTTTCTGTCGATTTGGTACCGGAGGAGGGTGCTGCCGCTCAACGTTCGCAGCAAGACCTCACCACCGATGAGCAAGCAGGCCCGGAGGAGGCCTCTGCAATGGCAGAATTGCCCGCAGACAAGCCCCAGAGTGCAGCTCCAGTTGAGGATGCTCCAGCTGCTCAGCCACTACCGGCACCTACAGACATGTCTCCGGAGGATTTCAAAAGTGCAGCGGATAAAATGTTGGAGGAGACACACAGTAGCATTGGCAGAGTTCTGGGCAGCAGGGTATTCCAGCGGACTCTTCGAATCCCACTCTGTCGCATGGTCTCCCTTCCCATCGTCAGGCAGGCCCTTCCCGGAGATGTGGATAAGCTCAAGTTCGCATTTCGAGAAGGGTACCGTCTGGGATCGGCAGCGTTTTACGTTTCCATTGAGAATGAGGACGGCGAAACTCGTGGACCCACTGCCGATGAATTGTCAACGTGGGATACCCACTGGCACACTCGCAACAACGAATTCGAGGCGACGCTGAAGGGTGATCCAGACTTCGGCCATATGTCGGGTAAAATGTTCTTTGTGTGGGACGGGAATCACCGACTTCTCGCCTGGTGGGAGTACATCAAGCAGAACCATGCCAAGCACATTGGCTGGCATTACATGGTGGAGTGTGTCATCCTCAAGGTGAAGGCGGCAGACTCCTCCTTGCTCAAGAATGCCATGGCGGACCTCAACTCGTAAGATACTCATACCCTCCCAAGCACGTTCGAAATGCGGTGCCGCATTTCGGTTTCCAATCTGTTTTGTTTCCGTGCTTCGTGGACTGAACTGGAGAGTGTGCCTTGCAGGTCACTGAAAATGCGTACGTGCATACCCACATGGCACATATGCTGTACAGGGTGAGGAAAACTGGTCTCACTGATCCGCACATGTTTGCGGAAATGCTGGAGCCCGAGCTCATTCAGAAAGCCGTGGCAAAAACTAACCGGACATGGTATCGTCTCACTATGGATGGAATGGTGGAGGTGATATACGAAGTAAGTCGTCCTCCGATTTCCCTCTGCTCATCCTTCAGATTGAAATTTCCAGTAATCTTTCCACATGAATCGAATGTAACGCTTCTGCATGTTTTTGTTGGCAGTCAAACATCAAGCTGGATTTGGCCCATGCCAAACGCTTCTTCATGGAAAGTGAGGGGCAGGTGAAAACGTTGCAGTCATTGACTGAGCACTTGAAGGAAGCCGGTGTCAAGTCCAGAACCAAATACAAGTCAAAGCTTGTGAAGCTGGTGGCAATTGCAGATCCGGCACTTGGAAAGGACTTCATCCCCGAGATTGCAAAACACTATTCTCGGGCCATGCAGCCGACCATGCAATTGGAGAAACTGCATCACCTCTCAACGGCATGTGTTGAGGCGAAAGAGAAGGTGAGGTTTCAATGCACTGAAGTTCCTTCCTAGCAATAGCCACTCTCTTCCAGCTCCTGACATTGGATCGGAAATGGCAGACACGGTGGCTGTCGATCTGGAATGCATCCGAGAGCATAAGGACAATGTGGTCTTTTCCACTCGAAGTTTCCGACCCTACAGTGGATGTGTGGCTCAACCGCATGACTGGTGGTTCCAGGTAATTCAAGGTACTTCCCCAGATTTGCTTTTCTGAAATGAATTCCCTGAACTGCTACGTGACCCCCCCAAACGCAGGCTGCCTCCCCTGTGCCCACCGTTGTCACGACAGGCACGAGAACTGGCTCGGCAAAGAAGGCACTCTTCAACCCCCAGGGGGGCACCCTTTCGAGCCGGTGGAAATGAAGAGGCCGAAAGTGGCTCCCGAAACAGTAGTCCAGTGTGTAAATGAGAGTTTCTTGGCGGCTTTGGATGGACGGGCAGCCAAGTTGGCATACATGAAGACCATGGAGGGTCTGAAGGGCAGAGCACTGAAGAAGGCGACTGCCGAAGAGCCTTCCGACACCCCAGGATTTCAGAATATGGTCTCGTTCTTTGAGAGGGTGTGTGCAGACAAGGATTGTAGGAGGGGCGGAAATGCCACCGAGTGGTCTTGCGATATGATCATCTTGGATATTCCGGACGGAGAGCCTGTGGAAGGACTGCAAGCTTTGCCATCTTGGAACAGGTACTCGGAGGACTTTTGGAAGAAAGGATTCGGGCTTGCCCGCATGGTGTTGGACGACAGAGGCTGTGTGGTTGTCCTGGCGAGCAGAGGAAAAAACACTCAGACAGGAATTGCGAAGTGGACCCGCAAGAGCGCCGTCCCGATTCTGAAAAAGAAGTGGACGTGCATCAACACACTGGGCCTTCGGTCGGAAGGGAAGAAGGTGATTACGACACTGGCACTCGTCCATTCATTTGCTTGGGTGTTTTCAAATGCGGTGCCGCATTCGGTTTCTAATCGTTCCCCCCTGTGTATGCAGACGAAGCAGTTCGATGCATACTGCTTTGTGAAGGAGAACTCCACCTTTGCTTTCCGGAAGGAGGGAGGAAAGGTTGACCCGAACTGCGACCCCCTCGATTACGACGTTCTGTTCAACAACGTTCCCAAGGAACTTCTCCCTCATAGCCTCACTTCAACGGAACCCCTGCGGTACTCACGGACTCGGAGCCCTGCCTTCATTCAGACAATTATGGAGACATGCACAGACGTGGAGGGCACAGTGCTCGACCTCATCTGTGGGACAGGTATGCAGAATCTTGATCTATGCTGTTCTGCAAATTCTCGTTAGGATGTAGTTCGCAACATCTGAAGCGCCATGTGGTAATGTGTGGATGGCATTGTAACAGGTGCCTCAATGTGGGCTGGGCGGTTTTCCGACCGGCACCTCTTTGCCTACGAGGAGGATTCATCCGTGTGGGGATCCCATCTGGAAGGGCTGCAACGGAATGTTAAGGCTCCCAACAGAGCGGAAGTCTCCTCGGATTCGTCGGAGTCCGAGGAAGACACAGTGGACATTGATGCGGAGGAGAACCCGGAATACGAGTGAGTGCAAACATTGTAAGTTTGCAAAGCCTTCTGGGTCATTTTTGTCAAACGAATTTCCCGACTGTGGTTCTCATTAGTCTCGTTGATGATTGTCATGTGCAGGATTGCAGGGTCCGGGTCGAAACATGTAGGGCCTACACTTCCTGCCAGGAAGAATGTCCCGTTCTTTGCGAGGGCCGACTTCATGACGAGCCCGGTGAGGGACTACTCCCTTCCTAGTTATGCAGCTAAACTCGCAAATACAGCGATTAGAAGAAGTGAGAATCCCAGTAAAGTAGAGCAGATTTTGGAGAGGGCTAGGGAGGAAAGAGTTGGCAGCAGCTCAGACAGGTAGACGGGTACGAAAGTACATATGTGATTCAGCGGATGAGAGCGACGCAGACAGGGAGGAAGACGACCCAACGGAGGTGAGATGGACAGTTCCGCAAGGGGAAGATGGGATTTTCGAAAGCCTGGCCAACGAGCAGTCCGCTGGAGATGAGAAAGGCACTGAGGGGGTGGAGGCGGAGCAGGACAGTCTAGAACAGGATGAGGATTCGGATGATTTTCAAGATTAATAGAATTTTAATGAAGTCTCTGTAAATGTAAATTCTCTTCCAGAGTATATAAAGGAAATTCTCCCGACATTCGTGACCCCTCTCCAGTGTGCATTCCAGCCACACAATCGCCCAAACCACGACGCTCCCAAAATCAGAAATGGGGCACCGCATTTCCAAAATTTTGGCAACTCTAAAAACCTCTTTTGGAAATGCGGCACCGCATTTCCAAAACAGGGGAGGGACTAAATTTTCCATTTCAATGTTGGCATAGTAAAAAGTAATCGGCCGATTGGAAATGCGGTGCCGCATTTCCAAAATTTCCTTTGTCCACACGCCAGTTTTGGCTCTCCCGCTCATTGCATGGATGCCACCACGCTTACAGAGGTCGAACAAGGAGGTCGAACAAGGAGGTCGAGATGGCGGAATTGGAAATGCGGTGCCGCATTTCCATATTGGGGATGGTCGTTGTTCGAACTGCAGGCCCATCAGCAAAAATTGGCACCGCATTCCATTGTAAAAAAAAAGTCGATGACGGACATGGAAATGCGGCGCCGCATTTCCAGAACGGACATCGCAATTTGTCCATTTGCAGACCCTCTCACGGAAATGCGGTAACGCATTCCATCGCGCTGGTCGGAAATGGGTGCACTTTTCGAAGTGTTGGACGGAAATGCGGCACCGCATTCCCTTGTCCAAAAAGAAGTTTCCATTGCCAAGCTGGAAATGCGTCGCCGCATTTGCAATGCCAACCTCGTTGTCTGTCCAATTTATAGACCCGTGTTGGTATTTCGTGTACCTGGACGGAAATGATGCACCGCATTCCATTGTCCGACACTGAAATGCGGTTCATACATTTCCATGTCGGCATGGAAATGCGGCACCGCATTCCAATGTCCGACATGGAAATGCGGCACCGCATTCCAATGTCCGACATGGAAATGCGGCACCGCATTCCAATGTCCGACATGGAAATGCGGTGCCGCATTTCGATGCCGACATGGCGTTACTCTGGTATATTCTTGACACATGACTCTCATACCGGTTACTCTGGTATATTCATCCGGACAGACAAATTGTAGAAATGAGACATCAAATTGTAAACAGTGGGCCAATTCCGACAGTTATTCAACAGAATGAAACACAATCATACAGAAGTGAGGTACGATGGGTTTATTGATCGGACACGATGTCTCACATTTACCAACTGCAGACAAAACTAAGCCCTTCCTCCTTCTACATGGGCTTCACCAAGTCGACGGAACTTCGATACCCCTCAAAACAAGCTCATCACTGCTGCGGCACCTCGAGGTAAACTGCAATTCGGTCGTTCTGCTGCCCTTGCTGGAGCCGACGACAATGTCATGTCCATCAATGATACCACCATCATACATTGACAAGGTCACTGGGCCTCATGTGCCCGTGCGATTCGTCTTCGCAACTCAGCCGAATGTCTCCATACACTGGAAGAGCGGAGTGATCTGCACGTATATAGTTTTCCCCGGTGCCGTCCTCCCTGGTCCACTGGCAGCAGTTCCAGCGCCAAAGCGAGGCCGTGCGTGATCTGTCCGGCATCCCTTTCCAGCTTGGTATATCGAGGTCAACAATTTTCAGGACCCACGGACCGCATTGACCCTCGCCCTCACCTCGCTCAAAGCGGTAATAGCCCTCCAGATACTCCATTGCGCGCAAAGACTCTTGCTTGATTCCAGCAGCGTCTGTGAAAACAGAGAGCCAGACAATGATGTCTCCTGATTCTGGTTTGAACATAGCATAATCGTGGCCATGATAAGGGCAGTCGGCTGGATTTCGGCGGCACGGCATCCTTGAAAAAGAGTAGCGGAGTACGCTCAATGACAGCAGCTCCCGGATGGAGGAGGAGCAGCGCGGTGGCTGGAAAAAGTTCAAGCTAACGCTGCAATTCCTCACAAACACTCCAGGGCACATTTAAATTTCCCCCTACAGGATCCTGGACCGATGAAGATTGGCTGCTGCATGAATGTAGCCGTTTCAGTTTCCTACCCTGCCATGCAAACTATGGGCAGTCACTGCCAGGTGGGCCGATAGCCACTGGACACGACGAAGTCCATCCCCTCTTCGATGTAAATGCGGCGCCGAATTTCCATCCGGGGGGATGGACTTCGGTGGCAGATCTCAAACTATAACTTGTTGATGAGAAAGATGTATGGGTTCATCCACCGCTGGCGTGATGAATACGTTCCACCTCCGTCGGTGGGTACGTGGGACCCAGATGCTCCATTATTGGAGGCCGGACTGCTCTTCCGCTTCGCATCATTTCCAAAATCTAAGGGCTTCGTAGCTGTCCGCAAGGTCATCGGCATCCAAGTCGTCCTCAGGTCCTCCTTTGCAAGGATGCCGTGCTTCCGGAACCGGGACGACTGCCCATTTGGAGGCATCGATTATGCAATGTATTCGGCCACATCGGGAGACATTGTTATCTGGTACACAGATTACAGAGAAGATACTGGTTCGATTGTGGAAACATTGGTGGCTTTTGAGTATATCCTAGGCCACTACGCCTTCGAGCGGGGTGACGATCTTGGTCTGAGGAGTCCGTGGCTCCTGCGCATCCTCGATTCCGATTTTCCCAGCTACGACGGTCACCCATGCAGAAGAAGGCGCACTGCTATGCTGTTGCGGTGGAACTGCTGCCACTGGACGTGGGTGGACTCCATCGGAGAGACCTATTCTCCTGAAGGAGTGCGCTCCTCTTCTCCATTGTATGGGGACATTCGCATTGGTGTGGACGACGAAAACGTGAAGATTTCCATATTCGATGGTGGTATGATTGAAGGGCAGGACATTGTGGTGAACATCACTAGGGGCGGTACAACGGCTGCAATCGACTTTACCTGGAGGAGCCCCATGACTCATGAGCTAGTTCTGAGAGCAGTCGAAGTCCCATTGACAACGTGACTTGTATTCAGTAGGCACAGGGCTAAAGATTTGATTGCACAATCAGCACAGTAGACGTGCTTCAAATGCAATTCATGTGGATCAATAAAAACCTCATTGTGCCCTCTTTTTATTCTATTTTGTGTCCATCGTTCCGAGAATGCGTCATTGCTCATTTCGTTTGGGATTGGGAGTGTGGGTGGATTTTGCAAGTGGCTGGTAGGCTGAAATGGGCCCCCATTGTACAGAGCAGTACCACCCTACCATTCGCGAAACATTGCCTTTCAATATATAATTCTAAATAACATTGCCGAACCTCCTTCATCGGGAGGTCCTTCTCCCCCTATGACCGTGGCACCCTA
The DNA here is from genome assembly GCA_030704615.1 of Takakia lepidozioides. Taxonomy (NCBI): domain Eukaryota; kingdom Viridiplantae; phylum Streptophyta; class Takakiopsida; order Takakiales; family Takakiaceae; genus Takakia; species Takakia lepidozioides. The sequence continues at coordinate 68,392,558 of CM060733.1, read as the reverse complement.
AACCCTATTCCCGCGGACACTCATTTCCGGAAAATAGTGCTGCTCATGTTTTTTTCCACACTTACGACTCTGCTCATGGCTCATGCCGCTCATGGCTCATGGCTCATGAAATAGCAGCCCCCCATGGAAATTCCCACCTGGAATGTCCAGTAGGACAGCACATGGGTTTCCCTTTTCTGTACTCGAAAAGGGTTCCGTTACCCTTACACTGAATGCATTAATGGGCCCACAATTAGTATTAGCTGTTGTACCGGGTAGGTAGGTACTTTGACGGCCCTATTTGTCCTCTTGCATGATGAAACCCACTTTTGCAATCGATGCAGTGCGGTGTGCTTCGCCTTAGTGGCCACGTGTCCGTTTCTAAACATGCCCCCGACTTCCCCTCTCCGCGTGGCACATTCTCCAAGTTTGACTTCCAAACTTTTTCTTCACTTGATGGCCACTTTTCTAACGTTAATTCGCGTCCACCTGTCACTGACCCTATGGACTGTGAACCTGCATGGGCTATGTTGGGCTGTGACAGGCTGTGGGGGGCAATGTGCGTGGGGATGTGGGTGTGTGATAGGCTGGGTGACGCGGATTGGTGAGGGCATTGGTTTGTGGATAGGTGGTGTCACGCTGTGATGGGCTATGATTGCGTGTGTGTCACGATGTTTGATGTGTGCTGTGGTGAGCTGTTGTTGTGATGCTGTCATGCTGTGATGGGCTATGATAGCTACGCGAACACCTGTACTTCCGCACTGGTATATACGCTCGGCTTAGCGACAAGGTGCTCCATACTCCGTTGGTATCACTGTGTCGCGCCCACTCCGTCGGTGAGCTCCCCCCTCAAGTCATAGTCGCTCGCTTGATGCGCGCGGCCTAAACTCCAAACTGGCCGCCGGGCCAACTTGTGGAGCTTCGGTGCCTGATACACAGGGGCATAAGGTTCCCTTTGATCTCCCAAGAACACCCTCCAACGATTTGGAACCAGCGGAATTCCCTTTGGTAGTTGGCAGTCCGGAACAGCTCCCCACTCTTGGTTTGCTTTCCGGGCTCGCTGCTTACTCACTAGTTTTTGGTCACCAACGGGCTTGCAACGTTCTCGGGGTTATACTCCATATATATACTTCTGTAGCTATCCGTGGGGGTTTCACAAACAAACATGCCATTTTATGTTATGGCGAACCACCACGAACACCGCGACTCTCAACAAAACCCCTCAACTCCGGTGAGGAGTCGAGGTGAGAGTCTTGGACCACCCACAACAGGCCCCCCTATGGACCGGATGAGTCACAAGACTCCACACGACTACCACCACGAGGTCTCCGCCCCAGGAGGGTGAGTCCTATGCCACCCCCACTAAGTCCCGCTAGCTACCACCACCACCTTGTGGAACCCCCCCCACCGCAACCCGGTGTGCGGGGCTCCACCTAGTGAGCGCCTCCGCCTCCTTGAGTGCCTTGGGCACTCAAGGGGCTTCAGCCCCCATACTATCGCTTGCCACTGCCCCACCACAGGGGCAGCCCATTTGTGTCCCGACCCCCCTGCCCTCAAGGCCAGGGCCGCGACAACTGGCGCAGCCCGTGACTGTTTTTGCGTTTCAACATGCAAATCGTGCTGCAATGGTTGTACATGGATACCACTGTACCCCTTCAACTTATTGGCATTGACTCTTTCCAGCATTTCTTGTTAATGGTTTGTAACATAGACGGTGTGTTATCATAATCTTTTGTATAACATAAGGTCCTTGACATGGTGATTTAAGCTTAGAAGCTTTAATCTTCCCCTTCTTCTGCACCACAGAACCAAATCTCCCGTCTAAAAGTCTTTAATTACCTTCATCAAATGTTCCTTCTCTTCATATAATTCTGTCATGTTATCAGCTGCATCAGCACGTATTCTTCCACATGGTATAAGTCATGTTTCATGAACCTTAATTGAATCTTCCAATTCCATTCTCCTCCCATTCAGTTCTCATGGTAGGTAACAAGAATCCACTGGAAGTAAAGCTTCCATACCATAAACTAATTGGAATGGTGTATACTTAGTGGTGACTATATGAAGTCTTGTATGACCACAAGCTGTCAGCAGCTTTGTATCCCAATCCGTTCTGTTTGCATGACTATCTTAGCCAAGATAGTACTAGTATTTTGTTGGTAGCCTCTGCCTGCCCATTACCTGTGGGTAATATGTTGTACTCTTCCTATGCACAATCATGAACTCCTTAGTCAATAGTTCAATGGTCCATTAATGAAGTGACTTCCCTGGTCACTGATAAATTCCAGGGGACAGCCAAATCATGTAAGTATGTTCTCATACAAGAACCTTGCTGTGGACTTGGCTGTGTTGTCCCTCAGAGCTTTAGCTTCCACCCACTTCGTAGTATAATCAGTGGCTGTAATTATGTACTTGTTCTGTGTGTTCTTGGCTGGTGGGTTAATTGGTCCAACAAAGTCTAGTCCCCATTTCTGAAATGGTTCAGTAGGCATCGTAGGATGCAAAGCCATCTTCCCAATCTCTGCAAAGGTCCTAGCCTCTGACACTCATCACAACTCTGACAATACTTGTGTACATCTTTGAACAAAGTAGGCCACCAGTAACCTGCAAGTAGTATTTTCCTACTGGTAGTCTCTTCTCCAAAATGACCTCCAGCCACTCCTTTATGAACTTCCTCCAAAACTTTATTTACTTCATGGTGGTACAAGCATCGTTTAAGTACTCCATCAGGTCCTAGCTTATACATTCTGCCCCCTACCATAGTATAAGGTAAAGCCTTGATAACGATTCTCTTCCTCTGCTCCTTACCATAACTAGGTGGGCACTGACCATGAGTAAGGTAGTATCTGATTGGCCACTGCCAATCTAACCATTCATCTGCACTTCCCTGCACCTCCATTGCAAATAAACTCGCATCAGGTAATTGGTCGTCTACTCCTGTGGCCAGCTCTCCTGTTGTTAGGCGTGACAAATGATCTGCCACAAGATGCAAATGGCCAGGCTTGTAAACAACTTCGAACTCAAACTCGTGCAAGATTATTAACCACCTTGCTATCTTCCACTTATCAAAGGTTTGTTCACCAGATATATCAGAGCCTGGTGATCCACATAAAACATAAACTTTCTTCCAATAGGTAATGCCTGAATTTCTTGACTGCATAAATCATTGCCAGTGCTTCTCTTTCAGTTGTGCTATAGTTCCTTTCAGCACTGTTCATCAACCTACTAGCATAGTACACAGTTGAATGAATATATTTTTCATTTTGGGCTAACACTGCTCCCAACGCTTCCCCTGAGGCATCACAGTGAACATGAAATACTACATGCCAGTGAGGGTTAATCAGCACAGGTGTAGTTGTTACTGACAATGTAAGTTCCTCAAAAGCCTGTTGACATTCAGCTGTCCATGCAAACACTGCATCTTTCTTCAGAAGCTTGCTCAATGGTGCTGCTATCTGTGCATACCTTTTGACAAATCTTCTGTAATAACTGGTTTGTCCAAGGAATCTCCTTAGACTTTTAACATTTACTGGTGGTGGAGAGGCTTTAATGGCCTCTGTCTTCCTGGGATCCACAAGAAGTCCCCTTTTACACACAATGTGTCCCAAAAGCACCCCTGAGTTCACACAGAAAGTACACTTCTCTGGATTCAGGCCCAGACCTCTCATCCTGCATCTGGCCAAACATAACTCCAATTTATGCAAGTGCTCATTCTTAGAGCTGTACACACTGAAATCATCCAAGAACACCTGCATGAAATCATCCAGATACTCATGAAAAGATTCACTTATCACTCTCTGAAAGGTTGCTGGTGCATTACAAAGTCCAAAAGGCATGACTTTGTATGCATAAGCACCCCAGTCTGTGATGAAAGCTGTCTTTCCCTGGTCTTCTTCTGCCACTGCCACTTGCACTTGATTATAACCACTGAAGCCATCCATGAATGAGTACATCTCATGGCCTGCCACAGTGTCCAATACCGCTTCTGTGAATGGCAAGGGAAAAGGATCTTTCTTCGTGCAAGCATTCAACTTCTTATAGTTCACACAAACTCTCAGTTTACCATTCTTCTTGGGAACTATCACAATGGGTGACAACCAAGTTGTATACTCTATCGGGTATATAAACTTAGCCTCAGCCAACTTCTTGATCTCTTCTCCAACCTTCTGTGCATAGTTGGGATTCATTCTGTACCTTGCCTGTTTGATTGGTACTGACCCTGGTTCCAGTTCAATCTTATGCTGACAGATCTCAGGTGGTATCCCTTTTAGATCCTCGTAGCTCCAAGCAAATACATCTCTGTATTTGATGAACAAACTCTTAGCTTCCTCAAAGAATTCTGGCTCCAAATCAGCCCCTACCTTCACCATCCTCGGTTCCTCTTCAGTTCCCACATTCACTTCTCTCACCTGCTCATCAGCTGTGATTGTCCAACCAGTCACCACTTCATCCTGTAAACTCACAGTGGCTGGTTCCTCTAGGATTTCCATTTCTCCCTCTCTTTCTTCATAGAAATGTGGTGGGTAACTGCTTGTTTCACCCTCAATTGGTGTTGCTGTCACTACACCACAGCAGATACCTTTTAAACAACTTAGGCCTTCCAGCTGCATCTCTGCAACCTGCTCCCACTCTGGGTGTGCAGCGAACAGGGTAGCTTCCTGCTCCTCATCAAGTCCTTCCCCTCCAGTCATACTCCCTGACCCCTCGAGGTCTTCTCGTAGCAGGTAATCTACTAGATTTCTTAGTGGTAATTTGTATCTTGTGCATCCCATCATGCACAGTTAGTAACTGGGAATTCCAGTCATGGAATACCCTGGCCTGTTTCAGCCACGGACGTCCCAACAATAAGGAGTAAGCTTCCATGACTTCATCCATTTTCAACACAGTTACTGTGATCATAAAGATCATCTTTTGAATCTGTATCTTAACTCCTCTTATCAATCCCAATGGCTGTACACTTCTTTGATCTGCCATTGTTACTGTAAATGGGGCTGGTTTCATGTTACTTAGACCAAGCTTCTGCCTTAATTGGTCTGTCATGATATTCACTCCAGAGCCTCCATCTATCAGTCAGTTAGTTCTGTGCTTCCAATTCTCAATTGGATTACTGGCATAGAATCATCAAAGTCCATGACTGTTTCTCGCCCTTCCGGCTTCACATTATAACTGGTCACCTTGCTGTTCAGGTCTGTGTTCCCTGTCACATGGGCAATTCGATTGATTGCTTGATACAGCCTGTGTCTACAATAAGGTGCCACAGCCAATAGCTGTCCAATGGTAATCTCCGCTTTGGACTGGCATATTACTTCAGCCAAAGTCCCTTCATTACTCTGCATGTCTGCAGCTTCTTTCTTCCCTTCATCCTCACTCACTTCCTCTTCTCTTTCAGAATCAGAGGAATCTGCCATAGGAATATCAGTACTCTTCTGCATTTCCCTTATGGTATCTGCCACTTCCTTGTGCAGTTCCTTCTCATCTCTCCAAGCCTCATCATCTTCAGGCACATCACTGCCATCTTCATTATCATCATCTTCCTCATCTACTGGAGGTATTAGTTTGGCTTTGCTTCTTGTTACTATCATTGTACTTACTTCTGGTACAACACATGGCCTAACCATGTGAGCTGCCACCACTGGCCCTCATTCACAGGAGCTCTCATCTCATTCTGGTGTCTGATCCAGAATGGACAGGCTGCCTTGCGATGGCCTGCCTGATTACAATAGTAACACAGTTCTTCCCATTAGGTCCTCGCCCTTGGTCTGTTCTGGAATTGTTTCTGTAATCCTGATTCCCTGGCTGGTAATTCCCCCTTGGATTACCCTGATAGTTGCCTCTGGAATTTCCTTGGTAATTCCCTCTTGGATTACCTCTCCCTTCCATGCCATTGTTATAACCACCAGGCCTACCATAGTGGTCCTGATCACTGTTTCTTCTTGGCTGGGGCTGCACTTGATGCACCCTTACTTGCCTAGGTTCTCTAGCTGCTGTCCTTCTGTTGTAGTAACAATTCTCAGTAGAATGGTTATCCATTTTACAGATAGTACAATGTTTCTCCTTCATGTGGCATTCAGTGGTGGTATGGCCTTCATTCTGGCACTTTGCACACCAAACACCCTTCCTCCAATGTGTTGCAGCCTCTGTGGCATACTTCTTCAAGATTTCTTCTAATCTTTTCTCATAGTTATCCCTCTTCAACTTCTCCTTCCTCTTACTCTTCCTTTTCAGCTCTTGCTCTTCTTCCTCATCTGACTCATCCTCAGAGTCCTCATCATCCTTTTTCTCTCTCCTGAGCATTCCCAATTGCTCAATTCTGTTCGCTGTTTCAAATGCCTCCTCCACTGTATTATGGGGTAACATATCCACTTTCTTTTGCAACTCTGGTCTTAGTCCACTCACAAACCAAGTCTTCTGTAAACCTGGTGCTGGTACAGCAGCCAGCTTTTTCATCAACAATTCCATCTTTTCCATATACTCCTCAACAGTTTCATGCTTCTTTTGCTTTAACTGTTGTAAACTTCCATACACTTCATCCTCAGTTTTACTTGTCCTGAACCTATTTCGGAATGTTGTATTCAAGCCATTCCAGGTTAGGAAATGATTATCCGGGAATCTTGCATACCATTCACTTGCTTTCTTGATAAGTGAACAAGGAAACAGTCTCATCTTGGCATCATCGCCATTCTCATTGTTCACAATACACATGTGCTCAAATTGGCTAATGTGTACATCAGGATCCCCTTTTCCTGAATATATTGGAAAAGGTGGTTTTGCCCGTGTTGGTTGTAACGCCATCTGTGGCCCTACCTTCTGCCCACTGACAGATGTTGGCCCCCTTGCTCGTGCTGGTCCTTGAGGACCTGTTGTAGTTGTGGTGGAATTTCCACCAAGTGGTGGCCCCTGAGCACTCCCTGCTACTGGCCCCACTATATTCACAGTATTCCCAGCTCCAGTTGCACTACTTCCCACACTCCCTGTCCCCCCAGAGCCAGATCCAGGCTGCCCGCCTGATCCCCCTGAGCCGACACCTTCGTTGGCCTGTGATCCAAGTGCTCCACTTGATCCAGGTCCAACGGGTTGGGATGTCCTGGTTGTAGTCTCAACCTCAGCTGTTGGGTCTACTTCTTCATACTCTTCCTCTTCCAATTTCTTCTCTCTGTTTTCATCCTCCAAGTTCTGCCCTTGGGTTTCTTCTTCACTCATGTAACTCAACTGCAATGGTGTTGGAGAGTCTGAACTCTCCGTTGGCTCTGCCACATCCTCTCCTCCTTCTTCATCTTCCGTTTCAGAAACTGGAGTTCCTGCTTTTGGTGTTCCATGCCAACTCTTATCAAAGATTTCTGTCAAATCTTTTATCCAGGGATGTACCTCAGATCTTTCACCTCGTGGTTGATCTTCTTCCAGTACCAATTCCCTTAATCTTTCTTGCAAAGAAAAAGAAGGAGTGGCATCCAACTCTAGTTCTTCCAGTATGGGTGATGTACTCTCTGATCTTAATGGTGTGAGAGGTCCAGATGATTCCCCTATGTCTATTCCTCTCTCCCAAAGATATGGATAATTAGCTTTCAGATAACTTTCTCTTTTTGCTGAATATCTCTGGAGTCTAGCTTCTCTTTCATCACTCATGTCCCATGTCTTTCATTTCTTTAATGTGGCAATAACCAAAACTATCTTCTGTAGTATCTCTCGTATATGCTTGGGTTTCTTTCAAGCTTCAATGCACCCTTGGCTATACTAGAAGTCTCCGTTACCATATAACCATATGGCAAACAAGTCTGGAAAGCTGTTCTTGGTGTGAGTTTGATCCACTGAACATCCTTTGGAATCCAATTCTTTACCAGTACAAGCTCTTCATGCATATGAGTATAAACATTCACCTTCCTTTCCTCCCAGCCTTCAAACTCTACTCGCTTGATGGATAGCAATGCTATCACATAAACCAGTGTTGGTAACCAACGTGCTCTTCCTCTACAGGCCACCTAATAAATCTTTATCACCCCTTTCTCCAGACCCCACTCAGGGTCAACATCATGCACTCTCTTAAGAATGTTTTCTTTACAACCGTCTGGCAATTCCAAGAACCTCTCAAAGAATTGTTTGGACAATCTTTCCTTCTCAGTTTCACAACGAATTTGATTCACATCAAATTCTTTAATTCTCCAACCACCATGATCCCACCAGATGCCTGTCACATCTAGTTGTTCATAACCCAGTTCCCCAGTATGGTCGCCAAATGTCAAGCGGCTTTTACTCACCCATCCCTTCGCTATCCGAGGTGGAAACTCCAAAATAGAAGAGTTGGATATCTCTAAGCACTCAGCCCGCTCAGAACAATCAGTCATGACCTGCAGCTAGTGTATCATGGTTGTGCTTCCTATTTGTATTCCTTCTCACCTTCATGTTATCAATTTACCTTACCGTGTATACTGAAGCATCAGATTGCTTCAGTATCTACTAATTTCCAGTTAATCATGCATTCATTCCACAGCTTCACTCATGTCTCTCTACGCAGTGCGATTGTATCGAATAAGTATCAAATTATGATTTATCAGTATAAGGCCAATGCCATGGTGACACTAATCCGCCCTACAGTATCACTACAGCTTTGCATGTAACAAGCATCTACTGTTCATCTCTCCTGCTTCTCCGTGCTCTCGTTCTTCCTCTCCGCCTGATCTCCTCTCATGCATGACCCAGAAGCGCTCCCCGTGAAGTATCCTCCTCTTTCCGTTGCCGCTCTCCTTATCCGCCCGCAAGCTGTTCTAACCACCTAACTAACCAACCGTCATCCCTGAAGTAACACGTTCCCTCTGCAGATGTCGTTCCCTCACAGTCGTTCCCTGTCAATGATAACTGTTCCTCATGTACTGTGTCAAGCTGTGTCAAGCTGTGCCGAGCTGTGACTGGCTGTGTAAAGCTGTGTCGGGCTGTGACTGGCTGTGTCGGGCTGTGCGAAGCTGTGGCGGGCTATGACTGGCTGTGCAAAGCTGTGTCGGGCTGTGGCGGGCTGTGCGAAGCTGTGTCGAACTGTGCGAAGCTGTGGCGGGCTGTGACTGGCTGTGTAAAATGTATAACCCCCCTAAAGCCTGATGCTGCCACCCCTAAGGCTCATGTTTGTCTCAGTCTGCGCAAAAATTAAGGGTACCCCACAGAACCCGTAAAAGCATCTAAGTCCCAGCAGCCCTCTAACACAAAGAAGGGGACAAAGTATTATCCGAGCAAGCATCTGTATTACATTTACCTGAAGAGGCTGAGGATGAACTTGAGTATTGATGACTTTGTTCATGCACCAACGTTGAGCCCGAACGAGCTGCGCAAACTCCTCGGCAAGGATTCCAAAAATCATTGATGGGGCAAAGGGAATCCACCATTTGGATATTTTCAATTGCATTTTTATGCATAGACTTTGTTTTTGCAGTGTAATGAAATCCACCCTAAAACTCCAGGAATGAGACCTGCAATATTAACTTCTAAAGGACGACGCGACCCGAATCGGGTCACGTCAGATTACTTGCCACGCTCCAGTTCCCATGGATGATCCTATGGATGATCCTATGTCCCACTGATAACGGCTATGCTACGAGGGACAGACAACGAGGGTCACAACGGGACATACCAGGTAGTGATGGACGTACACTACCTGGGCCATAGGCAGAGACGGCTAAGTACGCGGTACTTAGCCAATGGTTGGACAAGGGTACATTACCACGAGAGCAGTAGTGAGTAGTGTAGTAACCGTGAGCCGTGAACCACGATATCACACGGCCACGTTAGCATCGGCTTTAACCAATAGAGAGAGTAGTGGACCGTTTACCACTATGGCTCGCGACCATTGCAACGAGCCACTTTTTAGCAAACCTTTTAGGTTGCGTAGGCAGTTAGGCAAACGGTCATTAACGACCGCAGACTGTAACGGCTCTTTCGAGCATAGTATAAAAAGACTGCACGCAACTTAGAAGGGGGGGATATGAGTATCAGTGATCAGTTTGTATTCAGTGTGTACTTTAGTGATGATATGACGGACTCTGAAGTAAAGCCATGCTATTCGAAGTATCTATGTGTAGAGTGAACGTGAGATGGAGAGAATGTGTATTATGAGAGAACGTGAGATGGTGAGAATGTGTATCATTTCAGGATAGTTCTTGTTTGCCTTGACTACCAATTGCTTTACAACTTCAGTCTTTGCGATTAAGATCTTTCATGCCAAAGGGACTGTAAGTTGAGCTTAATCAATAGGATTAAGCAGCCTGCATGGAGATGAATTCATACGATGTTCATGGTTTAGCTATCCTTAAAACGATTACTGCGTAATCGTTTCTGAAAGCATACCGTCGGACAACCTCTGTTGCATGTCTTAGGAAATGGGCAGTAGTGCTAATAGCCTGTTTTGTCTAAGTCATAAACCAACGGTTAACATTTGGCGACCATACTGGGGACTAACGGTATGTTGAGTTCAAGAGTACTCAAAGAAGGATGGTTACTCAGTGATTTCTTGAAATCACGACAGAACGAGTCAACGGAAGCAAAGGAATGGAAACATTCCTAAAAAAATTTCATGGCTTATCAATAGCAATACAACAGAAGATCTTTCTTTCAGTTGCGAAAGAAGATGACAAATGGGGATTGAAGGGAGGAGTGATCAGTATTACACGAGCACCTTGGGAATGTAGAATCAGAAGTGAAGGATGGTTGTCTCGTTTAGCTTTATTGATTACTCTAATCCCAATCAGAAAAGTTTGCTACACTAGTTATATTTTCAGAGAAGGATGTTCAAATTATGAATATTGCCACACGACCATAGAAGCAGTGGAGTACTGGATACCCAAAGACTTATTGCAAGTCAGATACATTGAAAAAGACAGATGGTATTATTGTGCCCATTAAAAGTTTGGTGATCAATCAGTAAAAAAGAAAATTAAGTCGTAATACGGATTCTGGCAAGATAGGATAAATCTTGAAGAAAGGGTAGAGATACTTCGGACGTAGGCCAATGCCAAAGGGGAGGAAGCAGATGCGTCTACAGGAGGAGATTGCCATCTCGCAGCAGCAGGCCACGCAGGCAACCCAGCCACCAGTGAGAGCTCCGTGCTATCGGGATGCGCGCAGCTGATCGAGCACCGAAACCCCCCTCATTCTTCTTCTGAAATTCTTAGACTATATGCTAGGAGACTTGAAGTCAGAAGATGTTTGCATGCCTAACCGGAAAGGTGGACGTGTTGGAGGGATCGCAGGAATCCGAAGAGCCGCAGGAAGAGTCCGTGGAGCTAGCTGCAGCACGCACACCCAGCCGATCCACGAGCACAGGTCTTCCTGCCGGGCGTAGCCCTGTGTGTTTCAAGGACGCAACTTGGAAGGGCAAGTCTTTGCAGTTCAAAAACCCAGAGAGCGACTCGCGTTTGAAGGTCATGGAGAATCGCCAGCAGGGGTCGGGCCATTCTCCAACAAAGACGAAGAAGAAGCAGCCCGTCCTTCAACTGGATTCTGAACCGGACCAGGCCGTTTCCCCCCCCACCCAGGCGAATGAAGCAGAAGGGTATAGGGCAGATTCAATTGCAGCAGACACCTTCACCTGCAAGAATGAGGAAGCACAAGGCAAGACCTGACCACCATTGAGGAAGATCTTCAGAATACTGCAGGCCTGGAGGAGGCCTCTGCAATGGCAGAATTGCCCGCAAAGATTCCCCAGAGTGCAGCTCCAGTTGGGGATGCTCCAGCTGCTCAGCCCCTATCGCCACCTGCAGAAATGTCTACGGAGGAATTCCAAAGTGCAGTGGATACAATGTTGGAGGAGACACACAGTAGCATTGGCAGAGTTCTGGGCAGCAGGGTATTACAGCGGACTCTTTGAATCCTACTTTGTCGCATGGTCTCCCTTCCCATCGTCAGGCAGGCACTTTCCGGGGATGTGGATAAGCTCAAGTTTGCATTTCGAGAAGGGTACCGTCTAGGTTCACCAGCCTTCTACGTTTCCATTGAGAATGAGGACGGCGAAACACGTGGACCCACTACGGCTGAATTGTCAACATGGGATACCCACTAGCACACTCGCAACGACGAATTCGAGGCAATGCTGAAGGGTGATCCAGACTTCGGCCATATGTCGGGTAAAATGTTCTTTGTGTGGGACGGGAATGACCGACTTCTTGCCTGGTGGGAGTACATCAAGCAGAACCATGCCAAGCATATTGGCTGGCATCACATGGTGGAGTGTGTCATCCTCAAGGTGAAGGCGGCAGACTCCTCCCTGCTCAAGAATGCCATGGCGGACCTCAACTCGTAAGATACTCATACCCTCCCAAGCACGTTCGAAATGCGGTGCCGCATTTCGGTTTCCAATCTGTTTTGTTTCCGTGCTTCCGTGGACTGAACTGGAGAGTGTGCCTTGCAGGGTCACTGAAAATGTGTACGTGCATACCCACATGACACATATGCTGTACAGGGTGAGGAAAACTGGTCTCACTGATCTACACATGTTTGCGGAAATGCTGGAGCCCGAGCTCATTCAGAAAGTCGTGGCAAAAACAGACCGGACATGGTATCGTCTCACTATGGATGGAATGGTGGAGGTGATATATGAAGTAAGTCGTCCTCCCATTTCCCTCTGCTCATCCTTCAGATTGAAATTTCCAGTAATCTTTCCACATGAATCGAATGTAACGCTTCTGCATGTTTTTGTTGGCAGTCAAACATCAAGCTGGATTTGGCCCATGCCAAACGCTTCTTCATGGAAAGTGAGGGGCAGGTCAAAACGTTGTAGTCATTGACTGAGCACTTGAAGGAAGCCCGGGTCAATTCCAGAACGAAATACAAGTCAAAGCTTGTGAAGCTGGTGGCCATTGCAGATCCGGCACTTGGAAAGGACTTCATCCCCGAGATTGCAAAACACTATTCTCGGGCCATGCAGCCGACCATGCAGTTGGAGAAACTGCATCACCTCTCAACGGCATGTGTTGAGGCGAAAGAGAAGGTGAGGTTTCAATGCACTGAAGTTCCTTCCTAGCAATAGCCACTCGACTTCCTATTCCTGACATTGGATCGGAAATGGCAGACACGGTGGCTGTCGATCTGGAATGCATCGGAGAGTATAAGGACAATGTGGTCTTTTCCACTCGAAGTTTCCGACCCTGCAGTGGATGTGTGGCTCAACCGCATGACTTGGTGGTTCCAGGTAATTCGAAGTACTTCCCCCGATTTGCTTTTCTGAAATGAATTCCATGAACTGCTACGTGACAATGCATGTGGGAATCGCAGGTAATGACAAATGCGAAGGAGCAAGTCGTAATGCATACAAATTCGTTCGGCTTGTACGTCAAATGGGATGGAACACAGACATTGGAAGACTACGTGACACGTTTCACATGTGCGTACAAGGACAACCTCTTTGCCAGGGAGCTGCAGACAACAAGAAGGAGTGTGGAGTTTACACATCAGGAGGGAGCGGGAAAAGCTGCAATGCGAATTGTTTACAGATGAAGCCCATCTGCCCTTGTATGCGAAGCCTGGTTATGAGGTTTGTCTGGGAAATGCGGCACCGCATTCATATTTTATATTTTTGGTTGCACTCTGCGAGTACGTTGGTCTCAACTTTTGTTCACGCATGTTGATTGCCCTGCAGGTATATGAAATACGTGCTTCTTCAGACAGGGGCCTTGGCTCAAGAGCCCCCATTCTTCATGGCTTGGACCGTGGTGGGCCCAAGCTGTGTCTACACACCCGAGATGCAGAAACAATGGCATGCCGCGCATCTCGTTGGATGCCCGTGGTACCTAGACATGTCTGGCGGAATTGTTGATGAGTTTGAGAAAGATCTGCACGCGAAAGCAGAAGAGAAGAGAAAGGAAAGACGTGTCCCTGCTGGGCCAGAGTCGGCAAAGGAAGCTGCTGCTCTGGAACAATTCTGAAAGGCAGCTGAGATGGCACAGAAGACGGTGGATGCAGCTGTGTAGGCTCAACAGAAGGGGTTGAAGAAGAGGACTCACCAGCAAGGAGCAGCAGTTGTGACACCCAAGAAAACGAAGAAGCAGAAATAGATAGAGCAGGAAGAGAGTGACGAAGAGGACTCCGATGGAGACTTTGCAACCAGCCCACCCCCCGAAACGCAGCCAAAATCCCCTGTGCGTTGTCACGAGAGGGACGAGAACAGGCTCGACAAAGAAGGCACTCTTCAACCCCCCGGGGGGGCACCCTTTCGAGCCGGTGGAAATGAAGAGGCCGAAAGTGGATCCCGATACAGCAGTCCAGTGTGTAAATGAGAGTTTCTTGGCGGCTTTGGAGGGACAGGCAGCCAAGTTCGCATACATGAAGACCATGGAGGGTCTGAAGGGCAGAGCACTGAAGAAGGCGGCTGCCGAAGAGGCTTCCGACACCCCTGGGTTTCTGAAGATGGTCTCGTTCTTTGAGAGGGTGTGTGCAGACAAGGATTGTAGGAGGGGCGGAAATGCCACCGAGTGGTCTTGCGATATGATCATCTTGGATATTCCGGACGGAGAGCCTGTGGAAGGACTGTAAACTTTGCCATCTTGGAACAGGTATTCCGAGGACTTTTGGAAGAAAGGATTCGGGCTCGCCCGCATGGTGTTGGACGTCAGAGGCTGTGTGGTTGTCCTACACGCAGACATGAATTGCGAAGTGGACCCGCAAGAGCGCCGTCCCAATTCTGAAGAAGAAGTGGACGTGCATCAACATCGGAGAGACGTATACTCCTGAAGGAATGCGCTCCTCTTCTCCATTGTATGGGGACATTCGCATTGGTGTGGACAACGAAAATGTGAGCTTTCCATATTCGATGGTGGTATGATTGAAGGGCACGACATTGTGGTGAACATCAACAGCTGCAACGTACAACGTACAACGGCTACAATCCAGTTTACCTGGAGGAGCCCGATGACTCATGAGCTAGTTTTCAGAGTAGTCGAAGTCCCATTGACAACGTGACTTGTATTCAGAAGGCACAGGGCTAAAGATTTGTTTGCACAATCAGCACAGTAGACGTGCTTCAAATGCAATTCATGTGGATCAATAAAAACCCCATTGTGTCCTTTTTTTGTTCTATTCTGTATCCATCGTTCCCAGAATGCAGCATTCCTCAATTCGTTTGGGATTGAGAGTGTGGGTGGATTTTGCAAGTGGCTGGTACGCTGAAATGGGCCCTCATTCTACAGAGCAGTACCACCCTACCATTCGCGAAACATTGCATTTCAATTGGTAATTCTAAAAAACATTGTCGAACCTCGTTCATCGGGAGGTCCTTCTCCCCCTATGACCGTGACACCCTCAACCCTATTCCCGCGGACACTCATTTATGGAAAATAGTCATGCTCATGTTTTTTTCGACACTTACGACTTTGCTCATGGCTCATGCCGCTCATGGCTCATGGCTCATGAAATAGCAGCCCCCAATATGGGATGGAACTGAAGGTAACACCCAATGATCCTCAGACTTGGAATAAGTCTGAAACCGCATCTGCATCTTTTGCTGCTCAATGTGATAGCGTGAAATGAAACAAGCAGCATAGTATAGTCCACAACCCATGACCAAACTAGGTACCTCTTTGGTCTTGGTGTAGATGTACCCATGAACAATCTGGAAGGCAATTAATTCCTTCATATGGTGCCTGCCTCAGACCAGTACCGTGCAAAATGGTGATCCTCAATGGGTCGGTCATTCGGAAGAACCTTAGTCCGAGTTGCTACTGGCAACCAAATGTGCATGATCTGGTAATAGCGTGCCAAAGACTCTGGAGGACTGAATTCTTTCCAAGCCAAATCCATAACAATGGGAATTTGGTTGAAGGGCATATTCATAGCCCGATTGTACTCAAATGCAGCAGGAGTAGTAGGTGGGTTAAAAGAAGCATCCTCCCAAACCTCAGATTGCTGCAGTGCCAGAGTATCAACAGTGTCGACCTGCTGTGGTTGCTGTGATATTGGCGCCACTGTCCCTCCTGATGTTGGCAAGTCCTGCACCTCCTGTGATGAAGATTGGAAAATCAGAGTCCTCGCGTGCAAATAAGTAGCCACCAGCTGTTCCTCAGGAACGAAGGCCCTTTTGTCAATGTTGGAGCTCAAGTCATCCACTTGAGTCTGCAGCCCTTCCACATCCTCCTGCAACTCAGCTATCCGACTAGAGACATTGTCTATAGTGGTTGTGGCAATGTTCTGCACCCATAACCTAAGATCATTCATCTCATCTTGGATGAGCTTTCTTGGTGCCTTCCCTGCCACTGGCCTTTGTGTTAACCACTCTTACAAAAGATGATTATCCACCAAGTCCCGTGTAGCACCACGGAGATCCTGCTCCTCCTTGAGTCTATATGTTTCCAACTGTTGCTGTAACCTCTCCATGTGCTTTGCATGAGGTTCAACCAGAGCTGCATAGGCAGCAGACAGATTATTGGCTTCTTTCCAGGCCTTGTTAGTCACAGAAAGCTCATTCTTCCGTGCTGTGATTGTTTGCTGCAACTCAAGGATGTACCTGTCCTTCTAGGCATCAACCTGACTGTACTTCTAAAATGTATCATCATTATGACAGATAGTAGCCTTCATGTCAGCAATGAGTTTTTCCTGCTCTACTGACTCAGCCTCCACCATTTAACATCTCTACTTTGCGTTCGCGCATCAAGCAAGCAAGAATCAAAGATAATCTGTCCGCGTGGCACATTCTCCGAGGCTGACTTCCAAACTGTCTTTACACTTACCGGCCACTTTTCTGACGTTAACTCGTGTCCACCTGTCACTGACCCTATGGACTGTGCAACCTGTGTGGGCTGTGGTGGGCTGTGATAGCTATGTGAACACCCGTGTTCTCTGCTATGGCCATACACATTCGGCTTTACGACAAGTGCTCCATGCTCCGTTGGTGTTACCGGTGTAGTCTGTGACTGCATCTGTGTTTCAAAATGCAAATCATGCTGCAATGGTCTATCATGGATACCACTGTATCCCTTCAACTTATTGGCATTGACTCTACCAAGCATCTCTTTGTTAATGGTTTGTAACATGGCTATGTTGTTATCATACATCTTTTGTATGACATAAGGTCCTTTCCATGGTGACTTAAGCTTAGAAGTTTTAATCTTTTCCTTCTTCTGCAACCACAGTACCAAATCACCTGTCTTAAAAGTCTTCAATTTACCTTCATCAAACCGATCCTTTCTCTTCATCTGCATTCTAGTCATGTTATCTGCTGCATCAACACGTACTTCTTCCACATGATATAATTCATGTTTCATTCTCCTTCCCCATTCAGTTCTCATGGTAAGTAATAAGAATTCCACTGGAAGTAAAGCTTCCATACCATAAACTAATTGGAATGGTGTATACTTGGTGGTGACTTTATATGAAGTCCTGTATGACCACAAAGCTGTTGACCAATAGCTTTGTATCCCAGTCTGTTCTGTTTGCATTGACTATCTTAGCCAAGATAGTGTATAGTATTTTGTTGGTGGCCTCTGCCTGCCCATTGCCCTGTGGGTAATAGGTTGTACTCTTCCTGTGCACAATCATGAACTCTTTAGTTAATAGTTCTATGGTCTCATTAATGAAATGACTTCCCTGGTCACTGATAAATTCCAGGGGACAGCCAAATCTTGTGAGTATGTTCTCATATAGGAACCTTGTTGTGGACTTAGCTGTGTTGTCCCTCAGAGCCTTAGCTTCCACCCACTTTGTAGTATAATCAGTGGCTGTGATTATATACTTGTTCTGTGTATTCCTGGCTGGTGGATTAATTGGTCCAACAAAGTCTAGTCCCCATTTCTGAAATGGTTCAGTAGGCATCGTAGGATGCAAAGCCACCTTCCCAGATCTTTGCAAAGGTCCTAGCCTCTGACACTCATCACAACTCTGGCAATACTTGTGTACATCCTTGAACAAAGTAGGCCACCAGTAACCTGCAAGTAGTATTTTCCTACTGGTAGTCTCTTCTCCAAAATGACCTCCAGCCACTCCTTTATGAACTTCTTCCAAAACTTTATTTACTTCATGGTGGTACAAGCATCGTTTAAGAACTCCATCAAGTCCTAGCTTATACAATCTTCCACCTATCATAGTGTATGGTAAAGCCTTGATAGCTATTCTTTTCCTCTGCTCCTTCCCATAACTAGGTGGGCACTCGCATCAGGCAGTTGGTCATCTACTCCCATGGCGGCCTCTCCTGTTGATAGCCGTGACAAGTGATCTGCCACAAGATGCAAACAACCAGGCTTGTAAACAACTTCAAACTCGTGCAAGATTATCAACCATCTTGCTATCCTGCCACTTATCAAAGGCTTGTTCACCAGATAAATCAAAGCCTGATGATCCACATAAACTATAGTTCCTCTCAACACTGTTCAACAATTTGCTAGTATAGTACCCAGGTGAATCTATGTTTCCTGTGACATTTTGGGCTAACACAGCCCCCAATGCTTCTCCTAAGGCATCACAATATACATGAAATACCACATGCCAGTGAGGGTTTATCAGTACAGGTGTGGTTGTTACTGACAATGTAAGTTCCTCGAAAGCCTGTTGACATTCAGCTGTCCATGCAAACACTGCATCCTTCTTCAAAAGCTTGCTCAATGGTGCTGCCATCTGTGCATACCGTCTGACAAACCTTATGTAGTAGCTGATTTGTCCAAGGAATCTCCTTTAAGCCTTAACATTTCCTGGTGGTGGGGGATGCTTTAATGGCCTCAGTCTTTCTAGGATCCACAAGCAGTCCCTTCTTACGCACAATGTGTCCCAGAAGTACCCTTGAGTTCACACAAAAAGTACATTTTTTTCTGGATTCAGGCCCAGACCTCTCATCCTCCATCTGGCCAAACATAACTCCAACTTCTGCAAGTGCTCATTCTTAGAGCTGTACACACTGAAGTCATCTAAGAACACTTGCATGAAATCATCCAGATACTCATGGAAGGATTCACTTATCACTCTCTAAAAAGTTGTTGGTGCATTACAAAGTCCAAAAGGCATGATTTTGTATGCATCTTGTGCACCCCCCCTGCTGCCTGCAGCCCCACATGAGCCACCAAGTTAGATTTCCTCCGAACAGGAAGCCTCAGGGGAGGCGACCTTACAAAGCACGAAATCAAGCGTTTCCCTCTCGCTGCATTCTTCATATCCTTGACTATCAGCATCAGGCCAGACCACCTCTCTCAAGACCTCGTTCACTTCGTCACTAAATCCTTGCGGATCCCCTTCCTCCCTTCTTTCTTTCCACCCCAACAAAAGTGCGACCTATCTCCTAAACAGAAAGCAGAAATTATGCCCTGCAGGTCGTTTTGGCCAACGACTGGCATGAGGTGGAGGCGGCGAACTCAACAAGAACTCGTTATCCAAACACCCAAGTATGACACTTAACTCAGCCTCTGTTGCGTGTTGACACTCTAACGCCCAAGCACTGAGGATCTCTGCGGCCTTTAGAAGGAGTGTTGGAGGTGCGGGAGGCACTGCTGGCTCACAAGTTTTGCGCTTCCCAGGAGCCATTCCCTACCTGCGCCCACTCCCCACCCTGCCATAAAGCCCAACAAACAGCAATGAAAGCCTATGGTACACCAGCCGCTCAACGCACTAATACAAAGCAAATGCAAGACATATATAACAAGAAGCAAGCACAGTGAAGGTGTGACGATGAAATCGAAGCACCATATCTCCCATTCAAAGCAGCTCGACCTAGAGCTCTAATCGAGCACGGAGAAAAACACAACCACAAATACAAGGCAGCCCCAAACTTCAAGCACAAAGCGACGGTGTCAGAACGGAGCGGTGCCTTTGCATCACAGGGAAAATGCGACATCAAATCCGCATAAGCATTGTACTTCAGGCATTCAGACCCCAAATCGACGAGCCCCCCGCAGCTCGCAATCCTCACAAAATGCAGAGCAGGAAACAAAGGAGTTCCCAGGGCACACGGAAAGACGATATCCTAAACCCCTCCATGCCACGTAAACCCCTTCCCGCCACGATTGCATGACATTCCGCACGGGCGGACAGCCAGCCCGGGGGCACACGCCCTACCACCCTGCATGCAAGGCCGGGTGGCATCGATTTATTTCATGGGGTGGAATCCCACGTACACGCTGCACGCCGGCAAGGCCAGCCCACTGGGCCTTCGCGCCTGCCTCGTCAGCGGGGTCAACGCCGTTGGCACCTCTTGGGCCATGCATTTCAGGCCCCCCCTGCCACTTAGAAAATTATAGACGGCGGAGCATTTAATGTTTCTGCCCGCTGTAAATTGGAGCGGACAGAAAATTTTCCGCGCCACATTTTTCGTTCAGGGATGAACGAAATCGGAGTTCATCCAAGGAAGTTACGGGATGGATGGATTATATATAAAAGGACAGGAGTCCTGGGGTTACAAGAGGAAAAAATAACCTCTAAATGAGTGCCATGGAGGCTGACATAGGAAGGCACCGCTTCGTGACCAAAAAGAAAAAGCAGCCTGGAGCTCGAGAAGCAAGGCTGCCAGGGAAGTCACCGCGGCTCACCACAGGGACGATCGAGGGTCTAAGTGGTGGTGCACGAGATTTGGACTTGGCTACTTGTGGAACCCCCGCGGACACCTACAGAAGTATATATAGGGAGTAGTAACCCCGAGAATGGTGCAAGCCCGTTGGTGACCAAAAACTAGTGAGTAAGCGTGCGAGCCGGAAAGCGACCAAGGTGTGGGGAGCTGTTCCGGACTGCCATCTACCAAAGGGAATTTCCACTGAGCCCAACAGGTCGTTAGGCGCGCGCATCAAAGCGAGTAACTATGACTTGAAGGGGAGCTTACCGAAGTGACGTGCGCGACACTTGGTATCGGAGCTTAGAGTTCAGTACGTGATCGTCCTTGAGATTGGCCTCACCATGGGGTCGGGCAAGACAAAGCGAAAGCGAAATGGCCCGAAAGACGATGATCCCAGTGAGCCCGGTGGGGGCGACGTGTCACCGAAGCGGCAAATGGAAGAGGCAATTTTGGCTTTTGAAAGCGAGGCCGCTCGAGAGTGGAAGGAATCTAGGGAGTCGGAGCCCGAGGACCTTCCAAAAGCTCCGTCAGACCAACAGATGCCTCCCATGCCAGCAGCCTTTTGGGAAGGGTTGTTGGCGAGACGCTGAAAGACGTGATGAGGGCGGCTAATGCCACTTCCACTAAGGCAAAGTTTAAGGTGAAGCCTAAGGAACCTAGGCACTCAACCCCCGGCTCTTGGAGCTGGAGCAGTACTTCCGGGCGGCCAAGTTGAGTGACGAGGATCGGGTGGAAGTGGCTCCCACCTATTTGAGGGGCTATGCTCAACAATGGCGGCAAAAGTGCTTTCATGACCAAGGGCCAAACCCAGAAACCTTGAACTGGAGTGGGTTCAAGGAACTTTTGAAAAGACAGTTTGTGCCCCTCAACGGGTCCTGGCTCGCCCGGGACAAGATTAGGAACTTGAAGGCATAGAATAGGCCTTGTCAGACGATTATGGACTATACACACCATCCCTCCCATGTCTGCTATCCCTCTCTGAGCACCAACGAGGTCACCTTATCTTTGTTTACCTCATCTAGGCTTACCCATGACTTCTTTCGTTTCTGTTCGGTGGTGACCCGCCATACATGCACTGATCTGCTGTGTGTGACTTTCCCAATAATTGGACCCCACAAAGGCAGGACTGGTGCCCACAACAAAAGCAACCAAAAAACAAATGTGGCACGGGGGAGACAGATGATGACAATTTTGAAATTTGTCTGTACTTGTACATGGGAGCAGACATCTACTACGGGAGCAGACAGTGATGTAGTTGCACAATCTCTTACCATCATGCAGCACTATAGGAGGCAAGGGTAATATTCTGATTGCGATTAATCTACATTGCAAAGTTTGTGTCGGGTAGATTGTCTTCATCCTCACTGTTTGATGCTGAATATTCCTCACAGTCTACTTCAACATTTCTTTATGAATGCACGTTTGTGTCTCCAGTCCCAGACTTGAACAAAGCTTCCATGTCTTTTAATACCGTGACCTCTATTGCACGGACAGGGCGAGTACATGCAAATCCACCAATTCCAATGAAATTAACTAGTGTAAACCCAAACTCATCTTTTTTCATGAATGCATTCCTTCCCACCATGTTTGCACAAACCCATCCACAAATGAAGATGATGACTTGAGTTTTGCCATAGTCCACTTGTAATATTTTCTTCACAATGCCCACATAGCGCACTTTACAATCCTCATGTTCAAAGACAAATGTCATTCCACTGTCATATGTCACCAATTGGTAGATCGGATAGTGCTGGTCCTGTAGTGGTCCCCATACGCACTTAATCCCAGCTTGAATGACAATGCATTCATAGACGGGGGTTTGACAAATCATTCCTCCATGAGTGCCTCATCCCTGGATCCTATAGCTACATAATCTCGTACAACCTGAACCAACCAAGATGCAAAAGGAGGCAGTAATTGTAAATGTGTAGGATATTCCATGTTTTCACCGTTGTGACCAAGCTCCACGTTGCACAATATCTGTCACGCACCTCACTTCAGTAAGCTCCCCTTCAAGTCATAGTTACTCGCTTTGATGCGCGCGCCTAACTCCCAAACTGGCCGTCAGGCCAACTCGGAGCTTCGGCTACTCACCGGGGCATAACGGTCCCCCTCACACTCCCACTCGACCCTCGACCTGTTGGGCTCAGTGGAAATTCCCTTTGGTAGATGGCAGTCCGGAACAGCTCCTCACACCTTGGTCGCTTTCCGGCTCGCACGCTTACTCACTAGTTTTTGGTCACCAACGGGCTTGCACCGTTCTCGGGGTTACTACTCCCTATATATACTTCTGTAGGTGTCCGCGGGGGTTCCACAAGTAGCCAAGTCTAAATCTGGTGCACCACCACTTAGACCCTCGATCGTCCCTGTGGTGAGCCACGGTGAGTCTTGGCCCACCCACCACGGCCCCATCGGACCGTGGTGAGTCCCAAGACTCCCCATGACTCCCACCACAAGGCCTCACCCTCATGGTGAGTCCTATGTCACCCCCACTGTGACTCCCTACGCTACCACCACCCCTCGTGGAGCCCCCACCACCGTCACCCGGTTTGCAGGGCTCCACCTAATGAGCGCTACCACCTCCTTGCGTGCCTTCGGCACTCAAGGGTGCTTCAGCCCCCTTTCCTATTTGCTGCCACTGCCCCCACCACAGGGGCATCCCCTCTTGTGTCCCGACCCCCCACCCTCAAGGCAAAGGGTCACGACACATACTCCTACCAATGAGGAGTCGATGTCCTCATCGACTTGTCCCTTTTTGTGGAAACTAATATCCAAGTTGTGGCGTCCCACATCAAGGAGTTTGTTTCCGTACCATGGCGTCCCATGGCAAAGAACCAAACCCCCACTTGACTCTACTCTCCACTAGCTAGTTTGGCCGACTTCCTCCAAGTCCCGGCCAAGGGTGGAGCCTCTCAAGCTCCACCCAGTGCACTCTTCTTGATCCACTTCCAGGTCAAGGAACGATCCTCCCCGACGATCAAATCGCCTTACTGCAACAACATTGCTTGCGACCGCTCATGATGCCGCTTTTTGGCATCACCTTGAGCAAGGGTTCACCTTGAACCCTTTTTTACTAGGAAGATAACCTTGAACCAACCGTGCGCCCCAATCACTACAATTGGGCCCACCTTGGAATGTTGGCCTGAGGTACGGGAACACGCCGAAGCCGCACTACAACTTCGTCCCGAGGCTACACAATTATAGTACGTGAACGGAAGCACGTAGCTTCCACGTTAGCCCGCACTACAAGGCAACCCCCTCGGTAGCACAGTTATAGTACGCGCACGCGCCAGGTGCATATTAGCACGTGAACCCCCAAAGAAGGCGCAAGTTTCCTTGCCCCTTAGATGGGAGTCACCCGATTTCGGCACTGCGCAAACACACAATTAATCCAAATTACCTCTCCTACTTTTGTAAGCTAGCATGCATTCTACACACTAGCCAACCATACCATGCATCACCATTCCAAACAAAATAGGAAGCACAACATTTGGAAACCATTTAATTTATAAACAAAATTTGTACAACACAAGTTTTCGCAATCAGATTCCTGAGCTAGCTAAGCCGGACTAAGCATGCATTTCCTCCCCCACGATCCAAAGGTTGATGTCCCCATCAATGCTTCTTCCGCTTTTGAGGTCGCCCTTTGAAAGCTGCAACCGCCTCGGATGCATTTCCCATTTCTGAGGCACGCACCCAAGTTGCCTCCACTTGATGACATTTAACGAGATACTCTGTTTCTCGGTTCTTCAACCTCCTTGACTTAAGCACTGCCTCCACTTCGTACTCCGGTTCATTTTCATGATCCCACAGCACAGGTGGCGGACGCAACACTTGATGTCGATTCGGACGTGCTCATTTTTTAAGTAAGGCTTCAAAAGGGAAACGTGGAATACCGGATGTACCTTATTGTTCACCGGGAGCTCCAGCTCATACACATCCTCATTCATCATCTTCCAAATGCGAAAAGGTCCCGCAAATGGAGGTACAAACTTTGGACTCACTTCCGGAGGTAGTCAAAAATTCTTAATGTTCAACCACACCTCGCTTCCAGCTTCAAACTTTACCTCCCGCCACTTCCGATTCGCCTGTCGTTCATAACGTTTCCTAGCTTTGGCAATGTTGTACTTTGCGAGCTCCCACAAGCGCTTGCGTTCTTCCAACACCACCAGGAGTGCCAAAATGTCGCGCGGCTTTTACTCACCCATCCCTTCGCTATCCGAGGCGGAAACTCCAAGATAGAAGAGTTGGAAATCTCTAAGTACTCAGCCCGCGCAGAACAATCAGTCATGACCTACAGCTAGTGTATCATGGGGGTGTTTCCTATTTGTTTCCCTTTCCGCATTCATCTTAGCTACCTTACCATTGATAATTAAGTATCAGTTTGCTTCATCGATCTATCGGTTCCCTCCACTAATCCATTCAATCCACAGCTTCACTCAGATCTCTCTACACAGTGTGATTGTATCGTATAAGTATCAGATTATGATTTATCAGGTATCAGGCCGAAGCCATTATGTCTCTAATCTGCTCTACAATATCACTCTAGCTTTGCATATGACAAGCATCTACTAATCCTCTTTTCTCCTTCATCGTGCTCTCCGATCTCCGCTCCCGCCTGACTCCGAAGTCCTCCCCGAATAATGATCCCCTCATCATTCCCCGTTCTTCCCTTTATCCTCCTATCCGCGGTTCTAACCGTTTCCCTCTCTAACCGTCGTATGTGAACTAACATGTTCCCTTCACAGGTGTTGTTCCCCACAGTCGTTCCCTGTCCTACTCTTCGTTCCCTATTATCGTGACAGCTGTGTCAAGCGGTGACTGGCTGTGTTTGGCTGTGTCGGGCTGTGACTGGCTGTGTGGCTGTGCCGGGCTGTGACTGGCTGTGTGGGCTGTGTCTGCTGTGACGACTGTGACGGGCTGTGTGGGCTGTGTGGGCTGTGACGACTGTGACGGGCTGTGTGGGCTGTGACGGCTGTGTGGGCTGTGTGGGCTGTGACGACTGTGACGGGCTGTGTGGGCTGTGACGGCTGTGTGGGCTGTGACGACTGTGACGGGCTGTGTTGGCTGTGTGGGCTGTGACTGCTGTGTCGGCTGTGTGGGCTATGTAACCCCCCTCTACAGTGCGCTGCTGTCACCCCTAAGGTTCCTGTTTGTCTCAGTCTGTGCAAAAATTAAGGGTACCCTACAGATCCCGTATAAGTGTCTAAGTCCCCTACAGTCCTCTAACATTTACCCCTTCCCCCCTCAAAAAGCCGTGTCCTCACGGTTTACTGTTTCCGAGTAGCAAACCTTTGTGAGTGAGCACCTTGTTGACGTTGAGAGTTTCGTGGTGGGCTGTGTGTACGAGCCCTGACCTCCACGTGTCTATTTTTAAAGTAATTTCCGTTTCCTCTTCCGTCATCCATTTTCCTGAAGTTATTATGTGTCCACTTGCCACTGATTCTATGGATGGTGTAACTTTAGTAGGCTGTGTTGAGCTGTGACAGGCTGTGTCATACTGTGTTACGCTGTGATAGGCTGTGTTGCACTGTGGTAAGCTGTGATAGGCTGTGACACGCTGCGGTAGGTTGTGATAGGCTGTGTCACGTCGTGATGGGCTGTGATAGGCTGTGTCACGCCGTGCTGGGCTGTGATAGGCTGTGTCACGCCGTGATGGGCTGTGATAGGCTGTGTCACGTTGTGACGGGCTGTGATAGGCTGTGTCACGCCGTGCTGGGCTGTGATAGGCTGTGTCACGCCGTGATGGGCTGTGATAGGCTGTGTCACGCCGTGATGGGCTGTGATAGGCTGTGTCACGCCGTGCTGGGCTGTGATAGGCTGTGTCACGCCGTGATGGGCTGTGATAGGCTGTGTCACGTTTGTTTTGCCCACCCCGGTCATATATACTGGGCCTAGCGACAAGTGTTCCATACTCCGTTCGTAACACTGGTGCAGCCCGTGACTGCTCTTGCGGTTCAACATGCAAATCATGCTGCAGGGGTTTGTCATGGATACCACTGTACCCCTTCAACTTATTTGCATTGACTCTTCCCAGCATTTCTTTGTTAATGGTTTGTAACATGGCTGTGTTGTTATCATACATCTTTTGTATGACATAAGGTCCTTTCCATGGTGATTTAAGCTTAGAAGCTTGAATCTTTCCTTTCTTCTGCAACCATAGAACCAAATCCCCCGTCTTAAAAGTCTTTAATTTGCCTTCATCAAACTGTTCCTTTCGCTTCATCTGAATTCTGGTCATATTATCAGCTGCATCAGCACGTACTTCTTCCACATGGTATAATTCATGTTTCCTGACCTTGATGGAGTCTTGCAATTCCATTCTTTTTCCCCACTCCGTTCTCATGGTAGGTAACAGAAATTCTACTGGAAGTAAGGCTTCCATACCATAAACTAATTGGAATGGTGTATACTTAGTGGTGACTTTATATGAAGTCCTGTATGACCACAAAGCTGTCAGCAGCTTTGTATCCCAATCCGTTCTGTTTGCATTGACTATCTTAGCCAAGATAGTACATAGTATTTTGTTGGTAGCCTCTGCCTGTCCATTACCCTGTGGGTAATATGTTGTACTCTTTCTATGCACAATCATAAACTCTTTAGTCAATAACTCAATGGTCTCATTCATGAAGTGACTTCCTTGATCACTGATAAATTCTAAGGGACATCCAAATCGTGTAAGTATGTTCTCGTACAGGAACCTTGCTGTGGACTTGGCTGTGTTGTCCCTCAAAGCTTTAGCTTCCACCCACTTTGTAGTATAATCAGTGGCTGTAATTATGTACCTGTTTTGTGTATTCTTGGATGGTGGATTAATTGGTCCAACAAAGTCTAGTCCCCATTTCTGAAATGGTTCCGTAGGCATTGTAGGATGCAAGGCCATTCTTCCAGATCTCTGCAAAGGTCCTAGCCTCTGACATTCATCACACTTCTGACAATACTCATGTACATCTTTGAACAAAGTAGGCCACCAGTATCCTGCGAGTAGTATCTTTCTACTGGTAGTCTCTTCTCCAAAATGACCTCCAGCCACTCCTTTATGAACTTCCTCCAAGACTTTATTTACTTCATGGTGGTACAAGCATCGTTTTAGTACCCATCAGGTCCTAACTTATACATTCTGCTTCCTACCATAGTATAAGGTAAAGCTTTGATAGCGATTCTCTTCCTCTGTTCCTTACCATAACTAGGTGGGCACTGACCATGAGCAAGGTAGTATCTGATTGGCCACTGCCAATCTAACCATTCATCTGCACTTCCTTGCACCTCCATTACAAATAAACTCGCATCAGGTAACTGATCGTCCACTCCTGTGGCGGCCTCTCCTGTTGTTAGTCGTGACAAATGATCTGCCACAAGATGCAAACGGCCAGGCTTGTAAATAACCTCGAACTCAAACTCATGCAAGATTATTAACCACCTCGCTATCCTTCCACTTATCAAAGGTTTGTTCACCAGATATATCAGAGCCTGGTGATCCACATAAAACATAAACTTTCTTCCCAATAGGTAATGCCTGAATTTCTTCACTGCATAGATCATTGCCAATGCTTCTCTTTCCGTTGTGCTATAGTTCCTCTCAGCACTGTTCATCAACCGGCTAGCATAGTACACAGGTGAATCTATATTCCCTGTAACATTCTGGGCTAACACCGCTCCCAACGCTTCTCCTGATGCATCGCAGTGAACATGAAATACTACATGCCAGTGAGGGTTAATCAGCACAGGTGTAGTTGTTACTGACAGTGTAAGTTCCTCAAACGCCTGTTGACATTCAGCTGTCCATGCAAACACTGCATCTTTCTTCAGAAGCTTGCTCAATGGTGCTGCTATTTGTGCATACCTTTTGACAAATCTTCTGTAATAACTGGTTTGCCCAAGGAATCTCCTTAAACTCTTAACATTCACTGGTGGTGGAGAGACTTTAATGGACTCTGTCTTCCTGGGATCCACAAGAAGTCCCTTCTTACACACTATGTGTCCCAGAAGTACCCCTGAGTTCACACAGAAAGTACACTTCTCTGGATTCAAGCCCAGACCTCTCATCCTGCATCTGGCCAGGCATAACTCCAATTTATGCAAGTGCTCATTCTTAGAGCTGTACACACTGAAATCATCCAAGAATACCTGCATGAAATCATCCAGATACTCATGAAAAGATTCACTTATCACTCTCTGAAAGGTCGCTGGTGCATTACAAAGTCCAAAGGGCATGACTTTGTATGCATAAGCCCCCCAGTCTGTGATGAAAGCTGTTTTCCCTTGGTCTTCTTCTGCCACTTGCACTTGATTATAACCACTGAAGCCATCCATGAATGAGTACATCTCATGGCCTGCCACAGTGTCTAATACTGCTTCTGTGAATGGCAAAGGGAAAGGATCTTTCTTCGTACAAGCATTCAGCTTCTTATAGTTCACACATACTCTTAGTTTGCCATTCTTCTTGGGAACTATAACAATGGGTGACAACCAAGTTGTATACTCTATTGGGTATATAAACTTAGCCTCAGCCAACTTCTTTATCTCTTCTCCAACCTTCTGTGCGTAGTTGGGATTCATTCTATACCTCGCCTGCTTGATTGGTACTGACCCTGGTTCCAGTTCAATTTTATGCTGACAGACTTCAGGTGGTATCCCTTTTAGATCCTCATAGCTCCAAGCAAATACATCTCTGTATTTGATGAACAAGCTTTTAGCTTCTTCGAAGAACTCCGGCTCCAAATCAGCTCCTACTTTCACCATTCTCGGTTCCTCCTGAGTTCCCACATTTACTTCTCTCACCTGCTCATCAGCTGTGATTGTCCAACCAGTCACCACTTCATCCTTTAAGCTCACAGTGGCTGGTTCTTCTAGGATTTCTATCTCTCCCTCCTTTTCTTCATAGAAATGTGGTGGGTAACAGTTGGTTTCCTCTTCAATTGGTGTTGCCGACACTACACCACAGCAGATACCTCTTAAACAACTTAGGCTTTCCAGCCGCATCTCCGCAACCTGCTCCCATTCTGGGTGTGCAGCAAATAGGGTAGCTTCCTGCTCCTCATCCAGTCCTCCCCTCCAGTCATACTCTCTGACTCCTCGAGGTCTTCTTGTAGCAGGTAATCTACTAGATTTCTTTGTGGTAATTTGTATCTCGTGCATCCCATTATGCACAGTTAGTAACTGAGAATTCCAGTCATGGAATACCCTGGCCTGTTTCAGCCACGGACGTCCCAATAATAAGGAGTAAGCCTCCATGACTTCATCCATTTTTAATACAGTTACTGTGATCATAAAGATCATTTTCTGTATCTGTATCTTAACTCCTCTTATTAATCCCAATGGCTGTACACTTCTTTGATCTGCCATTGTTACTGTAAATGGGGCTGGTTTCATGTTACTTAGACCAAGCTTCTTCCTTAATTGGTCTGTCATGATATTTACTCCAGAACCACCATCTATCAGTACATCAGTTAGTTCTGTGCTTCCAATTCTCAATTGGATTACTGGCATAGAATCATCAAAGTCCATGACTGGTTCTCGCCCTTCCGGCTTCACATTATAACTGGTCACCTTGCTGTTCAGGTCTGTGTTTCCTGTCTCTTGGGCAATTCGATTGATTGCCTGATACAGCCTGTGCCTACAATAAGGTGCCACAGCTAATAGCTGTCCAATGGTAATTTCTGCTTTGGTCTGACATATTACTGCAGCCAAAGTCTCTTCATTACTTTGCATGTCTGCATCCTCTTTTTTCCTTTCTTCCTCACTCCCCTCTTTTTCTCCATCCGAATCAGAGGAATCTGCCACAGGAATATCAGTACTCTTTTGCATTTCCCTTATAGTATCTGCCACTTCCTTGTGCAGTTCCTTCTCATCCTTCCAAGTCTCTTCATCTTCAGGCATATCATTGCCACTTCCAGTCTCATCTTCTTCCTCTTCTACTGGAGGTATTAGTTTGGCTTTACTTCTTGTTACTATCATTGTACTTACTTCTGGTACAACACATGGCCTAACCATGTGAGCTGCCACCACTGGGCCCTCATTCACAGGAGCTCTCATCTCATTCTGGTGTCTTATCCAGAATGAACAGGCTGCCTTGCGATGTCCTGGCTGATTACAATAGTAACATAGCTCTTCACCATTGGGTCCTCGCCCTTGGTCTGGTCTTGGATTATTTCTATAATCCTGATTCCCGGGTTGGTAATTCCCCCTTGGATTACCCTGATAGTTGCCTCTGGAATTTCCTTGGTAATTCCCTCTTGAATTACCTCTCCCTTCCATGCCATTGTTATAACCACCAGACCTACCATAGTGGTCCTGATCATTGCTTCTTCTTGGCTGGGGCTGCACCTGATGCACCCTCACTTGCCTAGGTTCTCTTGCAGCTGTCCTTCTGTTGTAGTAACAATTCTCAGTAGAATGGTTATCCATTTTACAGATAGTACAGTGTTTCTCCTTCATGTGGCATTCTGCAGTGGTATGGCCTTCATTCTGGCACTTTGCACACCATACACCCTTCCTCCAATGTGTTGCAGCCTCTGTGGCATACTTCTTCAAGATTTCTTCCAATCTTTTCTCATAGTTATCCCTCTTCAACTTTTCCTTTCTCTTACTCTTTCTTTTTAGTTCTTGCTCTTCTTCTTCATCTGACTCATCTTCAGAGTCCTCATCTTCCTTTTTCTCTCTCCTGAGCATTCCCAATTGCTCAATTCTGTTTGCAGTTTCAAATGCCTCCTCCACTGTATTATGGGGTAACATATCCACTTTCTTCTGCAACTCTGGTCTTAGTCCACTCACAAACCAAGTCTTCTGTAAACCGGGTGCTGGTACTGCAGCCAGCTTTTTCATCATCAATTCCATCTTCTCCATATACTCCTCAACAGTTTCATGCTTCTTCTGCTTCAGCTGTTGTAAACTTCCATACACTTCATCCTCAGTTGAAATGCTGTATTCAAGCCATTCCAGGTTAGGAAATGATTATCAGGGAATCTTGCATACCATTCACTTGCTTTCTTGATAAGTGAACAAGGAAACAGTCTCATCTTGGCATCATCGCCATTCTCATTGTTCACTATACACATGTGCTCAAATTGGCTAATGTGTACATCGGGATCCCCTTTTCCTGAATATATTGGAAAGGGTGGTTTTGCCCGTGTTGGTTGTAACGCCATCTGTGGCCCTACCTTCTGCCCACTGACAGGTGCTGGCACCCTTGCTGGTGCTGGTCCTTCTGGACCTGTTGTTTTTGTGGTGGATCTTCCACCAAGTGGTGGCCCTTGAGCACTCCCTGCTTCTGGCCCCACGATATTCACAGTATTCCCAGCTTCAGTTGCACTACTTCCCACACTCCCTGTCCCCCCAGAGCCAGATCCAGGCAGCCCGCCTGATCCCCCTGAGCCGACACCTTCGTTGGCCTGTGATCTAAGTGCTCCACTTGATCCAGGTCCAACGGGTTGGGATGTCCTGGTTGTAGTCTCAACCTCAGCTGTTGGGTCTACTTCTTCATATTCTTCCTCTTCCAATTTCTTCTCTCTGTTTTCATCCTCCAAGTTCTGCCCTTGGGTTTCTTCTTCACTCATGTAACTCAACTGTAATGGTGTTGGAGAGTCTGAACTCTCCGTTGGCTCTGCCACATCCTCATCTCCTTCTTCATCTTCTGCTTCAGAAACTGGAGTTCCTGCTTTTGGTGTTCCATGCCAACTCTTATCAAAGATTTCTGTCAAGTCTTTTATCCAAGGATGTACCTCAGATCTTTCACCTCGTGATTGATCTTCTTCCTGTACCAATTCCCTTAATCTTTCTTGCAAAGAAACAGAAGGAGTGGCATCCAACTCTAGTTCTTCCGGTATAGGTGATGCACTTTTTGATCTTGATGGTGTGAGAGGTCCAGATGATTCCCCTATGTCTATTCCTCTCTCCCAAAGATATGGATAATTAGCTTTCAGATAGCTTTCTCTTTTTGATGAATATCTTTGTCGTCTAGCTTCTCTTTCATCACTCATGTCCCATGTCTTTCATTTCTTTTAATGTGGCAATAACCAAAACTCTCTTCTGTAATATCTCTCGTATATGCCTGGATTTCTTTCAAGCTTCAATGCACCCTTGGCTATACTTGAAGTCTCCGTTACCATATAACCATATGGCAAACAAGTCTGAAAAGCTGTTCTTGGTGTGAGTTTGATCCACAAAATATCCTTTGGAATCCAATTCTTTACCAGTACAAGCTCTTCATGCATATGAGTATAAACATTCACCTTTCTTTCTTCCCAGCCTTCAAACTCTACTCGTTTAATGGATAGCAACGCTATCACATAAACTAATGTTGGTAACCAACGTGCTCTTCCTCTACAGGCTACCTGATAAATCTTTATCACTCCTTTCTCCAGACCCCATTCTGGATCAGCATCATGCACTCGTTTAAGAATATTTTCTTTACATCCGTCTGGCAATTCCAAGAACCTTTGAAAGAATTGTTTGGACAATCTTTCTTCCTTCGTTCCACAGGGAATTTGATTCACTTCAAATTCTTTAATGGTCCAACCACCATGATCCCACCAGATGCCTGTCACATCTGGTTGTTCATGTTGGAGGCTCCCAGTACGGTCGCCAAATGTCGCGCGGCTTTTACTCACCCATCCCTTCGCTATCCGAGGCGGAAACTCCAAGATAGAAGAGTTGGAAATCTCTAAGTACTCAGCCCGCGCAGAACAATCAGTCATGACCTACAGCTAGTGTATCATGGGGGTGTTTCCTATTTGTTTCCCTTTCCGCATTCATCTTAGCTACCTTACCATTGATAATTAAGTATCAGTTTGCTTCATCGATCTATCGGTTCCCTCCACTAATCCATTCAATCCACAGCTTCACTCAGATCTCTCTACACAGTGTGATTGTATCGTATAAGTATCAGATTATGATTTATCAGGTATCAGGCCAAAGCCATTATGTCTCTAATCTGCTCTACAATATCACTCTAGCTTTGCATATGACAAGCATCTACTAATCCTCTTTTCTCCTTCATCGTGCTCTCCGATCTCCGCTCCCGCCTGACTCCGAAGTCCTCCCCGAATAATGATCCCCTCATCATTCCCCGTTCTTCCCTTTATCCTCCTATCCGCGGTTCTAACCGTTTCCCTCTCTAACCGTCGTATGTGAACTAACATGTTCCCTTCACAGGTGTTGTTCCCCACAGTCGTTCCCTGTCCTACTCTTCGTTCCCTATTATCGTGACAGCTGTGTCAAGCGGTGACTGGTTGTGTTTGGCTGTGTCGGGCTGTGACTGGCTGTGTGGCTGTGCCGGGCTGTGACTGGCTGTGTGGGCTGTGTCTGCTGTGACGACTGTGACGGGCTGTGTGGGCTGTGTGGGCTGTGACGACTGTGACGGGCTGTGTTGGCTGTGTGGGCTGTGACTGCTGTGTCGGCTGTGTGGGCTATGTAACCCCCCTCTACAGTGCGCTGCTGTCACCCCTAAGGTTCCTGTTTGTCTCAGTCTGTGCAAAAATTAAGGGTACCCTACAGATCCCGTATAAGTGTCTAAGTCCCCAACTTGTCGGCACCAGAGGTGCTTTTCCGTAGACCAATACGAAAGGGGAAGCTCCCGTTGCGGAGTGTTTTGTGTTTTTATAACAGAACTTTGCCGCATCTAAGTGCTCCACCCAGTCCGACTGGTCTGCCGACACGTAATTCCGCAAGAGTTGCTTTACCACCGAGTTCCCTCTTTCTATTTGGCCGTCCGTTGTAGGTCAGAAGGCCGTGCTCATCTTGAGCCTCGTCCCCATCTTCTTCCAAAGTGCCCTCCAAAACTTACTTGTAAACTTTGGATCGCGGTCTGAAACAATGTCCTTTGGGAGTCCATGATGCTTGAGAACGTGGGCAAAGTAAAGTTGCCCCGTCTCCTGCGCCGATGTCGTTTCCTTGGTGAGGATGAAATGGCCCATTTTATTGAACCTATCCACCACCACCATGATCGCATCGAATCCTTTTGACAGCGGCAAAGCAGTCATGAAATCCATTGAGACACTCTCCCAAGACCCCTCTGGAATCGGTAAGGGTTGTAACAGCCCTGCTTGCTTTTTGTACTCGCTCCGGTTTTGTTGGCATGTGGTGCATGTCTTGACATACTCCTCGGCCTCCTCCCTCAGTTTGGGCCAGAAATACTCTTTCTTCAAGAGTGCCGCAGTGCGCTTGGCTCCGATGTGGCCCACAAGCGGGCCATCGTGGCATTCTCTCAAGAGACCATCTCTGATCCCTCCCTTCGACACGTAGAGACGCTTTTGCTTGTACCAGAGCAGTCCATTGTGCAAGTGGAACTGTAATTTAACCCCCAACTTCAAGTCCCGCATCACGGACTTTGCCATCTCATCCTTCCGATAAGCCTTCCGGATCTTCTTTTGGAGCGTCGTCTCGCCCCTATACACCAACATGAGCTGCTGCTTTCTACTTAGAGCATCGGCCACCACATTGTCCCGTCCCGGTTTGTACTGGATATCCACGTCAAACATTGCCAAAGTGTCTTGCCATCTAATTTGTTTTGGGGACAACTTAAGCTGTCTGGAAAAATACTTCACCGTGACATTGTCCGTGAATACCTTCACCGGGTTGGAACCAACATAGTGGCGCCAAAGCTCAAGGCAATGCACCACCGCCTTTATTTTTTCTCATGCATAGGCCACCGTTGCTCCACTTCATTCAGTTTCTTACTTTCGTAAGCCACTGGACGTCCATCCTGCATGAGCGCACCCCCGATTGCGAAGTCCGACGCATCTATATGAATCTCAAATGAACGGTCGAACTCCGGGATTTTCAAGACTGGAGCTTCTGCCATCCACTGCTTCAACTCGGCAAAAGCTTGGCCACAAAAAGTGATCCATATCCATACCTTGGACTTACACAGAAGGTCTGACAACGACCCCACGATCTTGGCAAAATTTCTCACATACTTTCGGTAGTAGGAGGCGAGTCCTAGAAAAGATCGCACTCCCGGGACCGAAGTCGGTGGTTCCAGTCCAAGATCGCCCTCACCTTTCTGTCATCCATTTTGATCCCATCTTGTGTAATCACATGCCCTAGGAACTCTACCTTCGTGACCCCGAATTCGCACTTTGAAGCTTTGGCATAAAGCTTCCCTTCCCGCAACTTCAGGAACACCCTTTTGAGGTGCTCCAGGTGGTCTTCCTTTGTTTTCGAGTACACCAAGATGTTGCCGATGTACACGATCACAAAGTCATCTAACCACTTGTTAGGTACTAGGAACAAAAGTCGACCTATCAACCAGTTCGGAACAAGAGACTGCTAGAATTTCGCCGAACTGACAGTTGCAGGTTAAATGGAGCAGGCTCGCATGCATGAAGATGATCCAGGACTAGGGATTTTTTATGGGCGTGGACAGGGCAAGAGAGCATAAATAGAGATGATGGTGTACAGGCACCTTGAGCAGATCTGCATGGGCAGGAAATCTGATGTAGCACGGCGTGGTGGCTGGGTGGACCGGATGCTGTAACCGGTGCTGTGCATATAGAGTTGTAGGTTGATGTTGGAATAGACGTCACTGGACTTTGGTAGCTTACAACAGCAGAGACTGATTTCTCTTTTGTATAAAGTGATGGTATGAATCCTGCGACTAAGGTTTCATCAAGAGTGATTTGAAGAGGGACAGTTTAGATCTGATTCCAGTCACGGTTTGGAACAAGAAAGGTTCGCTTTGAGGCTTGTGAATATGCTTATGTGAAGATCAGGGCTGAACGATCGTTGGACTAGAGTGATCTCTGTGGGGGCTGCTATTTCATGAGCCATGAGCCATGAGCGGCATGAGCCACGAGCAGAGTCGTAAGTGTCGAAAAAAGCATGAGCAGGACTATTTTCCAGAAATGAGTGTCCGCGAGAATAGGGTTGAGGGTGTCACGGTCATAGGGGGAGAAGGACCTCCCGATGAAGGAGGTTCGACAATGTTTTTTAGAATTACCAATTGAAAGGCAATGTTTCACGAATGGTAGGGTGGTACTGCTCTGTAGAATGAGGGCCCATTTCAGCCTACCAGCCATTTGCAACATACACGTTGGGGTCCACTACCACCCCTTGGCGAGAGGCAACATGCGGGAGGCTGTGCAGGAAGCACACGACATCATAAAAGAGGAGGTGAAATTGAGCCCCGGAGCCAGACCAAAGCAGATTCAGCTGAAGGCAGCCCACAAGATTGCTCTTGGCAAAATCATGTCTGAAGATGGTTCAGACCGAGTGCCCTTGAATGAAGAGGAGATGCTTGACCTGTTGGAGTCCGTCTCGCACGTTTGTAGTCCGAATGTGCGGAATCACATCGTATCTTGCAAGCAGGAGTTCGGCCGGGGGTCGGACATGCACTCAATCCTGGAGGTGAAACGTATGACTGGATATGACTACATCCAAGGTAGCAGGTTTCCAGGGCAAGGCAGTGAATCCGATCATTGTTACATTTTTAAAATGTCGACGTGTGGGAGTCGACTTGGTCACTCGCATGACAACTGGAAACTTGTCGAATGCTTGGGTGATGTTTGATCACATCAAGCGAATTACAAACCATCAGTGGGTGACTATGGGTGCGCATGTTTATGACTATCACTCCAAGAGGCTCATGACGATTGCAATCTGTGAGATGAAAGGGGAGGACACACAGTCGGAGATGCATCTGTGGGAGGGCATAAACGAGTAGATGGCAAGGGCAGGTTTGCCAGAGCCCAATTTCAGGGGATTCATGGCAGACAACGCTCAGGCCAACTGGGCAGCGGTGCGGCGTGTGTATGGTGAGGACCCCAATGTTCCAATGGAGAGGAAAGAGAGATCCTGTGGATTCCATTGGATGCAGAGTCTATCTAACTACACTACCAAATTTGTTG
This sequence comes from Takakia lepidozioides, assembly GCA_030704615.1. Classification (NCBI taxonomy): domain Eukaryota; kingdom Viridiplantae; phylum Streptophyta; class Takakiopsida; order Takakiales; family Takakiaceae; genus Takakia; species Takakia lepidozioides. Next base: position 68,355,244 of record CM060733.1, on the reverse strand, counting down.
CTAGCTCATTCCAGGCTGAACACCGTGTCCTTTGTACGGCGTGGAAGGATGCACCCACATTTGATGACGCGGAGGTAAAGTTTGCTATCATCGAGGCTTGGTGGAACACATCAGGTGCAGTGGAGACAACCAATCTGGGAGCCTTGAACAGCTGGTTGGGGTGGTGGCATTTCCGGTATCGACAGTTCGGACAGTATATGATGCCAGACTTTTCGTGCAATTGTCGTTCTATTACGGACCTTTGCATTGGTCCCTCACCATTGTTTCTGTCCTTGTAGGAGCGGTGCTTGGATTCCGACACGGACATGCCGAACACAAATATGGCAAAATCAGTCCACTCCTCCTGGCGAGCGTCTTCTGCCGCACATCTGGTGGACGTAGTGACGGCCACAACGGAGGACATCGATAGAGCAATCATGCAGCAAGCCACGTACTACAAGTTCCTGAGCGGGAAACAATGGGGCTTTGGGCCGGACAGGGAGGAATTGTTGGTACGAACAGCTTCGAGGTCGAAGAATCCACTGAAATGGGCGACAACATTGCGAGAGAAGATCAAAGGGACGCCTCTGCACCGCAGAGGTGAACACCTAGAGGGGGACGTCCGTACTTGCCCTGTGAGGCGGAGGATTGAAGAGGAACCCGGGTGCGAAGAGGATTCCTGGAGATCCGACAGGAACATTCGGACAGCACCTCGAGGTCCCGTCATGTTGCCGCACAGTGTGTCTTCCAGTAGTGGAAGCCCAAGAGTTTCCAGATCGCCATTCCGTGCAAGAAATTCCCACCGCTCGCTTGCCCCAGATTCCGCCCGCTGTTATGCAGTATGGCCAATCCATTGTGGAGACGACTGTGTTTGCGTCACAGCGGAGAATTGCTCGCACAAAGCCGGCGTTTCGAGGCAGGTGTTCCGCAATTCGAGTGGATACACGGCAACATTGTTTAGAGATGATAAGGAGGAATCCAGATGGGGCTGTCCCTGCTCCTACTTTTACATGAAGATTTGTCCATGCAAAGTTTGCGGAGGCGACAACCACCCAGTTCTGGTTCTGCAGGCACAACATTATGACTTGCGTGTATGGAAAGCCCAAGTATGGCATACCAACAATGCCAGAGGCTCCCCCGGTGTGGCCGGTGGAACCAGGCTGCGATCTGAGTCAGGTTGAGGCCGACGCCCTTACTGCCGCAGGATTTCGGATGGTGCAGCGCACTGACGTCCCCAGACAACCATTTCCGCTTCCACAGCCTCCACCACCGACCCTTGTGAGAGCAAGAACACTGGGACGCGACAGCTCTAAGCATCCTACACACCGTTGGGGGAAACCGAAGATGCGGTGACCTCCCTCAAAAGTGAACGAGACAAGGATGGGGAATGCACTTCGGATGAACTGTACAATCCAGAGCTCGACAGAAGTGCCCCCACCAGGCTTCAGGCGTGTGGATCAGATGGCCATGGCAGGCTCAGCTGTTTGCAATGAGGTGTACACCATCACCATTTCAGAATTACCCACTTGCAATTGCACCGACTTCCAGATCATGGCGAACAAGGGGACATCATACTGCCCTTACAAGCATCTGTACTACGTGTACCTAAAGAGACTCCGGTGTAATTCCACAACTCATCACTTCATACATGCACCAGGGTTGAGCCCTCGAGAGGTGCACACTCTTTTGCATATGGATCCAGGGGACGAGTGAGCTTGGCTTGCGGTCCCCACACAATGGTACGCCCATCCTTTTCGGATAGTAGAACTGTACTGCTGCAAGTACCTCTGACTCTGGCCACAGAAAGGTCCGACTTATGTCTTGCCTACCAGTACCATGTTTTGCTCGAACTAAGATAATACTATGTCATTCACTTGTGTTTCCACGTGCTTGTATTTTTGTTTGTTAGAGGGTTCCTGTTTTTCTGCTCTCCCAAACTTTGCTTTCCTCATTCGACCCCCGGTAAGGAAATGCGGCGCCGCATTTCCAAGTAATGTCGTAGGTACTGGTAGATGCAGCCTTCGTCATAGCAAGATAGTCGCACCCAGCCTTCACGGAGCCGACCGTCGCCAACACCAAACCCCCCAGAAATTTCGCACGTGCGAACCCTAATGCTTCACCACATTTCCCAGTTGAGTCGCAAATCTTTCCCGCCGAATACCCGAAGATAACTAAATTGTGAAGTACTACAGACTCTATTGGTACAGACTCTATTGGTTCAATCGCGGCAAAAGGGTCAACTTCATTCCAATGTTAAGGCATGTAAAACCGCGGAATACTCTATACAGGCTAGTATGCGACGTCCTTTTGCCGTGGTATACTGGATTTCTCGTTGCACGGTCACTCATTTCCATGAGCGGATTTAAAAAACCATGAGCGGACTTATTACTAACGACATATCTTCGCCGCATTACAGGATCTGGAACATCCAAAAACGGCAAGGTGAAATGAAAAAAACTATTATTTTAATACTTGTTTAATGTGCCGCATTTCCAAATTTGGAGGAGTCCGCTCATGAAATCCGCGTGTCTTAGACTTCGGCTCACCGCTCATGCGGCTCATGCGGCTCATGGCTCATGGCTCATGGTTTCTGTTCATGAAATAGTAAACCTCGATCTCTGTTACGATCTGAGTCAAAGAATTGTGATTGGACTAAAAGAGGCTGGTTACATGAGGTCCATATTGTTGTTGATTCAAGCAAGCAGATTTTGTGGGATTTTTGATAAATTCCCTGTGAATAGCAAGATAAACAAAGCGCCTGAAATTGGTCATAGTTGGACAAGAAGAGACAGGGAGAGTTAGACATCTTTCACCACTCCTGGAAAAGGCTATTCATTAGCGTGCTAAAGGTCGCGGGTGCGTTGGTGAGCCCAAAAGGCATTACCAAGAACTCATATGAACCATATCTTGTCATGCGCGGTCTTCTCCTCATCTCATTCCGCCACTTGGATTTGGTAGTAACCCGAGCGCAAATCGATCCGGCTGAAATACTTCGCGTCTGCCAACCGATCGAAGAGGTCGTCAATTCTTGGCAGAGGGTACCGGTTTTTGATAGTCACCTTGTTTAGAGCCCTGTAATCAACACACATCCGTAGCGTTCCATCCTTTTTGTCTGCGAATAGCACCGGGCTCCATAAGGTGACTTACTTGGCTGGATGTATCCCTTTGCCATGAGGTCCTTGAGCTACTTCTTCAGCTCCACCAACTCCCTATGGCTCAACTGGTATGGTGCCTTGGCAGGCGGCTCCGTTCCCGGTATCACCTCAATCTTATGGTCGACCCCTCTTCGCGGTGGCAAACCGCTCGGCAAATCCTCCGGCATCACATCTTGGTATTCTCCAAGATCCCCTTGATCCAATCTGGGCTCGGCTCCCTATCGACTTCTCCTTCCACTTGTCTCACATAAAGCAAAAACTGGGGCTCGTGTGGCTCTTCCACGGCCCACTCCTTTTCCGTCAGCAGGTTTATTCGCCCTCCCACTCGGTTGGGCGTTTCCGACACTCGTAAAACTTCACCACCATTCCCACACGGTAGCGTGACTACTCTCTTGCGGCCATCTATGACCGCTCCGGATTTGCTCAAAAAAGTCATCCCCAAAACGAGGTCCAAATGGTGAAGTTCTCACGTCCCTCCCTACTCCCCAGCTGAAGATGAATTACATCGAACGCCACCCTCGTCGTCAGTTGTGGTTCTCATTTGGCAGAACGCACTTCAATAGAGGCCCTCACATCACTTGTCAGGAGCCACAGCTTCCGTGTTGTTGCCGGTGTCATGAAGGAGTGCGACGCTCTTGTGTCCACCAACAACAACACGTTAGTTCCGGAAATTATCTCGCTCACGAACATTAACAAACTCCCTTTTACGCAAGGCTCCAGTCTCTTGATACAACTCACAAGAGTAGTTGTCTACCTTGCAAGTCTTGGCGACCACCGCCTCCACCAAGCGGCTGATGGAGTCTTCGGACAGCTCCGTGGTTGCCCGAGTCATGTTCAATTGTCGAGGTTTCGCGCACTTCTTGGCCATATGCCCGGGCTCCCCGCAATTAAAGCACACCCCATCAAATGTCGTCTTCTGTCCGCCATAAGCCGCCATACCTGATTTTTCTTTCGGAACATCGGGTGCCGCCTTGACGTGCGAAGGCCCTCCTTTTGATTTCCATGTGCCATTGTCGCCTCGTGGCCTATCCCACTTCTTTTCCGGTCAGAAGGAGTCACCCTCCCGCCGGACATTCTTGTGGTTCGGCTCCGTACGGCTCTGTCTTTCGCCCCTAGGGACATCCGAGAAGCATTCAGCCCTTTCAATTGCCTCGTTCAAAGTCTTTGGTGGCCTCTCCTCCAACTTCCACCTGGCCCATGGGGCAAGTCCCGCCTCAAAGTTGAAGACCATTTTTGGTTCCGCCATATCCGCGACTTCAAGCAATAATACATTGAAAGCCTGAACATATCCCCGGTGTGACAAAACCTAGTTTGTGTTGCAGTGGTTTATTGGCTTGATTACAAGTTACCGCAAGGGTATCTACTACAGGTGTTACCACACTCACGGCTACACTTGGTCATGCTTCTGTATTTCCCAATTCTGCCTCATGCTTGAGTCGTAATTGGCATTCATGTTTCCAGTGTCCTTCTTTCTTGCAATAGTGACATCTCGTGGTTTCCTTGTTTCTAGGTTGATGTTCCCTATCCCTTGGTGGATAGTCGTCTCGTGGCCTTTGATAACGATTTCCCGTATAGAATCGTCTTGGTTCTTCGGTTCCTCCTCGTCGAACTTGGACTTGGTGGACTCCCACCTCTTGTGTGTACCCACTCTTCTTGGCTCGTTGATTGTAAACACAATGGCTGGTATAGTGATTGTTCATATGACATGTTACTTTTCTTGCACCTTCGTCTTTAAAATTCTTGATAGCCTCTGCTATCTTTTGGTCTAAGGTGGTTTTGTCAATCATCTCTTTCTTCTTTGGCTTGGGTTTTTCTTCATCATCAGAATTATTTTCCTCCACAGTATCCTTGGAGTCTTTGTTTGTGCTTTGGTGGAAGACGAAGTCCATTTATGAACCACAACTTCTGTAAGTCATCCGCTGGTGCTGGGGGTAGTTTCCTGATCAGAGTCTTCATTCTCTCCAGGTAGTCAACTACCAATTCCTTCTTCTTTTCCATTTGGTCTCAGATGAACTGTAATCTTGTGAAGATTTCAGATGTGGATTTGTTTGATCGGTACCTTTCTTGAAAGGCTGCCTTCATATCATTCCAAGTGGCGAAATGATTGGTGGAAATGTTGCCAACCACTTAATGCATTTTCTGGCCATTGAGCAAGGAAACAACCGGATCTTCTCTGCATCCGTTGCTTCATTGTAAATGATGCATATATTCTCAAATTGATTGAGATGGATATCTGGATCAAATTTCCCATCATACAAAGGAAATGGTGGCCTTGTTTTGCTTGCTGCCATAGCCATTGGTGCTACTGGTGCTGGTACCCCAAACTGAAATGGTCCAGTTGCTGCTTGTGTTGATATTATCAGTGGTATTGTTGGTAACACCCGGTTGCTGGTGTTTGTCTTCCAGAGAAAAACCTCGGGGATCCCTTTCCTAGGGATAATTGTTTACTGGCTGTTGTCCCAACTGTTGTCAATGAATCAGTGAACGCTCGGAGTGCTGTTTTAGCTACCTTCTCGGGAGTGGCAGTCTCAAGAACTTCACCTTCTTCACTTAGAAGAGCTTCAAATCAATCCTCTAGTAAATCAACAAAACCTCGATTTGGGCTTGTTACTGTTGAAGGTTTTCCAGACCTTTCTTGTTGTAGCCACTCGTTAAGTGTGTTGGTGGCAACTCCTTCTGGTGTAGTGCTCCCAGTGTCGGGAGTTTTAATCTCCTGACTGTCTAGATTATCAGCTGGGTCAGCCTGTCTAGATGTCTCTCCTGTAATAATACCAAAATTTTGTAACTCTGGGAACTCTAATCTTAGTCGAGCTTCCCGTCCTCTTGCATATCTCTCTAGTCTTTCAGCTCTTTCTTGCTTAGCTCTTTCCCTTTCTTCTTCACTCATTCCCTCTTCCTCGGAAGGTTTTTTTTTTTTTTTTTTTTTTTTTTTTTTTTTTTTTCCACATCATAATTCATTTATCATCTTCTTTTGCAAGTGTAAGGAAGATCTTCTGTTGTATTGATATTGGCAGTCTATTGAACTCATTCAAGAATTCTTTCCATTCCTTTGCTTCTGCTGATTCGTTCTCCCGTTGATTTCAAGAAATCACCGAATAGCCATCCTTCTTTGAGTTCACCGGAACTCAACATACCGCTAGTCCCCAGTACGGTCGCCAAATGTTAACCGCTGGCTGGTGACTTAGGCAACATGTGCTTCCATCAATACAGCCCATGTCCCTGAGTACTCAGCAGAGGTTGTCCGACGGTACTATGGCTGCAGAACGATTACGTAGTAATCGCTAGTGGTGGCTGGAACACTACGGTTCCACGAATCATCACTCCCACTACTGTCAAGTCCTTGGATTGATCACTATCTGCATTCCCACTAATAACCAGTGATAGGGTCTTAGGCGAAGCTATATTGCGATAGCTGCGACTAAGTCCTATCTATGTATACAACAAGGCAGTACACCATTCTGCTACTGCAACTAAGATCTATTCCAAGACAGTGCACATTCTCTCTATCTCACGTTCTCTCTACACAGAAGTGTTGGGAGACCATTGCTTTACTTCGGAGTCATCTCACATCATAGCACAAATATTGTACACTGATCATCCTGATCACACACTGATGCCTTCTAAGTTGCGTGCCGCCCTTTTATACCAATGCTCAAAATGTCATATGTCATATGTTTACAGCCTAAGGTCGTTGATGACCGTTGCTTAATTGCCTACGCAACCTGAAAATGTTAACAAAAAGTGACCCGTGGTAGTGACCCGTGTGGCAGTTGCAGGATTGGGTGGATAAAAAACGGCACATGTTGAGTCCATTGGAAGTCCATGGATTTTATTTTATTTAATCTATTGCTTTCAGTTTATTTAAAAAAAAAGATAGTAGTATATATAACATTTTTAGTAAAGAGTCCCTCCTCAAAGATTAAAAACGTTCTTTACTAGATAAACATTTAGACATCAAAATCTAGAGTTTACAACCACTTGTCCATATGCCACCTAGCACCTCTAGATTATAGGTTTGTATGCATTTTTAGTAAAAGAAGACACCTCAAAAACCCAAAACATAAGATGTTATGGACTAGAGCAAATCAACCTGTTTTTAGGTGCAAAATAGTCCATAGCTCTCAATTCCTAAGATAATTAGTCCACATAAAAGTGGATTTGGGTTGGATTTAAAAATGGCACCCCTAGTGTGTTTTCCTTTGTGTCATTGTATGAGTGTACATGATGTTTTTTCAGTCCATAAGATTTTATGTGTAACATCTGCAGTCCACAGTACTCAACTTTAAGAGTCCATGGCTCTCTGGTACATGATTGTTTTTGCAATCTAACAATTGGTACACATATCTATTGTAGTTACACCATATAAATTTAGATGAAATATTGAGTTGTTGAACAAATATGGGTAAAACCATGTAGGGAGGTCACTACAAAAACTGCCATGTTACGCAAAAATTGAGACACCCAATCCTGCAAATACCCCGTGGTAGTGTGTCATAGTGGCACATGGGCCACGACCACTAAACTACTTAGCCTAGTAAAGCCTATGCTTCCCTGTTGGACCGTGGTCATGCGATATCGTGGTTCACGACCCACGATCACTACACTACTCACTACTGCTAGTGTGGTAGTGGTGCCCGTCTACTCCGCTGCTAAGTGCCGAACACTTAGCCGTTTAACCATCGTGGCCGTGGTAGTGTAAAGTCGATCACTACCCCGCCACTGTCCTGTCGTGGCTTACGGTGCCATGCCCTCGTGGCACTGGCACTTAGCCGTTATCATGGGCCTATTCATCCCTATTTAGGCGCGTTCATATGTCAGAGTCGTAATTGACCTGAAAATAACATGCACACCACTTTATTAGGCGATAGAATCTACTGAATTTCCCTTAAAAGCACTGAAGAAAAAAAGGAGAAAACGGCATGGATGCGGATATTATTGGCGTCATGAGAATGGGCCCTTTCACCCAAATTACCGCATCGTAATTTAAATTCTTGAACTGTTTGAAGTTTCTTGAATTGTCTGAACGGATTTTCATGGAGGTGTGGAGCCCTCTGATTGCCACCCTATAGTTTGACAGATACAGAGAGAATATACTCATAAAGCATTGTTTGCTCAGTGCTGTAGCTTTGTGGCCATCGACCCTATGTCCAGTTTTGCGAGGAACAAAAGGAAATAGATGCTACCTTTGTGAGGGGCTCACTCTAGTAGCGTGACCTACCTTAGTAAAGAAAATTAGTTCGGGTTTTCGAGATATCCCTTCCCACAAACATCAACTTGTTGTTAGTGAGCTACCCAAGAATTCTACTCCAACAGGGTCAGGGTTTTAGGCTCAGCCTCAAGATTCCCACCCCGAGTTTAAATTTCAGTCTAGTATTGAGTGAGAGAGAGAGACAAGACTCCATGTGCCGACCCTCTGAGGGGGCTATTACTATTGCTAGATTGCATAGCCAAAGAGGGCAATAAATTCTCACAATTGGGAAACTGGAAGATTGTTAAATTTGCACTTTTGTAATGAAAAGGGTTGTTTCTCAGCGCCTCGACCTCCCACATGCATAGGCATGCAGAAATACAACCCCACTTGAATGTGGTTTTAATAAATGCATGTTCTTCCCTGTAGCAGAACCAAAAGACAGTTTGGTTGAAGGTCATGAGTTGCTCACACAATTCGAACTTGTACATTTTCTAAGTGAAGACTATTCCTAGGGGGATCCACTTCCAAAAATTACCACCTAACGTGCAAAAAAATATAGGGTGCCATATATTCTCTACAAAGTTTAAGAGTTATATAGGATATGAGAAATATAGGCGGGAGCATTTAAATGAATATAGGGTAGAGGTTAAAGGCTCCAATTATATTTTATTTAGAATTGCTCATAGGCTGGAGGTATTTTTGAAAGACACGTGTCAAGCAGTCTATGGATGCAAATGGAAATGTTGCCTTGAGTAGAAATAAAGGTAAGGGAGGGTGGAGGGGTGCACCAGCATCAGTTTCTGTTGGTGTGGATCAGGGTACCTGGTGGATAGATAGGATACAGAAGATGAGGAGGAAGTTGGGCACTAGATGGGGGATCTCCTGTCAGCCACTTTAGATCAGCCAAAGGAAAAAAAGGAAAAAAAAAAGGTGGACGCGTTGCCGAAGCAAGCGTAACTTATGGTGTCACTTGACCCAGAAGGGCTACTGCCTTCTGGTATCAACCACTATCATGGTACTATTAAATTACTTCTCTAAGTGTAGATGGCATCTGAAGTTCAAGTACGATGTCACTGATAGTAAATGGATAGATATTGATTTTATTATTAGCTCAGTAACTATATTATAGGGCCCACCCCTGAAAGGGGGCAGTAGCTGCAATGCGAAATGGCTCTTAGTTACGCTAGCCGGAGTATGTACTAATAGATTACTAATATATGTTGTATATTAGAAAATTAAATAATTATAGGGTGTAGAAAAAACAAAAAAAATAAATTAAATCCCCCCAAGAAAATACCCTTTTATCTCACGTGTCTACCAAAACACAACAAAACATATTCAACTATACATGAGCAAGATATAATAATATTAGTCATGTACATCAAGTTCATATTATTCATCATACTATTACTCATATATAGCAAGTTCATCAAAACAAAATTATAAATGATACTTTAAAATGGAAGAATGTAGTGTTCTCCGTCCGCCATTTAATTTTTGTGTGTCATTTTTTGTTATATTTTCAGATGATTTAGTCATAATGTATGGCACTATATTCTTAAACCCAACGCTACTACAAAACCGAAAGCAAAAAAAGAAAGAAAAAACAACACTTACATATGGTAACATAAAAGTGTAGTGTATCTTCTATAATTTGCCATAGACTCTCTAAAAGAGTATGGCTCAACCTGTTTTTAGCCATACATTTGAGAGTATATGGGAGAGCGTTTAGCCCTAGTGCCCCTGGCAAGTGGGGTGTGTGTGATAGGAGGGCGGTGACTTAGGGCCTTACCACACAAGTGGCAGTGAGCTCGAGGGACATGGAAGTCCTTGGCTAGGATTGTAGCACCTGTATGTTATGGAGAGTAGGCCCATGTCAGCAAAAACAAAGAAACGCTACCACATGAGCTGCAGTCGGGCACGGGAACAGATCGTTGAGAAGCAAAAATGAATAACTCAAATGAGCTCCACCAGGAGAAGTTGCAGATCGCGACAAAGAAGTTCCCTAACATTTCGGATTTCCAAGCAATAGTCCCTGGAAATCCTACTTTCGCGGAGAGGCTCCACATAAGCACCACGTCACATTGCCTTCTCGTTGCTGTTCCTCCCGCATGGTAGCTGAGGGTGTCAGTTTACGATCCATCAACCAATCAGCGGGCCTTGAGCAGGTTGCGGGGACTTCCACTGCCGCTCATGTGGTAAAGGCCCTTAGGCGTCAGGGTGGCGTAGAGGACTTGGCACAAGGGGCAGGTGGGAGGCGGGGCTGCCCCTATCCCCCCCTCAGTGATCTGGGACATAGTCAAGTGCCGAGGCCAGCCAGTTGCTCACTACGGACTAGGTACTGGTGAGAGAAGCACTGCTACAGTGCGCAGGGCGAGTCTCCCCTGCTATCGGACATAGTGGTCATGGAGACGTCACAAGCCGTCGGATCTGACCTACTTTCTACATGTGGGATCTGAGCCGTCAATTACATGATATCCTAGGTAAATAGGAAAATGAAGGCAGGTGAATATGTGTAGGTAGGTAATAAATGAAATGAAGACAGCTGGATATGGAGTGCTCTTGTCGAATGAAAGAGCGCCACGTCGGCGAGCGACGTCTCACACAGAGTTGTTGTGTGAACTATGGACTAGGTGGCCGGGGAGGCGAGAGACCGGCTACTACGTGTAGCTGGACACCAGGAGTGCTGAGACGCTTAGCGTCGACGCATTCCTTGGTGTCCGGCTACACACCCCGTAGCCGGTCAAGCCTCCCCGTCTACGGGACATAACTGGGGTTTCTTGGACGTATTGGATGGCGGTGGTGGGCTACGGCGGGTGACAGGCTGTCCAGGACTAATTAAACTCTGCCACGTAGGCAAAATGCCTCCCAAACCTCGGTTATATGGAAGATAACGGTGCGGCTAAAGAGTGGTACGGCTCTGACTTTTGGAAGCGGTGCATTTTGATTTGAGGAGGAGGAGAGGCAGGGGGATTGCATCATGCGAGGGAAGAAAATGGACAGCGGATCGAGAGAATTCAAAATTGCGGCAGGTACTAGAGAGCCAGCGTTTTGATGAGAGAAGACTTGATCAGAGGTAGGGAAGGCATCCATACACGAGAACTCTCTGACTTGAAACAGAAATTGAAAGCTGGTATCGGTTCATAGTTTGTCATGGAGGCTGGTTAGCACTTCAGGTTTTGGTGGACTGGAGCATGGCATCTGTCAACATTCTCTCGCCTTCTTCCAGGTAATCATTCGTCTTTTGCCCCTTCTATGGAGAGAAGAGATGAGTGTCCATCTCTGCTTGTTTGTCCTTCGAGAGATTGACGTTGTATGGTAGTACTAAGCAATGACAGACTTGGATTCTCACCAATCTTCAGAGGGGTTCGATGGGGGAAGAGTCGATCCACCACCTAGAGTCATGTCAAGACTTGTCCAGCCCTAGATCATTTGGCTCTAGTCCTTTTTCGCTTTACGAGATTAAAGATCTGGACATGATCCAGCTCCTTCAAATAAATACTAGTACTTACATATGAACCTCACAATGTCTGCAAAACTCAGATTTGTGGTCTTTCCTAGTTTCCATAAGTAGAGTAGAGGCATCCAAAGATTCATGCTAGAATACTTGTATTAGAATCTACGTAGAAGTCGAAATTGCAGCCTTGAGAAAGCCATAGCTCAGCAGTTAGGGCATTGGTTCTTTTGAAGCAGTTCTGAAAAAAGCTCATACTTGAGCCCCCCTAGGAGGTCATAGTGTCAAAGTGAGTCCATGTAGCCATCTTCCTATTTCAAGGTAAGAGTTAGAGTAGGTGTATTCTTGTAAAAAGGATAAACAAATGGCTAGGCTGCCACTGGTGATCGGCCTAACATCTGAAGTCCTACAGTCCAACAACCATTTGAGAATAGCACAAGCAAGTGTTTACTCTCAACACCATTCCACACCAAGCATGAGGCAGCATGAAAGAAGGGCTTCCTAAAGGCTATCTGGAAAGCCCGAGCTTATTGTTTGTATCAAGGTAAGTCCTACTACCGGAGTGAGCCCCTCACAAACGTAGTTTCTGGTCCCTTTTGTTCTGCCCAAACTGGGTGCGGGGTCTATAGCCACAAGGCTACGGCAGATACAGTCTTATGAGTACATACATCTTAATAGGGCATCCTCTCTTCTGATCATGTAGGACGGGTGCTTTAGGTTAGGACCTAGGGTGAACCCTAACCCATTTCCCATCATCCCGTTCCATTCTAGGCAAAATAATTGTAACAGGATAACGGGGATTTAGGCAATACTCTAGTGGTGTTATCTAAAACTTACACCATAAAGACAAAGGCAAGAATGTACTCATAAGACGTTGTTTGCCGTAGCCTTGTGGCCATTGACCCCGCGCTCAGTTTGAGCGGGACACAAAGGGACAGAAACTACCTTTGTCAGGGGCTGACAGCGGTCGTATGACTTACCTTGGAACAGACAATTGATCCGAGTTTTCCAGATATCCTCTAGAAAAATCCCTTTACACAAGCATCAATGCTGTGTGTGGTTTGCCCAATAACTAGGCCCCAAAAGGACCTGGGGTTTTGGCTCAGCCTTGAGACTTTCAAAGTTGGTAAACAGAGGTACAGGCACAATTCCCTGGATAGATTTGACGAGAGCGTCTCTCTTGTGAGAGAACCCCGGACAATGAAAATGAATATTGTCTTCAGGTTGCCCCCACAACGGGCAATTGCACTCTCCCTTTCCTCTCTGCTTCTGTTTGCTGTTCAAAGGTAGGCTTCCCGCCCTGAGTTTAAATTTCAGTCTAGTGCCGAGAGTAGGTAGACCCTTGAGGTCATCCATGATGTCCTCCCTATGTCACAGACTGGAAACAATCAGGGAAGTTTTCTGCCTAACTTCATTTTCATCAGACGATTTCCTGGGAACAGACATGGCTTTGGACACTACAGCCTCTAAGTCAGATTTATCCAGCAGGGTCAAGACTTGCGGGCTAAGATTCAGATCCTTGAGAATCTCTTCTACTCTCTTCCACCAGGACTTAGCCTGTTTGACAGGGCGATCCTGCTTCCAAGATATAGAGTCGATTAACTAAGGATATCTGATGTTGGACATATGTTGCAGCTTCCACCATCTGACCTTGAATTCATCTTGTCGGGAGCTTAAGGAAGGAATGCCAAACTCACCCCGAACAGCCACATTGGCTGTTTTGGAGCATGCTGACATGTACTCCTTAAGCACCCCCACTTGAATGGATTCTAGAGACTTAGCCTGGTTGGAGTAAACAACCCATATTGCAGATTCGTACTCCAAGGCAGGTCTAATAACATAACAAATCATGGTTTTTCTTACCTCAGAGTTGATCCCTCTGCAGTGGAAAAATTTAGTGAGACCCAGCGCTTTGCGCTTGCCAGTTTGAACAACTTTCTGAATATGTGCATCCCAATTACAGTTGGAGGAAAACTCAACGCTGAGGTATGTGTAGGAAGGGAGGACCGGAATCTCTTGGCTTCCCCACTGCTACTGGAGATCACCTCCTCCCACTCCTCGGTCATTGAATGCCACCACTGCATATTTACTGACGTTAGCCTCTAGCCCCCAAAGGTCAAAGTATCTCTTCGCGCAATCAATCAACTCCTGGAGATTGGAAGGAGTCTCCCCTATGCCTCCGAAGTCATCCGCAAACATAAGGGCTGGTATGGTGGCATCACCCACCCTTAACCCAAATCCCTCACTGTCCACATCCTTGAGGAGTTGGTTGATGAGACATTGAAGAGCAGAGGGTACATCCTTGAGCTACACCTTGGTCTATGTCAAAGAAGTTAGACTTCTGTCCGTTAACAGTGACACAACTTTTGGTGTGAGCATACAAGTTATGGACAACTCTTCACATCTCTCCCTTGATCCCACATGACCAGAGTCGGAGCCATAGACTGTCTCTCCACACTGTGTCATAAGCCTTTTTGACATGCAAGAAAAAAACAAAAGTGGGTTTCCCTTCTTTTTTCCTTCCCGGGATAATCTGGCTTAGAGTGAAGATATGATCCACACAGCCCCTGATTCGCCGAAGGCTAGCTTGGCCTTGGCCTAGACCCTGCGCCCAGTTTGTGCAGAACAAAAGGGGAGAGACACTACCTTTGTGAGGGGCTCGCTCCAGTAGTGGGACTTACCAAGATAAAGACAATTAATGTGGGCTTTCCAGATATCTCTAGACAGATTGACTTTTCTGAAACAGATGCTCTATGGGACAGTTTTAAGCAAAGGTACCATGGTGATTGGATTCAGTTGCCCTATTGTATTTGAGGCAATCCAACTGAATTTCCCACGGCAGTTGTCTAGCTTGCATTTACAGTCACATGTGTGACATGTGGTAGCAGAGGACGTGCACTGCAGTGTGATAGGCTATGGGTCTCGTTTTATGTTTAGGTACTGTTTTAGGTACTGGAATGACATAATAATACCCACTGTCAGCTGTGTTGAAAAAATTGGAAGGAATGCCTTACGTTCCAACAAATAATACTCGCTGCCCTCGCCATCATCCAGGCAATGACCAGGTCTAGAAGGGTTATTTTCTGGGCCTTCGATGTTTATACATCATAACTAACAGTCACAGATGCTGACTTCATTTCTCCTTCCCTTTTACATGTGACAAAGGTTAGCGGTTGCACCTTTGTTTCAACCATCCGACCCTACTTTAAGGATGGAAAACTAATGTCTGTTTATGTGGCTGGGGGGTGCAGGTTAGAGTTCCCTCAGCCCAACTTCCAGCCACCAGTGAGACACTCTAATCTTGAATGTAGGGGGCATATTTTATGTGGGACTACACTAAACACACAATTGTACCACATGAACTCCAGGTTCGAAATGGGGGAATCATCACCTGGAGTAGTAGAGGTTCGGCAGTATCTATTCTCTTCTCTTAATATGCAGAAGAAGCAAACTTTTAGATTCCTGGCTCTATGTCTGCAAATGGCAAATGGGACGACATCAACAGATATTCCACTGCTTTTGGGGGTGCGCGCCGAAGATGAACAGCATGGAGGGTTTAATGGGGCTTCAAACTATAGCTCCTTTGGTAGACAGCAAGCAGATATAACTGAGGTTAGTTGCAATCCAGTCCACTTGATAAACTTAGTTCGTGATTTGTATGCAGTCTCCATACTGGTTCTTTGTTTAAAGGTGGCACAAGAGACATTGTGATTGACCTCCAGCTCCTCCAGTCAGTGATCAGGGCACTGTAGTTGCATGTGGTCCTAGTTATACCACATTGTCTTGTTAATTTTATACGTAGCTATGGGTACGGCATTGCTGTCGTTTGGGTGCTTGAAGCTTCCAAGACTTAGGAGAGGATTCGGGCGACAAAAATGTTGGTATCACATTGAATTGAAAATTTAAGTGCCAGCTGCTAACAGGAGACAGTAGGTTTAAGGGATTAAGGGGCGGTAAGGTCAGCTTGCTCCAGTCGTCATCCTTCTTCTTTGTAACATGAGATCAACTGTGGGGTTATACTTTGCAGAGCTTATACAAACACAATTGATCTCATACCTGAAATTGGAAAAATGTTCATGTCAATGCAGTTAGCTTTTGTTCGCGAAAGTGAAGTGAGGGCAAAGCTTGTCAGAAAGCTGAGTGCAGCAAACAAGTACACTCAACACTTACAAAGAGAGGTTCAAGCATCTCTCCCTACCATGGGCCCTGGCTCCTGCAGGGCTTTTTTTGCTTCTTTCCCCTTGTTCTTTGCCCTTTTCCCCTGAAAATTCAATTCTCATTCATGCACTGAACTTTGTGTAACTGCGTAGGGGCTGGCTGTTATTGGAGTTCTGGACTCTGTTTCATACCCTGGTGGGTTTCAATTCCACAGCCAGCTCAAGTAGATTTTGTGCAGGTTAATTAAGGGTTCGAACAGCCTGATGGTAGCTCTTATAAGGATGCAACCATGAAAGATGAGGTGATATCTGCAGGTAAATGTACATAATCTGCCAATGAATATCCTTTACAGGTGCAGGAAAGAGACAAGAAATTGTTGATGTGCAGAAACAATCTGACAGCTCTGGAAGTTCAGCTTCAGGTAGAGTTTTCTATTGTACCGGTAATGACACATAGGTGAGCATGTTTCTGGAAGGGGTTAATGTCAGCCCCTATGGTGTTTTTCTCTTGTAGTTGCAGAGAGAAGTCATCCTGTATCCATGGAGGTTTTAGTCCAAATTCTAGTTTAGACCATGTGTCTCTTGCAATCCATAAGCACCACACTCCGTGTCTGTCTTCAGGTGCTGTTGAATATATCACAGGAAATAGCCAAGGAAGGAGGCAAACCTGGTACACGGAAGATTAATGGCCGTTACATCCACTACCATCTTGCCCACAGACTCGAAGGTGGTCACACCTCCTTACTCCCTGCTTATTTCTGAAGATTTCCACAGTTCTATTGTGAATTGTGAGTTCTTGTATTGCACAAGTATTGCAATGTTGATCTCAACTTCCTCACCCGTCTTGACCACCAGAGTGAAAGAGGTTTCTGACCTGCTTGCAGGGGTTTCCAAAAGTATGACAGGGATAAGACTTGCAATCCATGAGTCACTGAAGAAACTGCCAGAGTTGAATGTAGTGTGGTGTTACATGGCAGTCCAGAGTAGTTTCTCACATGGAAGTAGTGGTTTTTTTGGTAGTAGAGCTGCAGAAGGTTATACTTGCACGGATAAAAGACGTGGACACTGTAAGGACACGCAAGGTTGAGCTTGTATTCTACAGTATGGCAGAGGTAAGCTTTCTGAAAGCAATCATATTCTGTGAGGGCTGGGTACACCTCAGACATTGGCAATCAAGGTTGGTTGGGGTTTTGCATTCCTTTCCAGGAAGTAGTAGAAAGAGAAGAGGCCAAAACTTGAATATCCCAAATCCAATTTTGAGGAATGACGGTCTTGATAATCTGTCAAGCAGAGTTAGCTCTTCTTGTGCCAACCAATCCTGCGCTACCATCATACTCCATAATCATTGGAATCACACACATGAGAGATGGTTTACAGCCCACAGACCTCCTTGCAATGTGCCCATCATTTAGAGCAGGCGGCCACCTCCTCAGAGTTTAGATTCAGCTTGCATAAAATGGCTTGCCTCTACATTCAGCAATTCAAATCGAGGGCATTCGA
The DNA here is from genome assembly GCA_030704615.1 of Takakia lepidozioides. Lineage (NCBI taxonomy): Eukaryota > Viridiplantae > Streptophyta > Takakiopsida > Takakiales > Takakiaceae > Takakia > Takakia lepidozioides. The sequence goes on along the minus strand of CM060733.1, from coordinate 68,337,808 downwards.
TAGAGATTTTGTCACATCTTATGCCATGCTGCCCAGATGGAGAACCAAACCCCAGAACCTTGACAGGAGGAATAATGACTTTTACCTCCTTGCATCATCCAACAGAGCAGAAGTAGGGGTATAATGAACGAGTGTGAGGCAGATTAGCAAAGCCCAGTTCCCAGCACAAAGGGTTAAGAGCATCAGAAACCCATTTGGCAAGTAACGCAACGATTTGAGACTCCGGGTACCCACCATGTTTTCTTGAAAGCCCTAATTTCTTCCATGACACTAATTAAGCTCTTCTAGAAGGGTCCACAGATGGTGCCCCCTAGATGAAGTTACACATCAAGGCCTTGATCTGAGAGTGGAGGAGTAAGGCGACCAGGCTGCAGTAATCTGTTTTGGACGTATTGCAATGTCTAACAATCCCAAATCAAGCCCTTTCCACGGCTACACGAGATTAGAATTTATGGGGAGAGAGGAGTTTAATCCCCAAGGACACATATTTCTGTCATTACATGGGGTGTTGTGCTCTTTTGGCCATGGGTCACACCATAATGGTTGATATGGAAATTGAAGGCCATCTTGAGGGCCATCTGACTGCGAGTCACGCTGTAGGAGAGACAGAGGGAGGGAGAGTTGAACTTGTTGACTGCTGCGAAAATTGGCATTGATGGGTTTGGATAGTGATGTGTCTGAAGTTGGATGGACAGATTAGGATAGACTGCCATATTGCTGAATGAGTGTTGTGGAACTGGTAGGACGTGCAAGTAATGGGGTCGTTTGATGGGTGGACATATGGGAAACAAATGTCCCCAGAGAGCACTGGCACCCACACTAAATTTACTACAACAGTCAAGCTTTATCCTGGCCGGTGAGCTACACTCCGTTGCATTATTGACGGTCGTTGTTCAGCATGTGTTTGCAACCAATTTTAGGATGAGATGTGTGATGGGAAGGGAATCAGCCTTACGGTTGGTAATATTCCCCTTTCTTCATCTGCTTTGTACAATTTGGACATGTTCTATCAATTACTCTCTCTTTCTTTCTATTGGTTGGCCTTGCAGCGTTTGTACAAGAGGAAAAATGGCCAGCAAGTACATTCTAAGGAATAATAAGGGTGCAGTGGTGACTTCAAAGGTTGACACCGTCAAAAACTTTGAAACACACTACAGCCTTCTTGGCCGTGAATCTAACTCTAATAGAGAGGGGCCTTCTAAAGAATGGAAATACACAGTAGAAACAACTGATCCGCTATTCCAAGACAGTCCTGAATATCTCAAAGGGTTACAATACACCCATTAGCTCTTCTGAGGTCGTGGAAGCTGTAAAGCATCTAAGCAGCTATAAAGCAGGGGGACTTAATGGCATTGTCAATGAGCTAATTAAGTATGGTGTTGACCCTATGGTACAGGTCCTTGCCCTTCTCTTTGACCTTACTTACGAGACTGAAGTGATCCCCTTTTGTTGGAGACAGGGAGTCATTGTCAACCTGTAGAAGAAAGGCGACAGAGAAGAGCCTGGGAACTATCGGTGTATCATGCTTCTTAGCGCAGTTGGCAAGCAATTTTGTAGGATAGTAAGCACCCGTTTTGAGGGTGATCTGCAGTCTAGAGGTGTTTTAATGAAGGTCAGGCTGGCTTTCAGAGACCTAGGGGCTGCACTGACCATATCTTCACTCTAAGCCAGATGATCCAGGGAAGGAAAAGAGAAGGAAAGCCCACTTTTGTCTTCTTCCTGGATGTCAGAAAGGCTTATGACATAGTATGGAGTGACGGGCTGTGGCTCTAGCTTTGGTCCTCTGGGGTCAGTTGAAAGATGTGGAGGATGGTCCGCGACCTTTCTGCAAACACCAAAAGCTGTGTTACAGTCAATGGACAATCAATGAACACTTTCAAGAGCAGTGGGGAGAGGGTACAACCTTGTGCGATACCTTGATCAATATCAAAGAAGTTAGACCCCTCCAGGTCAGCTTCATCCACTAGGGTCAATTCTTCTGGACTAATATTCAGATACTTGAAAATCTCTTCTACCCTTTTCCGCCAAGACTTAGCCTGTTTGACATGACAGTCTTGCTTCCAAGAAATAGAGTCGATTATCATAGGCTATCCACGATCGGGCATGAGATTCAACTGACCCCACCAATTGACCTTAAATTCATCACGTTGAGAGCTTAAGGGATGTATGCCAAACTTGCCCCGAACAGCCACATTAGCTGTTCTAGAACAAGCCGCCATGCTTTCTTTGAGCACTGCGACCTGAATGGATTCTAGAGATTTAGCATGGTTCGAATTGTCGACCCACACAGCAGATGCGTACTCCAAGGTTGCAAAAAATGGTCCTTTTAACTTCAGTATTAATCCCGCTGGAGTGGAAAAATTTAGTGAGACCCAAAGCTTTGCATTTAGCTGATTGAATCACTCCAACTTGAGTCGATGAATGCCACCACTATGCATTTACTAGCATTAGCTTCTAGCCTCCACAGGTCAAAGAACCTCTTCGAACAATCAATCAGCTCCTGGAGGTCGGATGGGGTATCCCCTAGGCCTGCGAAGTCATCCGCAAACAAAGAGCTAGTATGGTGGTATCACCCACCTTTAGCCCAAACCCCCTCAACTTTCCACATCGTCAAGAAGCGTTATGTCCAAAGCCATGCAGTCTGATGCGGAAAGAATGTCTGATGAAAATGAAGTTAGGCTTAAAACTTCTCTGAACTCGTTTCCAGTCGGTGACATAGGCGAAGACCTTAAGGATGACTTGAAGGGCCTACCTACTCTCAGCACTGGACCGAAATTTAAACTTAGGGTGGGAAGCCTACCTTTGAACAATAAACAGATGCAGAAAGGAAGAGGAGATTGTAATTGCCCGATGTGCGGGCAACCTGAAGACAATTTCCATTTTCTAAGACATTGTCTGGGATATTCTGACCAGAGAGTGACCCTCTTCAGGACGATCAAGAACATTGGCTCTGCACTCTGTTCATCAACTTTCAAAATCTTGAGGCTGAGCCTAAAGCCCTGGCCTCTTGGGGTCTAATTGCTGTGCAGCTCACACACAGCAAGTTGATGGTTGTGTGAAGGGCTTTCTAGAGGATATCTGGAAAACCCGAACTAATTGTCTATATCCAGGTAAGATCACGCTACCGGAGTGAGCCCCTCACAAAGGTAGTTTCTATTCCTTTTTGTTCCACCCAAACTGGGGGCGAGGTCTATGGCCACAAGGCTATGGCAAACAACATTTTATGAGTACATTTTGTCCCATACAAGCCTGGCTCACCAGTGTGTACCGAAATATTTGCATTTGAATACCTCGAAACCTTCCAATTTACCTCCATAGTAAGGTCTGACCTCTAGAGCTCAAGTGTCTTTCTGATACTGGCTTTTGCAAGAAGTTGCCACGTGTGAGCATCTCTTTGATGAAGACCAATTTTGGTACTTTGCACGTCACTCCATTAACTCATTTACAGAACCAGGACTTGAGGCTGTGTGTGTGTGTGTGTGTGTGTGTGTTTTATTACGCGTTTGAGCTGAGTTTTATGCATCCAAGTGGGCAGAAACCCTCATATCACCATTCAACGGTTTCCAAAAGGTAATTGCTTTTACCGGCATTTACTTTTAATTAATGGTATGCCATCATGATTGTTCACATGGAAACAATCAACTAGAAGGGCCACCTCACACCAAGAATTTTTGGTCTCAAATATAATATTTGGGAGCCCAAAATGAATCAAGTGTGATTACCCTAATGACGTTGGGAACTATACAAATGTCAAATTTGATACTGTAGCCCCTAACCTCTCTGCATGTTGCTTTCTAGAATTTTTCTTTCTACTGCCAACATTCTTCTTTAATTGAAGTCAGACCAGGGCAAGGTATGACCATTCCCAAATGAAACAGGAAAAGAGGACAGAAAAACAACAGAGCGCAAAGCCTCCTTTGGCAACCACCGTACTAGTAAAAGATTGGGGGGAAACTGCCATGGGAAATAATGAACCCTAAAAGCACTCACAACAGAAACTTAAAGAGACCCATTGCGATGCAGAGCAAGGCCAGGGGGGCGTAGAAGCTGGAGAAGGAAGAGAGTTAGAAATGAGGAAAGAGAAGGATGGAATGAGAGAGGTTAAAGAGACAAGCCCCATCACGACTTCAAACTGTCCTGTTTGAGGGTATCAGCAGTGTTGCACTATAATGCTGACCTCTGTGATGTGCTGAAAGTAACCCCTCTGACTAACTTTGGCGGGCAAGCAGCCTGCAGACTGCCCTCCACCCTGTCCTCTTATATGGCCCATGCCTACCTCTTTCTAGATCCAAGGAGGTAGCAGAAGAACACCAACATGTCACAAAGAAAATGAAGAGGCAGGTAGTACAACAATTTCTTGTCGTAACACACACACATCCGTGCATGAGGATCCTGCGTGTGGACAGGTACAGTGTACACAATATCCGTCTACAGTATGCCTCATGTACATACTTAGAAAACTGAAAACTAATGCACTGAAAGGTAATCGTTCTAGGAAGGCTCATCTGCACCTGCTGCAATCAGTGCCGAAGTAAACGTATATCTGTGCAACAGTATCTCCCAGTAGACTGGCTTTCAAACTGAGACAATTGGATGAATGATGTTGTTGTCAGGTTTCTGGATCTTTTGCCTGGGATAATTTCAGTCTTAGCTTATTCTTGCCACTAGGATGTGACTGGCAGTATGGGTACTGAGTCGACTAGGGCATGGTCATGTTTTTTACATAATTTCAGCCGCTGGGATACCATGAATGCTGAATTCTTTTTGTTTTATGGCACATTATAACCTGCACAGATGTTCGTCGCTTACAATAATAAGAGGGAGATTACAAGAGGTTAAACAAGGACGTTCCCATCATCTTGATCTTTCTGACTATAATATGTAACTGTTGGATCCTCATGGACTATATGCACTTAGTCGATGAGCTAGACTCTGGATGTGCACAGCCTGAAGGTTCGTTATGCTAGAGTAACCCACCACTGCTTATGAGACATCTCTTAGTAGCTGGAGGGTCTATGTTCACAAGGCTACGGCAAACCAACTCTTATGAGTACATTCTTAGTAGGTGAAGGCTTGTAATGATGGGGTGGTATGAAGGTATGAGATCAAGTTTCTGGTGGATGGAGACTGGCAAGTATCGCCTGAGTTGCCAACAGTAGGTGAAGGCGTGACCATGAACAATGTATTGGTTATTGACTAGCCTCTTCGTCGCAACTCCAACAGGTCCCCAGTATTTTGTGTCTCTTTGGCATTGTCCTTCTATCTTTGTAAGTCTTCATTGCCTCTCTTTCCAGCATACATAGGAGCTGAAGCAGATGCCCGCACATGGTTAACATCCTGAAGGTTGCAGGCTGCAAAGGCAGTTATTTCTTTAGAAAAGCCATTAAAGTGTTTCACATTTCTTCGACGTTGTTTGTACCATTCAAAATCCAATGTACTTTCACCTGGTATAGTTACAAGAAGTCCCAAAGTGACAGTTATTTTGGAGTCCATTCCCAGAATTTGTTGCAAGGGAAATACGGGTTTTGTCAAACAAATTGGCGTTACGTTTAGAGTATTGTTGTAATGTTTCTTTCAATACATATCAACATAAAGACGGCATTCCTGATAGGGATGATTATTTGGGGAGGACCCTTGAGAACTATATTCGCATTATTGGAAGGGAAAAAATTTAAATCCCCGAGACAAGCCACAAGGCACACACTCGCATCAGCAAGGGTGAACGCACCCGAACTGGGAGTATCAAATGAAGGCCTGACCAGAGACCCGCATAGGGGCTGTGTTTGCACAGAAGCCACAAAGAAGAAATCCAAAACAAAATATTGGAGACCATGAATTGGAGACCTGCAAACCTGGTATCAATTATGTTGTTAATGATGAAGGCAATTTAATGTATGGTATTTAACCCTTAACTTCCTATGGAACCCGTTTCAGGTTTCATAGAAGATGATATATAAACGGAACTTTTGCCTATCTTAATATTTTTAGGTCGTTTCTTCAGCAATAAATGACCTGATGACATGGCAGGTCATCTCCAATTGGCACATGCCATTTGGAGAAAGTCTGCCAAGTCCAGAAATTTCCAAAAACCTCAGGGTGAGATGTGCTCTTGCATGGAGGGGGCCCCCGCAGAGTTGACTGCTACGCGGCCATCTTTGATTGGACAGCACTTCAGGCCACTTGGGGAGTCAATTTTTATAATTTCTACCATTGGATGTGGGCATTATTTGGAGCAAGGCGTAGGTGTGAAGAGAGTCACTTCCTCACCAGAGGGATTTGGAACTTCAGCAATATTTCATAGCATCTTGTGTAGGCCAAATCCCAAATTCTAAATCTTTGTAATGAAGGTAGTTTGAAACCCCCCCCCCCCCCCCCCCCCGGAAACACATACAAAGCACCCCCATGCCAAACCTGACATTTGCCCCTCATTTTTTGCATGGACATGTCATTCCTACCAAAGATTAGGAATATGTAGAATAAACACTCCACAAAAACCTAAAAACCTCTCAAATTAATTGGTCAAGGCTAAAAAACCATGTTTTCAAAAACAAAAACAAAAAATTCATCCTCTCTAAAACCATATTATCTCCCACATTTCAGGGTGAAACAATTGGTGAGTGCATGCCAGATGCGCACCTACGTGTAAGGTTCATTTTTCTGGATGATTTTTGATAGATAGTTAGTCTCATTTTACTGGGCATGGGTAGTAATTTTTAGGTGTCAAAAAATGAACCATGTATGAAGTTAAGGGTTAAAGTTCTTTGTATTGACCTTTTTTTTCCCCAACTTATTCATGTATTTGTAGTCTTTTCATTGTTTGTTGGTTTTGTCTCCTTTGCTACAGTGCAGAGATTAGACACTTTGCATTTTTAGATGTTGCTTCCAGTGTGATGAGGGGTCTTGCCAATAGCTAGGGTTTTTTTAATTTATTTTCAAAATTTCTAATCTAAATGAGGTGACCGCCTACAAATAGAGATTGCGATTGTGGATTATTGCTTATGACCACAATATCTATAAATTATAGTTATAAAGTCCTAAGGTGGCCATATATTAATTGGTTGACCCAATTTCCATTTTTTTTGAAGTTGTGTTGGCCATAATGGTTTACATCCAACATACATTTATGTTGTTCGATACGGCCTTGTGGTTGTAGACTCCACGCCCATTTTGAGTGAAACCAAAAAAAAAACAGATACTACTGTTGTGAGGGGCTCAATCCGATATTGTGATTTATCTTTATAGAGACAATAAGTTGGTTTTCCAAATATCCTCTAGGAAGCCAACCTTTTACGCAAGCATGAACTTCTTGTGTGTGAGCTGCCCAACTATTAGACCTCAATAGGGTCAGGACTTTTGGCTCAACCTCAAAATTTTGAAAGTTTGTGAACAGAAGTGTAGGGACAATGTTTGTATACTTTTGAAGAGGGTTACTCTCTGATGAGGATATTTCAAACAATGTATTAGAAAGTGGATATTGTCTTTAAATTACCAACACATCGGACAATTACAATCTCATCTTCTTTTCTGCATTTATTTTTTGGTTCAAAGCTAGGCTTCATATCTTAAGTTTATCATTCTTGTGCCAAGGGCAGGTAGGCCATTATCTGCATGAAGGTCCATATTTGCCAACTCCGCAGATGATGCTATTACATCCTCACTTTTACAAAGAGTAGTTGCTAGTCTAAACATAATAGCTAGTCAAATTTCCAACGTTGCAATCGTCGTTGTAGAAAACAATGGGATTTGACAAATTGCCATAGCCGCCCTCAACAACATATTGGCTGCACTTTGCTTGTAGCATACCTCGTTGAATTCTTCCGAATAACACTAAAAGTGCTGTCTGTGGCACAATTGGGTGAGATGCAGGTATTGTCTCTGCCAGTGTAAAGGACTGTGGAAGCTTTGTCTGACCACTTACTTGCTTCCTCTCTTTATCCACATACATTCATTTTGGCTGAGGAGCATAAGTTGTTGCTTGAGTAATAGCAGTGGCAGAGTCCACATGCAATGGTCCTGCAAATTTGGCTCCATATATGACACAAATATCAATTTGATTTTCCTTAGGCAACGCAGCTGTAGGATTAGGCTGTTATGGAGATGGAGCTTGAACCTAAGACTGTCTCACACCTCACTTCGGTAAACTCTCCTTCATGTCAAGTTATTCACTTTGATACGTGCGCCTAACTCCCAAACTGACCGCCGGACCAACTTAGAGGTTTGGCTACTCACCGGGACCTAACGGTCCCCCCCTTGCTCCCCCACTCAACCCTCGACTCCGCGGGCTGAATGAAAATTCTCTAGTTATAGGCAGTTCGGAATAGCTCCCCACATTTTGGTCGTTTTTCAGCTCGCTAACTTGCTTCCCTAGCTTTTGGTCGCTTAACGAGCTTGCACCTTTCATGAGGTCACTATTCCCTATATATACTTCGAGAGGTGTCGGCGGGGGTCTCACAAACAACCCAAGTTTTTTTGGGTGAACGAACCTCAACTCCATGTGATGAGTCGCGGTGAGTCTTGGCCCACCTACCACGGTCCCAATGGATCGTGTTGAGCCCCAAGACTCCCCACGACTCCCACCACAAGGCCTCAGCCCCGCGGTGAGTCTTATGCCACCTCCACTATGACTCCCTATGCTACGACCACCCCCACTCGGAGCCCCACCGCAACCTGGTTGCAGGGCTCCATCGAGGTTTGCTATTCCATGAGCATGAGCATGAGCATGAGCGTGAGCGCAAAAGCAACGCACTCAGGTTTCATGTGCCCACCAGCAAGAGTCTCCCAATAACGACAATGTACGGAAAACCAATATTAAATTCCTATTATATTAATAATATTGTAATTTATTTTTTACAATATATTGCCAAGAACTGTAAGGAAACAATGTTGTGTTTCATGTGTCTGCGCATGGATTCTTCTGCTGTTTGTGGACATAACTGTGCCGAAATAGAAGGTGGATCCGCCAAATCCGCGGAATTACATGCACAAGGACCGTTAAGTACAATGCCTATAACGGTGCACACACTAGTTTCTGCATATCCGATATGGGAATAAAGGCACAGTTATAGTGGACAGGGGGAACCACGAAACTTACAGTCTGGAATAAAGGCATAGTTATAGGAAAACAGTGCGCCTCGACACCACCAAAAAAAATAGTTTCGGATCCACGAATGGAATATTGTTTCCGGCATAGGGGGTAAGGTAGGCAAATACATGTTGGGACATACAAAATGGAGAAATCGAATCGAAAATGGTACTGCATGCATGGGTCACGGTCATTCTAAGAAAGAAAATGTCAAAACACCTAGAATACAGACGCCAAAATAGAGTGCAAAGTCCCATGAAACCTCTTCCGATAACCTCAGTAGATATTTCCAAATACTATCAGAACCTCGTCTGTTCGACACGAATAGAATGGACATGGACGCATCTTGAACTTTGTGTCCCTTAAGGTAATGTGTCCATACCAAGAAGCTTAATGACCTCGTTGTAACTCAACGTTGTGTATGTATGAAGTCATGTGTGCTGGAGATACACTTCAAGCGTTTCAGGTAGATATAGTAGAGATGCTTGCACGGGTAGTAGGCGCCCTTCTCCGATTCCATTGTCAAGAAACTGCAACAGTTGTAGGTAGGAAGTTCAGAGTGGTAACAGTGTACACCTCCTTGCGTGCAGCCGATCCAGCAGTGGACAGCAGGAACGTCTTTGAATCCCTGAATTGTACACGCGGTGGCAAGCCGCTTCGTAAATCCTCTGGCATCACATCCTGGTATTTCTCCAGGATCCCCTTGATCCAATATGGGCTCGGCTCCCTATCGACTTCTCCTTCCACTTGTCTCATGTAAAGCAAAAACTGGGGCTCGTGCGGCTCCTCCACGGCCCCACTCCTTTGCTATCAGCAGGTTTATTCGCCCTCCCACTCGGTTGGGCGTTTTCGACACCCGTAAAACTTCGCCACCATTCCCACACGATAGCGTGACTATTCTCTTGCGGCCATCTATGACCGCTCCGGATTTGCCCAAAAAGGTCATCCCCAAAATGAGATCCACTCCATTGATCTCGCAAATGGTGAAATTCTCACGTCCCTCCCAACTCCCCAGCTGAAGAGGAACATCGAACGCCACCCTCGTCGCCAGTTGTGGTTCTCCTTTGGCATAACGCACTTCAATAGAGGCCCCCACATCATTTGTCGGGAGCCCCAGCTTCCGTGCCATTGCCGGTGTTATAAAGGAGTGCGACGCTCCTGTGTCCACCAACAACGACACGTTAGTTCCGGAAATTATCCCGCTCACGAACATTAACTGACTCCCTTAACGCAATGCTCATGTCTCCTGATACAACTCACAAGAGTAGTTGCCTACATTGCCAGTCTTGGCGACCACCGCCTCCACCAAGCGGCTGATGGAGTCTTCGGACAGCTCCGTGGTCACCCGAGTCTTGTTCAATTGTCGGGGTTTTGCGCACTTCTTTGGCCATGTGCCCGGGCTCCCCGCAATTAAAGCACACCCCATCAAAGGTCGCCTTCTGTCCGTTATAAGCCGCTGCATCTGATTTTTCTTTCGGAGCACCGGGTGCCACCTTGACGTGCGAAGGCCCTCCCTTCGATTTCCATGTGTCATTGTCTCCGCGTGGCCTATCCCACTTCTTTTCCAGTCGCAAGGAGTCACCCTCCCGCTGGACCTTCTTGTGGTTCAGCTCCGTACGACCATGTCTTTCGCCCCTAGGGACATCCGAGAAACATTCAGCCCTTTCAATTGCCTCGTTCAAAGTTTTTTGGTGGCCCCTCCTCCAACTTCCATGGCCCATGGGACCAGTCCCACCGCAAAGTTGAGGACCATTTCTGGTTCGACCATATCCACGACTTCGAGCAACAGCACATTGAAAGCCTGAACATATCCCTAAATGTCATCCGTTTGCTTCAAGTTCCTCATCTTGTCTCGGGCGAGTCAAGACGCGTTGGGGGGCACAAACTGTCTTTTCATAAGTTCCTTGAACCCACTCTAGCTCAAGATTTCTGGGTTTGGCCCTTGGTCATGAAGGCGCTTCTGCCACCATTGTTGAGCATAGCCCCTCAAATAGGTGGGAGCCACTTCCACCCGATCCTTGTCACTCAACTTGGCCGCCTAGAAGTAGTGCTCCAGCTCCAAGAGCCAGGTGTTGAGTGCATTTTTTCGGATGCCCTCAAAGATGTCGGGTTCCTTAGGCTTCACCTTAAACTTTGCCTTAGTGGAAGTGGCATTAGCCGCCCTCATCACGTCTTTCAACGTCCCGCCAAACTGCGCCAACAACCTTTCCCAAAAGGCTGCTGGAATGGGAGACATTTGTTGGTCTGGCGGAGCCACTGGGAAGTTCTCGGGCTCCGACTCTCCAGATGTCTCCCGTTCTCGAGTGGCCTCACTTTTAGAAGCATAAATCGCCTCTTCCATTTGTCGCTTCAGTGACACGTCGCCCCCCACCGGGCTCACCAGGATCATCGTCTTTCGGGCCGTTCCGCTTTCGCTTTGTCTTGCCCGACCCCATGGTGACGCCGATCTCAAGGACAACCGCGTACTGAATTCTAAGCTCTGATACCAAGTGTCGCGCACCTCACTTCGGTAAGCTCCCTTTCAAGTCATAGTTACTCGCTTTGGTGCGCGCGCCTAACTCCCAAACTGGCCGCCCGGGCCAACTCGGAGCTTCGGCTGCTCACCGGGGCATAACGGTCCCTCTCACACTCCCACTCGACCCTCGACCTGTTGGGCTCAGTGGAATTCCCTTTGGTAGATGGCAGTCCGGAACAGCTCCCCACACCTTGGTCGCTTTCCGGCTCGCACACTTACTCACTAGTTTTCGGTCACCAACGGGCTTGCACCGTTCTCGGGGTTATGACTCCCTATATATACTTCTGTAGGTGTCCTTGGGGGTTCCACAAGTAGCCAAGTCCAAATCTGGTGCACCACCACTCAGACCCTCGATCGTCCCTGTGGTGAGCCGCGGTGAGTCTTGGCCCACCCACCACGGCCCCAATGGACCGTGGTGAGTCCCAAGACTCCCCACGACTCCCATCACAAGGCCTCAGCCTCATGGGGAGTCCTATGCCACCCCCACTACGACTCCCTACGCTACCACCATCCCTCGTGGAGCCCCCACCACCGCTACCCGGTTTGTGGGGCTCTACCTAGTGAGCGCCACCGCCTCCTTGAGTGCCTTCGGCACTCAAGGGTGCTTCAACCCCCTTTCCAATTTGCTGCCACTGCCCCCACCACAGGGGCAGCCCCTCTTGTGTCTCAACCCCCCGCCCTCAAGGCAAAGGGGCGTGACACACCTCCTCTTTGATAATATCGTGGGCCTGTTGAAAAGCGATTCTGGAATTGCTTCTAGCGACGGGGTGGTCATGCTTTCCGATGTGAATGCATGCTCTGGTGCACGCTGGGCCGACGGTCCCGACGTAATACTGTTTGGCATTGCACACGGATATACACGTTGGGGCTACGTTGCAATGGGCACACTTGAACGTTCCTGGAGGAACTCTACCTTGAGGCCAAAATGGGGTCGACGAATTGTCAATCCAGTCTGTCTCATTCCGGGTGCCTTTGCTCGTGTAGTGGTAACATGTGCTCGAGAAACATTTCAGATGTCCAACACATAAGACATATCTCACACGAACTCCATCACCCAGATTGGACGAGGAAATTTTGGTGACACACCATGGGTGGCCGTCATGTTTCCTGTTCATTCCTGCCAGCATGCCGTCGGGGCCTGCGCCAGGCGACACTAGAGGGAACTCGTAGATAGCATTCCTATCCACAACTTCAGGCAAAGTCTCCACAGAATTGATTGGAGTTTTGTCGTAATCAAGCATAAGAAGGTCACTGGAGCGGGAACCCGCAGTCTTCATTCTCCGCAATATGTCAATTACTGAGCGGACAGAAGTTGAGTCCAAGGGTGTGTGCTCATTGTCTGCCGACATCTGCACACTCCTAGTGACGGAGGACTTCGACACATACGATGGAAGGACCATACAGTCTTCATCATCACTGGATAAGTTGTGGACGACTGTTTCCCTGCGAAGTGCACCCACCGACGAGCGATGGAGCGGCACCTCTTCCGATTTGGTTTCCCTTTTCACATGTTTCGGCTTCTCTGCTTGTGAGGAGGTGCCCACATCCCTCACGGCAAACTTCACATCTTGCACGCCAGTCCCTCTTGTGGAAGGAGACTCAGCCAAGTTCCAGCATATGAACTCTTTAGGCACGATTTCACCAATTGCACTGTACCGTCTCGATTGAGAAGCTGGGAGCCGCCATTCTTTGCCGTTGCCGAAATCTGCAATGCAGAATGACGGCACTTTCCAAAAAATTCCCATAAGCATCCTTCGTCTCCTCTTCCAAGAACACCGTTCCCGGACGGAGGCCGAACTTGACACACAAGTACTGCTCAGTGACAATTGCAAATCCATTGTTGCAGGGTATTTTAGCTTTCAGAGAATGAGGATGGAAGTACACGTTTACCCAAACACGAGCGTCCATGTTGAGGACAAGAACTCTCTTTATGCTCCACAGTGAAGTCCTGCATTCGGCGCCAAAATTCGGATGAAGATGTCGGTGATGAAACCCATGGTCCACGAGACGGATGAGTTTCGGCAACGAAATTAGGATAAACATGTTCCTCATTAATCTTATTCTGCACGCGAGGGATGGTTTTCTACCCCGCAATTTGGTTGAACATGTTGGTGGTGAAACTCATTGTGCACGCCACGGATGGATTTCGACGCCGAAATCCGGATGAACATGTTCGTGATGAAACTCATGATGCACCCGACGGATGGATTTCAGCACCGAAATCCGGATGAAAATGATCGTGATGAAAGTCATTCTGCACGCGACGGATGAATTTCGGCGCCGAAATTTATTTCAATTGTGGTTTTTCGGCCAAGTCTCAAAGCAAACCAAAATCATTTGGAGGCAAATGATTTATGCGTCTGTTCATTTATTTGTGATTAATCGTTAATGGTGAAAAGGATAAACCAAAGGTTCCTTGATCAAAAAAAAATTGAATGATTTGAAATTTTGCCAATATGTTCTGCATGCCTCTTACATGGACCGGACAAGTATGAGATCAATAAAAAATGGTTCACAGGAGGAACCAATGGTTACTTGATGTGACGATTTCTGAATGCTTTCAAACTTTGCCATTGCATTGTACATGCCCTCTAAAAGGTACCGGACAAGTATGAGTTCGATTTAAAATATTGCAATGGGTGAACCAATGGTATCTTCATTTAGCAATTTTTGATTGTTTTGAAACTGTGCCAGTATATTGTACATGCCGTCAAACATGTACCGAACAAGTATGAGGTCATTCAAAAATGGTTCAAAGGATGAACCTCGTATTTCCAAAAATTACGTAGACTATACAGTGGGTTGCACATTTAAGTTTTCGCAACCTGAGACCTTTGGCCTACTCCCTACGTTTCTAGCCTTTCTAGTCATCTTCATCTAGATTTATTACTTCGTTGTCGTCATCTCCAGATGTTGATGAAGATGCTCCGGGTGTAGAGGACGTGCCTCCACCAGTACGGAGAGCTCGAGCCTGGGCTCGAGTGGTCAAAGAGGGACCCAGTGTTGTGTGGTTCACCCTTGCCATCATGCGTAGCGTTCTAGGCGAGTGCTGACTCTCTTTCACATTTTCCAGAGCCGGGTGTGTCGCTCTTGCTACGGCGGCATGCAATTTTTCAATTAAATCCGATATGTCGGCAAGAACACCCCTGGAATATGGGCAACTTGGTCACGCCATGTGTTCTGCCAATACTTTAGAACACTCGTGATGGCAGCCTTGAAATTGTCCAACACCTCCTCCTGCTGGGGGTCTCTGTGCAACTCTGGAAGAAATGGCCCATCATCCCGACGAGGCACCCAGTACGTCTCATTCATATCCTCCCAACGGATGCTAGCGGCCTCCAACTCCCTCAGAAATAGGTCTCTCCCAATTGGTTCGCGATTGTATGGGTTGTTTTCTGTTGGCACTCACGGATCCTCAAGCAGTCGGAAGAATCTTTGTCTGGTACAGCTCCAATGCCCTCCCAAGTTCCGGCAAAAAAGCTCCATTTGGACTGGGTCTCGTATGCCTCTAGCACGCACGGTTATTTCCCAGTTGGATGTCACCCAAAAGGTCACCGGATCTTTAACCCTAGTAACGTCTTCGCATCCAAGGCGTGCATCTCTCTTGGAGCATCCCATGTCATTGTCTCCCCCCAGTGCTGCCAATTTAAAAAATCGTAAGGTAATACATCCAATGGCATGTTGTACCGGTTGTACTCGTATCCCGTGGGCATATTGTCTTGCAACCCAAACAACTCGTAGAAACGTCGATGGATTGGTCCATGGCAGTCAGGGCATTGGCTGGCTTGCATGGCTGCCAATATGAGACATGTGGGATGTAACAAATGGCCACATGAACCAAGCATATAGCCTCCCTCCGGTCCATAAGGGTTTAGGCACATTGTGCACACCGTACCATCTGTTACCCATGACGCTGGATTGCTCTGTGGTATCCACGTCCGTTTATCCTCATTAATGCAGGATGACATCCTCGGCCTGGTGTCCCACTCCTCCTCTACTTCCAAATCCTAGTTTATGCTGTTATTGGTATTGGAAATTGTATGCACACAATGCTCAAACATGGCATGCACATCACCCCATGTGGTGAATCCAGTGTACTTCGACGTGAATACATCACGCACAGTGTCGTGCCTTTGCAAATTAGCATAGATGTTATCTACGCTTCGATTCGACAAACGTGCTGCACGTTGGAGGGAGGACAACGCTTATTCTATCCGTGTTTCCCGCGATGCTAGATGGCCCGCCCATGTCACCCAATTCCGCCAATTCCCCTTCAACCATGGCCACGATCGGATTTGCATGACATTTGAGTACCGATATGCAACAGCCCTAGCTTGCTCGCATTCCCCCACAAGCTGCTCTAATTCATGTTCTTGGGCCGATGTAATTTGCACGGCTGAACATTCCCCAATTTCCACTATGGGGTCATTTCCTTTTCTTGCCCTCTCCGCCGCAAGTCTTTCTTCCTCAACCCTCACCGGGTCCAGTTCAGACGTTTGCACTTCATTCCCATGCCCGATTGAGTCAACCCCGTCGATGACGCGGTCAATGTCCACTGGTGGCATATTCAAACACGTCAATATGTCTTGCTCGTTGGTGATTGGCCTCGAGTCCTGAAGCACACCGCGTACGCTGTCGAGAGTCCCCAACCCCATTCTTTCCAGCAACTTTGCTAGTTGCCACCGTTGCAAATGAACAATGTCCTGCAGGTCTTTGATGTGATGTTCATGTGCGGCCAACTGTTCCTCCAACGGAGAGCATACCTCGCCCCCCTCCACCTCAGACGTTGAAGGCCCGGCTTCGGAGACCTGTTGCGGCGTATAATCTGGAGGTTGGTCTGCATTTCCTCCTTCTTCCACATCGTCGTTTCCATCCGCCTTTCCTCCTTCTTCCACCTCGCCGTTTCCATTGAACCGTATGATATCCTGCCCCTGACGTATATACAAGTCTGGGATATCAGAGAACATGTATAGTCTAGTACGCTGTCTCGCAGTGGCAGTCTGTCAATCCACCGGTCGCAATAAAATCAACTTTGTGTACAACATGGCCGCAAATAAATACGGGACCTTGTTGTTGACGAGCGGTTGACCCCACAATGTTGTATGTACCACCTCTGCCCTGTGGCGGAAATGCGGGTTGGCGCAGGAATGCAAGCTAGCTTGATTTTGTTTGGTTTGTGGATCATGCCTATCTCTGGGCCACAAACGATTTATGTGACATCAGTCCACAAATTTCCTGCAATCACCAAACGACCACTGCTGCCCCAACTTCCAAACTTCCCAACCTGGTTCCGCAAGAATGTTGGGGTCATTGTATATGTCCCAACGAAGTTCGCGCCTAGCCCCTTTTGGTTTTTTTTTGGGAGGTCCAGGTTCATTATCGTCATCCCTGGGATGACCTCCTCTGTCTTCCTCCTCCGCCATTTATGGCTTTGGCTTACCCCTACTCGACAGGTGTTTGCTAAGAAAAATGCTCTCCCAACCCTCCTAAATCGTACCTAATCCTACTCCCTAATGAATCATCCCCAAGTACTAGAGGCACGTATCACTCCCTCGGCAGTTCTAAGTGATATGACGCAATATGAAAAAAACGTGGGTGCTAGAGGAGGGCTTCCCGGGAGGTACTCAGCATCGATTTCGTAGAATCCAACGGCCCAAAATACCCCCAACCCAACCAATAGCACCCCTCTCCACTTGGACTCAATGACAATGAATGCAACATCCCATCGCCTACCAAGTCCTGGTGTGGAGAAAAGTGAGGTAAATAATGGCCTCCAAGGCCTTATAAGTCCCCCCTCCACACTCGGGGCGCGCGTTGTTATCATGACTGCGCACGCTAGTAATAGCTGCGACCGCCAGCAGGGGTGGTCGCATATTTTTTTCTTTTCTTTATTATGTGCGACCACCAGCAGGGGGGTGCTCGCAGAATTTTTTTTTTTTTTTAATAGGTGCGACCACCAGCAGGGGGGTGCTCGCAGATTTGTTTATGTTTTTTAATGGGTGCGACCACCAACAGGGGGGGTGGTCGCAGATGTTTTTTTTTTTAATCAGCAGGGAGGTAGTCGCATAATGTTTTTTTTTATTAAGCGCGACCACCAGCAGAGGGGTGGTCGCAGAGATTTTGTTTAAAACAAATAGGTGCGACCACCACCTGCTGGTGGTCGCACTATTTTCTTTTTCTTTAATAGATGCGACCACCAGCAGGGGGGTGGTCGTAGGGGGTGGTCGCATAATTTTCCGATTTTTTTAATATCTACCAACAGTCAGTAGCTCAGTTGGTTAAGTGCACCGAGTGCGACCCGGACGATTCTGGGGTCAAATCTTGCTACTTGATGGGTGTGGTATAGTTCGTGTGTGGTGCCCCATTGCTACGCAAGGTCCAACGGCCAGTTGCCTCTGAAAACGAAAGAACAGATGGAGATCATGATTCTAGCACTGATAATGGGAACGGGGGTGAAGTGAGTGGGGACGAATATTTTGTACTAGACGTGAGATCATACCATCGTCGTCGTGGCAAACGGAATTAGGTACAGCTATAACTTCTGTGACCTGTCACATGATGTGTAGTATGTTTCCATGGATATCCATGTTTCAGTTTGGGTATATGCATACGTGTACGGGAATAAAAATGGTGGAATATGTGTACCCAAGAAAGGGTTTGGTGGTTGTGCGTGTGTTTGTGTTTCGTCATTACCTTTACATTGTTGATTTCCTATTATGGTTTCGAAAGCCACAAAAGCTGGGTGCAGCTCCCAACATTCATCTTCCCCTTCACAAATCCATGGGGAGTTGATACATGTGCTTTTCATCTGCCTCTCCAAACATACATATAGGTGCAAGGGGACCAACCTCCTGGTGGTCTCACCTATTTTTTTTAAAAACAATTGTGTGACCACCAGTAGCGGTCGTCGCAACTGTTAAAATAAAAGAAAAATGTTGCGACCACCCCCCTGCCCGTAGTCGCACCTATTTACTGATTTACTGATTACCCCTGCTGGTGGTCGCAAATTTTATTTTATTTTATTTGGGAAACACCTGGGAGCGACAACTCACAAATCAGGCCCCTTAGTAGTGAGAGGAGAAAATAACCTCTTTCATTTATGATCCTTGGAGTACGTTCAGTTGTCTTTCTGGTCGATTTTCCACTCCTATCATGAATACCATCTAGGGTATCAGGCCTGTTCACAGGTCGGTCACCAACAAAAGGTTGCACAATTCTCTACCGTTTCTGGGCTTGTTCCGGATTTCGTGGTGGCCTTGGCGTAGGTATCGTATGAGGAAGGCTACTCGCACGTACATCAGAGGGGCCGACATGAGAGGAAGTGGCATGAGATAGACCAGCGAGGGTCGAGGGAGCACGGTTCACATGCGGACGTCGTCAGGCCAGATGAAACGACAATGGCCGGTCGTCGTCATCCGATGGTTCGACTTGCAGAAGTCCCGCAGCAAAAGAACCATCTCCCAGGATCGGAGTAGCGATGGAAGGAATTACATGAGGGGGAGAGAGACTAGATGGACCAGCATGGGATGGACCGGCTTGAGAAAAAGAAACATGAGATGGAGCGGGGTGAGATGAAGCACGGTTCACAGGGGCACGATATCGGTGAAGGAATGACAACGGCCGGTTGTCATCATCCGATGATTCGACCTACACATCTCCCGCAGTCCGTGGAACTCGTGGTGGGGGAGAGTTGACCTCAACTTCATTGTTGAGAGTGTGCTCCACTGGGGGAAGGGGGTCCGCAATTGGGATGACACCATGTCGCAGTTCATCAACAACAAGGTCATCGAAGGATGGATGCATTGCAACATCATCGTCATTAAATTCATATGGGTCATGTGGAGGATTGCCCACATCATCGGACCCATCCCAACCGTCGGAGTCGGAGTCCCTCGCGGTGTCAGTGTCATCATTGCTGCTAGATTGGACCTCTGAGGCAGATTTTTCAGACAACAGATTCTTCTCGTACCATGCAGATGCGTCACTTGCTCTCCTCTCTCGCAGTAGCCTACAATTTGTGTAGACATAAACCAATTTGTCAGCCCTGGCAAGATTCAACCTGTTGCGAATCTTGTTGTGAACAAACGAGTAACTGCTCCAGTTTCGCTCACAGGACAAGACAGAGCACACTTGAGCAAGAATACGCTTTGCAATGGGAGCTAACGTTCTTGCTCCAGCTCCAATCAGATCCCACCATTCATGTGGCAACATGTTCATTGCTTTTGGATCCGGCATGTCATGGAAACGATTCTGCCGATCCGAGAAACACTGGTACTCGGACAACGCTTGCTCTGTCATGTTCAAGGGCGCAAGTTGCATGATGACCCATACAAGCCCGACTTTGGCATCTACATCGTCTCTCAAATCCGTATTGTCCAACAAGAATGGATTCAGCAAGGCCCCCGCATAATGCAAGTCCGTGCGAACCATTCGTTTGCGGTCGTAAAATGCATCCTCGGTCCTTGCCGCCAAATCATCGTCCATAGAAAATGGAGGACGCCTCAAGGATTGCACGTGCTTCTCAAGGTTTTCCAATATCAACCATGTTTTACCCATTATTGGTTGTTTTCCATCAAACTCCCGCAAAACAATCAACACCGGCTTCACCATGTACACAAAATTTGCACATTTCACCCAGAAATCGTCGGAGCGAATGATTGCGCGGACCCTCCGACTTTTGCTCAAAGACTTGGACTTACGAGAGTCGCGTAAGGTGCCCACATACGCATCCCATTGAGGGTCAATGATCACCTGCTCCAAACCCGCCCTCACAGTCACCAGTCGATCCACCATCAAAAAGTTTGTGGCATAGCGGGTTTCACCCGGGTTCCTAAGGCTGTATTTGGGTTCATGCTTTCTAAACAATGCTAGAGGGATGTGATGTGTGCGAATGAACGTCACAACCGACTTTGCCCTTTTTACTAGTTGTTTCATCTATGATTCTTTTCCCCAATCCTCCAAAAGGAGATCAAAGATATGAGCACCACACCCTTGGTAATATAGATGGGGATATCGTACCATCAAAATATCGGCCATATTAACCATGTTAGATGCATTGTTCGTGCACACTTGGACAATTTTATCAGCTCCAATTTTATCGATGTAACTCGTCAACAACCCTGCTTGATAACGTGTATCTTTTCTCTCCCCGCTTGTGTCAACGGATCCCAAAAATTGTTCCCTCCGCAGGACAGACCAGCATGACATTGAACAGTGGTCGATTAGTAACAGAACTCCAACCGTCCGCACATATAGTGTTTCCATATTTCCGGAGAGAATCACCTGTCTTTTCATTCATCTTTTGGGTGAGGTCAGACATAGCCTCTTCTAGCAATCCTGTGCGGAGATCGCGATAACTCGGAGATGTGTATGTGGACTTGGAATCGGACGTGGCTTTGACAGCAGCCACAAACGCAGGAAGCCTCAAGACATTGAATGGAATATTGGCCTCGTAGAAAAACTGGGCCCACTTCTTATCCAGAGTCCTCTTGTGTGACAAATTTAAGCCTTCTTGCATTGATTGTTGCCTCAATGGTCTGGTCCGTACAAGTGCTGGCGTACAATCGGGTGTTGCTCCTGACCCACCGGCTTCTCCACGAACAGTAGACGCCTCGCAAGAATGCCCCTGGGTACAACTCTGAGGGACAGTTTGATTCGAACCTGGAGTGTTTGGCTCAGAAGCCGCGGCCACATCAAGAGACGGTGGGATATTGCCTCCACATTGGGCAAAGTGGGCTTTCACTCGCATGGAGGCTTTTGGGCACAAACTAACCCCTGCATTCTTCCCATCTCTGTAGCCCAGGTGATATAACAAGCGATCTTTGCGACCCGCCAGCTTCAATGCACAAAGATTGCATTGAACACCGTCCTTTTTGTGCGGGTCTATGGTGAACCAAGGGATCCACTCATCCCTCATCCTCACACCCAAAACCCTAACCACAGACTTAAGGTTGAACGAAGAACACTAGTCTACTTGGTAGATTTGTCAAGAGCAATAGAAGTTAGAACAGAATGCGATGGCCCATCACTACGGCATCAATCCAAATGGATCAATGCACCATGTAGTATTGTGCTTTTCGACAATTTGCTGCAATGGCTCTGGTGGAAGCCACAACAGCAAACGGTCCGCACCCTCCTCTTGGGCTTACACTCTTGCTCAAGGAATAGAGAACAGTCACTCGCCACAAAAGTGTTTGCCACAAAAGAAGTGAGGGGCATTGGGACCACCTTATATACCCTCCAGCCTCCAAGCCTCACACGCTCGCCGAATCAGATTGAATGTTGCGACCGCTCCAGGTCACACGAGGAAGTCGCATGTTATTTTTTTTTAAAAACTGCTGCGACCACCCTTATGCTGGTGGTCGCACCTATTAAAAAATAAATAAAAATCTGCGACCACCCCCCATGCTCGTGGTCACAGAGATTTTTTTTTTCTGCAACCACCCCCCTGCTGGTGGTCGCACCTATTAAACAAATATAAAATTTCTGCGACCACCCCCATGCTCGTGGTCACAGAGATTTTTTTTTCTTAAAAAAAAAAATTGCTGCAACCACCCCCTTGCTGGTGGTCGCACCTATTAAAAACAAAGAAAATTTCTGCGACCACCCCCCTGCTGGTGGTCGCACCTATTAAAAAAACAAAAAATGCTGCGACCACCACCATGCTCGTGGTCAAAGAGAATTTGTTTTAAAAAAATAAAATAAAGAATTATGCGACCACCCCCCTGCTGGTGGTCGCACTTATTAAAAAAACAGAAAAATGCTGCGACCACCCCCATGCTGGTGGTCGCACCTATTACAAATAAAAGACAACCACTTTGCTAATGGTCGCAACTATTAAAAAATAAGATAAATTCTGCGACCACCACCATTTGGAGGTCGCACCAATTTAAGAATAATGATTTAAAAATGACCTCAACTATTGGCGGATGGAGTAATTTATAAAACAATTCATTCACTTGCCAAGGTGTCGCTTGGAATACAACGTGTCCACCTACGTGACATATTTTTCACCTAACTCATGTTTTACTGATTTTTCGGCAAAACTGACGTGACGTTGGTCGCGTCAGCATCAGGTCCGACGTGACGTCACTGACGTGTGCAACCCTGGCCCGGGCGTAAAAAAAAAAAAAAAAAAAAAACTACTCTGCATTGCAGAATTAGCACCGTCCGGGGGTCGCAAAGTGCGACACCTAGACGTCGCAATTTAAGGGGGTACATTTGAATTTAGGCGGGAATGAATTTGAAATTTGAATTTCAAAAACTTGTTGACCATTGACTTCGGTTCTGTCTAATGACAATATGTTCATTGTTCTACATATATCATGCAATGCATACTTGAACCTAAGACCTACACGTTATAACATTTCTAAGACACTACAGACTAACCAACACACCTACGCTACATCTATGTATCACAAAAGCAATATATATATATATATAAAGATTTCCTTCAAGTTCCTTTTAAGGGGGTCCCTCTTGTGACGCCTGGGAGTTGCAACCTCCACAACCTTAGTGCCCAGCCCCAGCCCCAGCCCCAACGTCGTCGCCGTTGTTGCATCCCCCCACCGCCAGGCGCCCCAAGCGACGTCCTTGTGATGACCTAAGTTGACTACAACACCATTGCGACCCTATGTGGCAACGCCGTTGCGACCCCCTGGCGTCGCAGCGTTGGCCGTCCCAGCGCGGGCGCCCCCAACGACGCTTTTCTGAAGTTGAGGGCCGCAAAGCAAAAAAAAAAAAAAAAAAAAAAAAAAAAAAAAAACTCTCATTGTGGTGATGCTGTTGCGACGCCCTGGCATCGCAGAGGCGCCCTCAGTGACGCTTTTGCGACGCCGAGGCGTCACAACGTTAAAAAATAAATAATTTATTTATTTATTTTTGATTTGCAAGAAAAAAAAATCCGTCGCAGCGAGGGCTTTTTTTCCCCCTTCATGCAACGGCTGGGCGTCGCAATGGTGTCGCAGCAGGGGATTGCAACGCTGGGGCGTCGCAAAAAAACGCCGCGGGCTCGGCGTCGCAGGCTTAGCGTCGCGCGGGGCGTGGGGAGCGGCTGGTGTCGCAAAACCCACCCCCCCCCCCCCCCCCCCCCCTCTTATTTGCTTGTTAAGGATCATTGTGGAGGGTGATTGGAGGGCATAGGCTCCGGGTTATGGTAGTTTTGAGGTTTTTTATGGTGCAGTGGTCCATTTATTAGGATGGAAGCTCGGAGTTGTCGATATACAAAATAAAAACATGGATTTGCTTATGTTTGTATTTTCGAGCGTGTATGGCAATTTTCTGGCATGTGAATGTGGGGTTCATGTTGTGCTGAATGGGGTCTGCAAATTCAAGTGTCTTCTGACCCTAAACATGTTACCCTAGCACTACAATGGCTTGTGAGGGCTACAAGTTTGTGTCTCTTTCCTATCCTGCACAATATTTTTCAGTCGTAATGGGGAATATCGGCGCCAAAATACCTCGTTCCACATCCGAATCTAGAAGAAAAAGAACGTATTACCAAGGTTTGAGGACCTAATACCGTCAATAAAGGCATGAAAATTCTAATTCCGCGGATGCCCGCTCATGAGCTCATGGGCTCATGGGCTCATGAAATAGTAAACCTCCTGGAATTGTACCAAATGTCATTCTGAACCATACCCTGGTGGACATGTATGCAAAATGTGGTTGCATCGAGGATGTAAAGGGAGTGTTCAACACTATGGCTGGACGAGATGTGGTGTCGTGGAGTGCAATGTTTACACGGTATGCACAACAGGGACGTGGGATAGAGGCTTTGGAGACCTATGAGCAAATGATGGGGGAAGGGGTGAAGCCCGGCCACATCATGTTTGTGTGCATTTGCAATGCTTGTGCAAGCCTGGCAGCCCTGGATAAGGGCAAAGAGGTGCATGGGGATATCATCAAAACTAGAATTGTACCAGATGTCATTTTGAACACAACCGGTAACCAATCCATTCATTGGCTGCATTGTTGTGAAAGTTCTTCAATGCATTTCAGCCTGTTTTTCCCTGTATTCAGAGTCGGACCTAAATTTCTGCAAGTTAGCTTGTTGGTGGATCTATGGTGGTGTAGGAGTGATTAGGAGCTCTGGAGGGGGTTCCATCCTGCAAATGAAGGCTCTTGGCTCCTGTTAGTACCATGATTTGGCATTCTTCCCGATGTTTACAAGGTTCTTGGGAGAGTCAGCTTGGTCTTAGCGGCCGTGTTTCAATCTCTGCCTGCTCAGCTGCACCATGGTGGTTCTCACAGCCCAATCCAATCCACAAGAGCACACACAAGAGGGTGAGGATGTATTCATGGTCGATCAAATTCTCCATGGGTCTTGACACAAGGTCAAGGACAATGTGGTGAGGTACATTCTTCTTCGACCTATTTCAGCCTGTTTTTCCCTCTCATCAGACTCGGCCCTGAATGTGCATACTGAATCTCTGTAAGTTAGCTCGTTGGGTGGATCTGTGGTGGTTTGGAGTGACTTTGACAAGTTACTGCCAATGGGGCAGCAGGAAAGTATCCAAAACAGATAACAACAATTATGAGGAGAAGCTTTGGAATGAAGACTTTTTCGACCCCAGTCAATGGTGGGACAATGGAGACAAAAGGTGAATGCCTGTTGGAAGCAGACGCAAGAACGCGTGTGATATGTATGGTTGGGGTCAACAACATCAGAGCTGGAATTGTACCAGATGTGATCTTGAACACTGCCCTGGTGGACATGTATGCCAAATGTGGGAGCATCGAGGATGCAAAGGGAATGTTCAACAATATGGCTGAACAAAATGTGGTGTCATGGAACGCGATGCTTGCAGGGTATGCATAGCAGGGGTGCGGGAAGGCTTTTGAGACCTATGAGCAAATGTTGGTGGAAGGGGTGAAGCCCAACAACATCACGTTTGTGTGCGTTGTGCAAGCTTAGCAACCTTGGAAAGGGGCAAAAAGGTGCATGGCGACCTCGTCAGATCTGGAATTGTACCAGATATGATCCTGAACACTGCCCTGGTGGACATGTATGCCACATGTGGGAGCATCAAGGATGCAAAGGGAGTGTTCAACAATATGGCTGAACAAAATGTGGTGTCGTGGAACGCGATGCTTGCAGGGTATACACAGTAGGGGCGCGGGATGGAGGCTTTAGAGACCTATGAGCAAATGATGGTGGAAGGGGTGAAGCCCAACAACATGACGTTTGTGTGCATTTGCAGTGCGTGTGCAAGCTTGGCAGCCCTGGAAAAGGGCAAAGAGGTGCATGGCGACATCGTCATCTAGCTGGAAATGTACCAGATGTGATCCTGAACACTGCCCTGGTGGACATGTATGCCAAATGTGGGAACATCGAGGATGCAAAGGGAGTGATCGACAATATGGCTGAATGAGATGTGGTGTCATGTTTGCTGCATGAATTCTAGGCTGTCATTGTCAGTTGCTAGCAACAAGGCAAGGATGTATGCATGATTTGTGCAGAGGCATGGATAGCTGAAGGAGTAGGGATGGAGTGCGGGTCTAGATTCATCCAAGAGGGCCGGATTTCAAGCTTCAGATCACCTATGACTCCCTGTGGAAGGATAGCTACAAGAAACCTGCATGGGTAGATGGTCAACTGGAAGCCACAGCAGCGGCGGCGCCACAATTGATAAAATCAGACACTGCTAATGAAGGCACCTTCTTCAACACATTTCACCCTGTTTTTTCCTCTTATCAGAATCCTTCTTCTTCTTCCATATTGAATTATGCAAGTTGGCTGGTTGAGTGAACCTTTGGTAGTTTGGAGTGACTTTGACATGATACAGCCAAAGTGACAACATGAAAGTATCCAGAAACAGGTAACAGAGATGATGAGAAGTTGTGGAATGAGTACTTTTCTGACCCCAATCAATGATGGGACAACCGAGGCAAAAAGGTGAATGCATGTATAATTACAGAGAGTAGCAGATGCAATTCAGCATAGGAATGAGTGTGATAAGTTGAGTTGGGTGTTTCATAGAACAAATATAGGCTGTCATTGTCAGCTGCTAGCAGCAAGGCAATGATGAATGAATGATTTGTGCAGAGCCATGGATAGCTGAAGGAGCAGGGATAGAGCATGGGTCCAGATTCATCCAAGAGGGCCAGATTTACCTTGCACAAGATTACCTATGATTCCCTGTGAATCAATAGCCCTGCAAAATGGCAAGAGGTCTATGGTGACATCATCAAAGCTGGAATTGTACCAGATGTCATTTTGGAAGAAGGAGGCAGTTCAGCAATTCTATGTGCAAGCTTGGCATACCTGGGAAAAGGAAAAGAGCTCCATGGTGACATCGTCAAAGTTGGAATCATTCCACATGTCATTTTGAATTGATGAAAATGTGTGTCAAACATGGGAGCATTGAGGATGCCAAGGGGTGTTTGAGAATATGGCTAACGAGATGATGGGGTGTCATGGAACTCTATGATTGCTGGATA
Source organism: Takakia lepidozioides (assembly GCA_030704615.1). Taxonomy (NCBI): domain Eukaryota; kingdom Viridiplantae; phylum Streptophyta; class Takakiopsida; order Takakiales; family Takakiaceae; genus Takakia; species Takakia lepidozioides. The sequence goes on along the minus strand of CM060733.1, from coordinate 68,310,770 downwards.
TGCCTGTCATGGATGAAATGCTAAATGGATTCTAAAGTTTTGGCATGGTTGGAGCTCGAGTCGTCATCCCATATGACAGATGCGTAAAGTCAGGTAGGCCTAACAACAGTGCTAAGCATGGTCCTTTTGACTTCAGTTTTCTAATCCCTTTATAGTTGTCGCGGCCCTTTGCCTTGAGGGCAGGGAGTTGGGACACAAGAGGGGCTGCCCCTGTGGTGGGGGTAGTGGCAACAATAGGTATGGGGGCTGAAGCACCCTTGAGTGCCCAAGGCACTCAAGGAGGCGAAGGCGCTCACTAGGTGGAGCCCCGCACACCGGGTTGCGGTGGGGGTGGTTCCACGAGGGGTGGTGGTAGCTTAGTGGGTCTTAGTGGGGATGGCATAGGACTCACCATGGGGTAGAGACCTTGTGGTGGGAGTCGTGGGGAGTCTTGGGACTCATCACGGTCCATTGGGGCCGTGGTGGGTGGGCCAAGACTCACCGCGACTCATCACCGGAAGTCAAGGGTCTTCGTGGTGGTTCGCCATAAAAGGACGGTGTTGTTTGTGAAACCCCCGCGGACAGTCACAGAAGTATATATAGGGAGTAGTAACCCCGAGAACGGTGCAAGCCCGTTGGTGACCAAAAACTAGTGAGTAAGCGTGCGAGCCGGAAAACGACCAAGGTGTGGGGAGCTGTTCCGGACTGCCAACAACCAAAGGGAATTTCCACTAGGCCCAAAGTGAGCGAGGGTCTTGTGGAGGAGCAAAAGGGGACCGTTATGTCCCAGTGAGCAGCCGAAGCCCTGAGTTGGCCCGGTGGCCAGTTTGGGAATTAGGCGCTCATCAAATCGAGTAACTATGACGTGAAGTGGAGCTTACCGAAGTGAGGTGCGCGACACTTGGTATCAGAGCCTAGAGTTAGTACGCGATCGTCCTTGAGATCGGCCTCATCATGGGGTCGGGCAAGACAAAACAAAAGCGGAACGGCTCAAAAGATAATGATCCTAGTGAGCCCGGTGGGGGCGACGTGTCACCGAAGCAGAAATTGGAAGAGGCGATTTATGCTTCTGAAAGCAAGGCTGCTCATGAACGGGAGGAATTTGGGGAGTCAGAGCCTAAGGACTTCCTAGAGGCTCCGCCAGACCAACAGATGCCTCCCATGCCAGCAGCCTTTTGGGAAGGGTTGTTGGCGCAGTTTGGCGGGACGTTGAAAGACGTGATGAGGGCGGCTAATGCCACTTCCACTAAAGCAAAGTTTAAGGTGAAGCCTAAGGAACCCGACACCTTTGAGGGCATCCAAAATCGGAAGGTACTCAACATTTGGCTCTTGGAGCTGGAGCAGTACTTTCGGGTGGCCAAGTTGAGTGACGAGGATCGAGTGGAAGTGGCTCCCACCTATTTGAGGGGCTATGCTCAACAATGGTGGCAGAAATGCCTTCATGACCAAGGTCCAAACCCATAAACCTTGAGCTGGAGTGGGTTCAAGGAACTTATGAAAAGACAGTTTGTGCCCCTCAACGCGTCCTGGCTCGCCCGGGACAAGATGAGGAATTTGAAGCAAACGGATGACATTCGGGGATATATTCAGGCTTTCAATGTGTTGTTGCTCAAAGTCACGGATATGGCAAAACCAGAAATGGTCTTCAACTTTTGTGGCGGGACTGACCCCATGGGCCAGGCGGAAGTTGGAGGAGAAGCCACCTAAGACTTTGAACGAGGCAATTGAAAAGGCTGAATGTTTCTCGGATGTCCCTAGGGACGAAAGACAAGGCCGTACGGAGCTGAACCACAAGAAGGCCCGGCGGGAGGGTGACTCCTCCCGATCGGAAAAGAAGTGGGATAGGCCACGCGACGACAATGGCACATGGAAATCAAAGGGAGGGCCTTCACACGTCAAAGCGGCACTCGGTGCTCCGAAAGAAAAATCAGGTGCGGCGGCTTCTGGCGGACAGAAGACGATCTTCGATGGAGTGTGCTTTAATTGCAGGGAGCCCGAGCACATGGCCAAGAAGTGCGCGAAACCCCGACAATTGAACATGACTCGGGCGACCATGGAGCTGTCCGAAGATTCCATCAGCCGCTTGGTAGAGGCGGTAGTTGCCAAGACTTGCAAGGTAGGCAACTACTCTTGTGACTTATATCAAGAGACTGGAGCCTTGCGTAAAGGGAGTCAGTTAATGTTCATGAGTGGGATAATTTCCGGAACTAACGTGTCGTTGTTGGTGGACACAGGAGCGTCGCACTCCTTCATGACACCGACAATGGCACGGAAGCCGGGGCTCCCGACAAGTGATGTCGGGGCCTCTATTGAAGTGCGTTCTGCCAAAGGAGAACCACAACTGGCGACGAGGTTGACGTTCGATATCCCTCTTCAGCTCGGGAGTTGGGAGGGACGTGAGAACTTCACCATTTGCGAAATCGATGGAGTGGATCTCATTTTTGGGATGACGTTTTTGAGCAAATCCGGAGCGGTCATAGATGGCCGCAAGAGAATAGTCACGCTATTGACCCTCACCCTCACCCCGCTCAAAGCGGTAAGTCCTCCAAATACTCCATTGCGCGCAATGACTCCCGCTTGACTCCAGAAGCGTCAGTGAAAACAGTGAGCCAGACAATGATGCCTCCTGATTTTGGTTCGAACATCGCATGATCGTGGCCATGATAAGGGCAGTCAGTAGGATTGTGGTGGCACGACATCCTTGCAAAAGAGTAGCGGAGGACGCTGAATGACAACAACTTCTGGATGCAGGAGGCAGCAACGCGGAGGCAGGAAGCTGTGCAAGGAGATGACAATGAGTTTGCAAATGCTGCCCTTTGTGACTTATACTCTTGGGCAGATTTAAATTCCCCCTCACAGGAACTTGCACGAATGAAGATTGGCGGCTCCATGAATGTAGTCGTTTCAGTTTCCATCCGTGCCATGCAAACTATGCACCGTAAGTCTCACCTGGTTTGCCAGGTGGGCCTATCGCCCCTCGAAATGACTTCATCCAACTCCCCTTGGATGTAAATGCGGCGCCGAATTTCCATCCGGGGGGATGGACTTCGGTGCCAGGTAGCCGACTGTTCCCCGACACCATTTCATCCAACTCACCCTGGATGGAATTCGGCGCCGCATTTCCATCCGGGGGTCCTCAAGTTGGGCGACAGCTATGCTTCTCTCCCCCCAAGAAGGTTTCATCCAACTCCCACCAGATGGAAATATGGCGCCGCATTTCCATCCGGGGGGGTCGCTATTGCCTATCATCCTCCCCCCGGACTGTATATAGTTCGTTCCTAGTGTGCGGCTTTTCTTCACAATCCCCATTTCCCCTTCTGCCGCTTATTTGCTCATTCCTTCCATCGTTTCTATGGCGTGTGGTCGAGAAGGTTGCCCTGGGCTTCAACAGGACGGAGGTTACTCTACCCGGGTTGGCAACATTGTCGTCTTGCTATGTCCAGGTCCACTTTTCAGCGTTGAGCCGCCTGAACACCAAGTGTCCATACATGTCCACGAGTGGACTCGGGATCTGCTAGACAGGTGGGGAGACCAGCTGCGTAGTGGTATTTGGTGACTCCCCAGGGAATGTGCGGATTGGGGACACGGACTTCCTGCTTTCCGAGGACCCGGATAGATGGCGTGTTGCAACGTTACACGAGCGGAGGTGTTGTCAGTGGGTGTTTGTTGATATCATCTCCATGCAGTCCAACCGGGAGTACTGTGCGGACCCAACATCATTTGGGAATGTTTGGATCAGGGGTGAGGACTTGAACGGACTTGCCGAGTACTCCGTTTCGATCCATTTCTACAATGGGGTTGAAGAGTTGGAGGAAGACGAGGTGGTGGTGCACTTCGATTAGAACCGCCACCAAGTGCACTATGTTTTCACGAGGTTGCTGGAGGAAGGTCGTGAGGACAGGATGGTTACCGTGAATACCTAGTCACATAATTCATTTAGCTTCGGCACGTTTTTGTTCTCTGCAATACAGTCACTATTTGAGTTTCAGTGTGTAGGATGTGCATGTATAGATGTCGGCTGAGATGTCGACATCCGTCGTATCCGGAAGCATGACAATGAATTTAAACTTTGGAGTTTCAATATTTAATTTGAAAAAACATTGCCCAACCTCCTTCATTGGGAGGTCCTTGTCCCCCTATGACCGTGACACCCTAAACCCTATTCCCGTGGATAATCATTTCTGAAAAAAAATTCTGCTCATGATTTTTTCGACAATTACGAGTCTGCTCATCTGTCGCGGCCCTTTGCCTTGAGGGCGGGGGGTCGGGACACAAGAGGGGTGGCAGTGGCAGCAAATAGGCAAAGGGGCTAAAGCACTCTTGAGCGCCGAAGGCACTCAAGGAGGCGTTGGCGCTCACTAGGTGGAGCCCCGCAAACCGGGTGGCGGTGGTGGGGGCTCCACGAGGGGTGGTGGTAGCGTAGGGAGTCGTAGTGGGGGTGGCATAGGACTCACCATGAGGCTGAGGCCTTGTGATGGGAGTCGTGGGGAGTCTTGGGACTCACCACGGTCCATTGGGGCAGTGGTGGGTGGGCCAAGACTCACCGCGGCTCACCACACGGACGATCGAGGGTCTAAGTGGTGGTGCACCAGATTTGGACTTGGCTACTTGTGGAACCCCCAAGGACACCTACAGAAGTATATATAGGGAGTAGTAACCCCGAGAATGGTGCAAACCCGTTGGTGACCAAAAACTAGTGAGTAAGCGTGCGAGCCGGAAAGCGACCAAGGTGTGGGGAGCTGTTCCGGACTGCCATCTACCAAAGGGAATTTCCACCGAGCCCAACAGGTCGAGGGTCGAGTGGGAGTGTGAGGGGGACCGTTATGCCCCGGTGAGCAGCCGAAGCCCCGAGTTGGCCCGGGCGGCCAGTTTGGGAGTTAGGCGCGCGCACCAAAGCGAGTAACTATGACTTGAAAGGGAGCTTACCGAAGTGAGGTGCACAACACTTGGTATCAGAGCTTAGAGTTCAGTATGCGATCGTCCTTGAGGTCGGCCTCACCATGGGGTCGGGCAAGACAAAGCGAAAGCGGAACGGCCCGAAAGACGATGATCCTGGTGAGCCTGGGTGGGGCGACGTGTCACCGAAGCGACAAATGGAAGAGGTGATTTATGCTTCTGAAAGCGAGGCCGCTCGAGAATGGGAGGCATCTGGAGAGTTGGAGCCCGAGAACTTCCCAGAGGCTCTGCCAGACCAACAGATGCCTCCCATGCCAGCAATCTTTTGGGAAGGGTTGTTGGCGCAGTTTGGCGGGACGTTGAAAGACGTGATGAGGGCGGCTAATGCCACTTCCACTAAGGCGAAGTTTAAGGTGAAGCCTAAGGAACCCGACACCTTTGAGGGCATCCGAAATCGGAAGGCACTCAACACCTGGCTCTTGGAGCTGGGGCAGTACTTCCGGGCGGCCAAATTGAGTGACGAGGATCGGGTGGAAGTGGCTCCCACCAATTTGAAGGGCTATGCTCAACAATGGTGGTAGAAGCGCCTTCATGACCAAGGGCCAAACCCAGAAACCTTGAGCTGGAGTGGGTTCAAGGAACTTATGAAAAGACAGTTTGTGTCTCTCAACACGTCCTGGCTCGCCCTGGACAAGATGAGGAACTTGAAGCAAATGGATGACATTCGGGGAGATGTTCAGGCTTGTGCTGTTGCTCGAAGTCGCGGATATGGTGGAACCAAAAATGGTCTTCAACTTTTGTGGCGGGACTGGCCCCATGGGCCAGGCAGAAGTTGGAGGAGAGGCCCCCAAAGACTTTGAACGAAGCAATTGAAAGGACTGAATGCTTCTCGGATGTCCCTAGGGGTGAAAAACAGAGCCGTACGGAGCTGAACCATAAGAAGGTCTGGCGGGAGGGTACCGGAAAAGAAGTGGGATAGGCCATGCGGCAACAATGGCACATGGAATCAAACGGAGGGCCTTCGCAAGTCATGCGGCACCCGGTGCTCCGAAAAGAAAATTAGGTGCGGCGGCTTATGGCGGACAGAAGGTGACCTTTGATTGGGTGTGCTTTAATTGCGGGGAGCCCGGGCACATGGCCAAGAAGTGCGCAAAACCCCGACAATTGAACATGACTCGGGCGACCACAGAGCTGTCCGAAGACTCCATCAGTCGCCGAATAAATCATTTGCCTCCCCATCGACGCGCTCACCCCTCCCCTCCATCATTCCAGAACTTATTGAATTTAATTATTTTTAAGCCAATAAATAGGTTTGCACTGCCTTTCGTGGGTGGTTTCTGGCACGCATCGATTGTTGTTTTTGGTTCAATTTTGTTCTGCGGCTTCAAGCATCCCACTGCTACTCCCCCCAGCCAAAATTTGGACCAATAAAAAATGCCCCCAAAAAAAAGTGTTCTCTTCGCTCACTATTGCATAACTCTTTATGAAGAGTGCATGAAGTAGAACGCAAAACAAGTCTGGAGTGCAAAATAGGGAAGAAACTGTGGTTTTGGGTCCAAATGAATTTTGATCGCTCCAAATTGGCACGCACGTTGCATATGGAGTCATTAATGCCCCATTCAAAACAAATGAAAAAAATAACATGAAACACGCGAACACAGTCCAACATCCCAAAGTAAATAGCAGATCCAACGGAATACATTCAACGGTGAACGGATGGTCCCATCCAAATCATTTTTGTTTGCTTCCAAACTTGCCAGTACCTTCATGATCCGAGTTCACACAATCCTCATCCACCCGCAGCGGAGAGAAAGACATGGATGGGGAGTCTGTATTGTTTTCACCCGTGGTTCTCTTCTACACAACGACATCCTCTCCCTGGTACACTGCACCAGCCATGTTACCAGCTGTCTTCAGTGATGCAACCACCCTAAACGTCAGTGATGACCACTGCCCTTGTGGGCCAGCTCCCTTGGTCAGCAACACGTGGAAGCCCCTTTGTAATAAGATCACGATTTAGAAGGCAGGCAACTCAGATCTGCCATGAGTTGCAGGCACCAGTTTGGGCCTTCATGGGTTCATGCTTTCTTTAATCTTACCTCCCCAATCATCCATTCCTCACCTCCCCTCCCCTCTTGCTAGTCACTCTTCTCCCTTATGTCCTTTCTCTCTCCCTCTCTCTTTCTTTCAGGGTTAAGTAGTTCCTCACTCTTTCCCTTAAAGCATGTCTATGATTGCAATGCAATGCGCATTCAGCCAAGCATCCAGTGCCCCAGCATTGGAATCACCTTTTGGTCACCAAGATATAATCATCCCTTTTAGCAGTCCCTCTCTTCCAATGACAGATGCTTTCACACTCCACTTTTCCAGGTGTAGCCATTTGCCCAAGACGCTCTCACCCTTCTACAGGTCTCAATTTACACAACCATGACAGCTCTCCTTTTCCATCAACTGTGAACCTCAGTGGTTCACATGCTGAGAGCACTCTGAGAATCAGATCCAAACCCAAACAGATGTTGGTTTTTCTGCCCCATCCACATCATCCCTTCTTGTTGTTCCAAACAGTTCTATCTACCCCACTGGTTTCCTCTACCTACTAAGCTAGTTCCCCATTGACTGCAATGTTCAACATCCCAGGCTAGATGTTTGTACAAGCTCATACGCTGAAACAAAGAACAAGAATACAACAACAGCACAACCATTCTGTCCCGCAACGAGTCAACCCTGTTCCATTCATTTTTCCTACTGTACAATGAACAACAGGTGCATCCATCTCCAGTCCATCCCATTTGAAGTCCAATGTCTTCATTCCATTTCCAAAGCTCTTTTTCTTCTCACATGTCAGTGTCTCTTACTACATCAAGAGACAGTCCAAACTTTCACAAAGCGATTTCTAAGTCACCAAAAAAGGGGGGCCACTCTTCGAACTTATCTTCTTATACTCTTGAAGCGGTGGTCTGCCTGTCAAGAAGGCACCTTGTCTCTCCCTCGTCAGCATTTTCGACGTTTCTTCTTATCGTGATTCCAGTCCTCATTAAGGGCATGACGGCTCTGCTTCAGCTGCTGGCACATCCTTGTGCCTGCCAACTCTACCTACCCTATCCTTCTACATGTGCATTTCTCCCTATGAAGTGATCTGGTCCTACAGCCCTTAAGACAGAGAGCGATACAAAACTTAATTATAGATAGCTTAAGCGTCCATCACCCAGAAGGCGGCACCGCTTCTCTTTGCCAGAATGCCAAGCCAAATTCCCTTAACGTCGCTCTTTAAGGCAAGCGATTCCCTTTGCGTAGGTGGGAACTTCCTAAGATATGCTGTACTGCGAACACCACTGCAGCAGCTGCGAAAAAGATGCTTACACTCTTCCCTACAAAGTTGATCTGGTCCTAAAGCTCAAAAATAGACAGCAGCTACAATATTTTGATCACAGACAAACTGAGGCGCTATACACACCAGCCTCATTCCTCATCCCCCAACACCCCTGCGGAGCCTCTCCATCTCCTCATTAATGTGCTCATCAAGACAATGGCGACAGCAGTGGTTCAACCGCCCTTATCACAACCTGATCCCTCAGGTTTTGATCATGCTTAACTACGAAGAGCCGGTGGTGGAGGCGGTGTTCACCAAGATACTCGGCAAATAGGCAACCACTCTTGTGACTTGTATCAGGATACTGGAGCCTTGTTGTAAAGGGAGTAAGTTAATGTTCCATCGAGCGGGATAATTTTCGGAGGAATGGAATGCTGCGGATGTGTGTCGATTACAGGGTGCGTGGCAGAAGGAGATGAAGAGAAGACCACGTGTAGGACAAGATATGGTTCATATGCGTTCTTGGTGATGCCTTTTGGGCTCACCAACGCACCCCGCGACCTTTAACATGCTAATGAACACCTTTCCCAACAGTGTTTAGATGACTTTGTGATCGTGTACATCGACGACATCTTGGTGTCTAAAAAAACAATGAAGACCACCTGGAGCACTCAAAAGGGGTGTTCCAGAAATTGCGGGAAGGGAAGCTTTATCCAAGCTTCAAAGTGCGAATTCGGGGTCCCGAAGGTGGTAGTTCCTAGGGCATGTGATTACACAAGTGGATCAAAGGGATGACAAAGGTGAGGGCGATCTTGGACTAGGAACCTCCGACTTCGGTCTCGGGAGTGCGATCCTTTCTAGGACTCGCCTCCTACTACCAAAAGTATATGAGAAATTTTGCCAAGATCGTGGTGCCGCTGTCAGATCTTCTGTGTAAGTCCAAGGTATGGGTATGGAACACCTTTTTGCCACGCTTTGCCGAGTTGAAGTAGCGGATGGCGGAAGCTCCAGTCTTGAAAATCTCGGAATTCGACCGTCCATTTGAGATTCATACAGATGCGTGGCGACTTCACAATCAGGGGTGTGCTCTGCGGGATGGACGTCCTGGCCTTACAAAGTAAGAAATTGAATGAAGTGGAGCGACGGTGGCCTACGCATGAGAAAGAAAATGAAGGCGTTGGTGCATTTGCCTTGAGCTTGGCGCCACTATGTTGGTTCTAACCCGGTGAAGGGTGTTCACGGACAATGTCCCGGTGAAGTATTTTGCCACACATCCTAAGTTGTCCCCAAAACAAATTAGGTGGCAAGAAATTTTGGCAGTGTTCGACGTGGATATCCAGTACAAACCGGGACAAGCAATGTGGTGGCCAATGCTCTAAGTAGAAGCCGCAGGCTCATGTTGGTGACAGGGGCGAGACGGCGCTCCAAAGGCAGATCCGGAAGGCTTACCGGGAAGGATGATATGGCGAAGTCTGTGACTGCGGGGGACTTGGAGGTTGGGGGTTTAATCGCAGTTCCACTGCACAATGGACTGCTCCGGAACAAGCAAAAGCGTCTCTACGTGCCAAAGTGAGGGATCCAGAGATGGTCTCTTGAGAGAATGCCACGATGGCCGCTTGCGGGCCACGGCGGAGTCCATGCCTCCCCTGCGGCACTTTTGAAGAAAGAGTAATTTCTGCCCAAACCGAGGGAGGAGGCCGAGGAGTATGTCAAGACATGCCACCACATGGCAACAAAACCGGAGCGAGGACATAAAACAAGCGGGCTGTTACAACCACGATGGCCCGCTTGCGGGCCACGGCGGAGCCATGCGCACTGCGGCACTTTTGAAGAAAGAGTATTTCTGGCCCAAACCGAGGGAGGAGGCCGAGGAGTATGTCAAGACATGCACCACATGCCAACAAAACCGGAGCGAGGACATAAAACAAGCGGGGCTGTTACAACCCTTACCGATTCCAGAGGGGTCTTGGGAGAGTGTCTCAATGGATTTCATGACGGCTTTGCCGTTGTCAAAAGGATTTGATGCGATGGTGGTGGTGGTGGATAGGTTCAGTAAAATGGGTCATTTCATCCCCACCAAGGAAACGGCAACGGCGCAGGAGACGGGGCAACTTTACTTTGCCCACATTTTCAAGCATCATGGACTCCCAAAGGACATTGTTTCAGACCGCGATCCAAAGTTTACAAGTAAGTTTTGGAGGGCACTTTGGAAGAAGATGGGGACGAACTCAAGATGAGCACGGCCTTCCGACCTACAATGGACGGCCAAACGGAAAGAGTGAACTCAGTGGTAAAACAACTCTTGCGGAATTAAGCAATTAATTCGGGAAGGAGAAAGTGACAAGACAGTTTCAGCCACTTTCATTGTTGCAATAACAGCGCTACTCAGTGGACTTTTGACCCGGGGGGTGCGACTTCCCTACGGTGTTGACGCCGGACATACAGCCGCGTGGCCATGTGTCGGAACTCCACGTGTTCTCTGTCATGGATGTAGCCACGTGCAGGTCTGAGGCCACACCACGTGGTGCAAATAAGTTGTCTGCTGGTTGCCTTTATGACTTGCAAGTGGAGTCGACAACTAGAGTGTTGAAGTGATAGATGCAACTAGAGGTTTGAAATGCACTACTTCACTAGTGATATACATCGACTGTGGGTTGGGAACCAGGCACTCGTAGTGGTTGCAGTGACTTGGGGGCTGCGGCTGTGGTTCATACATGTGCAATACTATTTCTACTGTCTCCGAATAACAACACAACACAATCCCCAACAGCCACTGATCATCCCATTGCGGATGTGATTGAGACTGGAGAACATACAGGGCATCCCATCAAAGCATGAAAAGAAATAAACATGATGAAGAGCACGTGACATTGTATTAAAACAATACCTCAAAACCGTCCCATACTTTGCACAAACTCATGAGTCCGTAACGACCATGCTTGGAACTTTAAAAAAAAAATGTCGCATATGCAGGTTCTCCTGCACCTAACTTGCTATTCTCCAGATTATACATAATACAACCCTAGCTTGCATGAGGTCTTCACATCTTTCCTAGGCTGGCATAAGCTGCATTCAAAAGACATATGACAAAAACCTGTTCAGAATCACCCTTTCGGTATTTGGCCTCAACATACTTCTGCATACACCCACAGCGAGTATATCAGTGATCATTTGCCTCTGAGACCACATCTGTTTAGGCATACTGCAGGTCCATTGATGAGCATATGTTATGCTCCCACATTTGGCATGCATGTTGAATGTTAAAGATGATACCCCCTTCCACCAGTCTGAAGTCCAACTAACTATGATTCAAGCCTACCATTTGGCATGATTCAGAACTTCCATACAAACCTCCGCACATAAAAAAAAAAAAATCTCTTTCAGAGGACATGCTTCTTGCTACATTTTGAGAAGGAAATCACCGTCTGTGACATGGGAATGAACTGTATCAACATGTTGTGGACCCATGCCTGGAACTCCATAGCATACATGGACTTAAGAACTATAAGCAGACTCTGCTCTCACAGCAGCTACCTGTGTTTCACCCACAAACAGTTAGACAAACAAAATTAGTCCACTATTGTCGCGCACCTCACTTCGGTAAGCTCCCCTTCACGTCATAGTTACTCGCTTTGATGAGCGCCTAATTCCCAAATTGGCCGCCGGGCCAACTCGGAGCTTCGGCTGCTCACCGGGACATAACAGTCCCCTTTTTCTCCTCCACAAGACCCTCGCTCACTTTGGGCCTAGTGGAAATTCCCTTTGGTTGTTGGTAGTCCGGAACAACTCCCCACACCTTGGTTGCTTTCCGGCTCGCACGCTTACTCACTAGTTTTTGGTCACCAACGGGCTTGCACCGTTCTCGGGGTTACTACTCCCTATATATACTTCTGTGACTGTCCGCGGGGGTTTCACAAACAACACCATTCTTTTATGGCGAACCACCACGAAGACCCTTGACTCCCGGTGATGAGTCGCGGTGAGTCTTGGCCCACCCACCACGGCCCCAATGGACCATGATGAGTCCCAAGACTCCCCACGACTCCCACCACAAGGTCTCCGCCCCATGGTGAGTCCTATGCCACCCCCACTAAGACCCACTAAGCGACCACCACCCCTCGTGGAACCACCCCCACCGCAACCTGGTGTGCGGGGCTCCACCTAGTGAGCGCCTTCGCCTCCTTGAGTGCCTTGGGCACTCAAGGGTGCTTCAGCCCCCCTACCTATTGTTGCCACTGCCCCCACCACAGAGGCAGCCCCTCTTGTGTCCCGATCCCCTGCCCTCAAGGCAAAGGGCCGCGACACACACCCCTACCAACAAGGAGATGATGTCCTCATCGACTTGTCCATTTTGTAGAAACTAACATCCAAGTTGTGGCGTCCCACATCAAGGAGTTTGTTTCCATACCGTGGCGTCCCATGGCAAAGAACCAAACCCCCACTTGAGTCTACTCTCCACTAGCTAGTTCGGCCGACTTCCTCCAAGTCCCGGCCAAGGGTGGAGCCTCTCCAGCTCCACCCAGTGCACTCTTCTTGGCCCACTTCAAGGCCAAAGAACGATCCTCCCCGAGGATCGAATCGCCTTACTGCAACAACATTGTTTGCGATCGCTCATGATGCCGCTTTTTGGCATCACCTTGAGCAAGGGTTCACCTTGAACCCTTTTTGACTAAGAAGATAACCTTGAACCAACCGTGCGCCCCAATCACTACAATTGGGTCCGCCTTGGAATGCTGGCCTGAGGTACGGGAACACGCCAAAGCCGCACTACGACTTCGTCCCGAGGTTACACGATTATAGTACGTGAATGGAAGCACGTAGCTTCCACGTTAGCCCGCACTACAAGACAACCCCCTCGGTAGCGTAGTTATAGTACGCGCACGCGCCAGGTGCGCACTAGCACATGAACTCAAAAAAAAAACGCAAGTTTCCTTGCCCCTTGGATGGGAGTCACCCGATTTCGGCATTGCGCAAACACACAATTAATCCAATTTACCTCTCCCACTTTTGTAAGCTAGCATGCATTTTACACACTAGCCAACCATACCATGCATCACCATTCCAAACAAAATAGGAAGCACAACATTTGGAAACCATTTCATTTATAAACAAAATTTGTACAACACAAGTTTTTGCAATCGGATTCCTGAGCTAGCTAAGCCGGACTAAGCATGCATTTCCTCCCCCACGATCCAAGGTTGATGTCCCCATCAACGCTTCTTCCGCTTCTGAGGTTGCCCTTCGAAAGCTGCAACCGCCTCGGATGCGTTTCACATTTCTGAGACACACACCCAAGTTGCCTCCACTTGATGATAGCCCTTCCATTTCACGAGATACTCCGTTTCTTGATTCTTGAACGTCCTCGACTTAAAAACTACCTCCACCTCGTACTCAGGTTCATTTTCATGATCCAACACCACAGGTGGCGGACGCAACACTTGATGCCGATTCGGACGCGCTTCATCTTTGAAGTAAGGCTTCAAAATGGAAATGTGGAATACCGGATGCACCTTGTTGTTTGCCGGCAGCTCCAATTCATACACATCCTCATTCATAATCTTCCGGATACGAAAGGGCCCCGCATACGGAGGTACGAACTTTGGACTCACTTCTGGAGGTAGTAAAAAATTCTTGATGTTCAACCAGACCTCCGTGCTTGCCTCAAACTTAACTTCCCTCCGCTTCCGATTCGCCTGCCGTTCATACCGTTTCTTAGCTTTGGCAATGTTGTATCAGAGTCATCAGGTCGAGGGAAATGTGTCTTTGCAGAAACGAAAAATTGTACATGCCCAAGTTAGGAAATGCGGCACCGCATTTCCTTTGTTCCCTTGCATTTATGTCCGGTAGCTTCACCTGTGATGTGCAGGTCGCAACGGAAATGCGGTGCCGCATTTTAGTCTCCAGAACGGAAATGGTTGCGTTCCCATGGCATTTCCATACTTCGAATTGGAAATGCGGCACCGCATTTCACTACAACAGATTGCGGTTTTTATGACTCCCATGGATGCACAGTCATGACAGATTTGTGGCAGAAATGCCATTTGCAGTCGTAAAATGCTTTTGAAGTCATAATGCAGATCTGGGGAAGGCGTATATGCGACTGCATTGCTCCGGACTCTACGCAACATAGGTCAAACATATTTGACCACGAATATTGGCATGGCAGATATGACTACCAGTCATGGTCATGGCTACACTGAAATGACGTGTGCATATTGCTAGACAGACATATGACTTCATGACTCTCACTCTAATGCATTTTGCCAGATCATCATCTGGATGAATCACTACATGACTGCACGTGTCGACACATGTTTTTCTGGTTATATATTAAATATATGAGTATTTATATTTTGAAAAAACGGAGACTCTGACCACTAGAATGAATTTTTTTTTTAAAACAAAAAAAAAAAATCAAAGTGCAAAAAGATTTAATAAAAAGCACATCGGCTGATAAGTGCACAGTGTGTCGCCCTGGTGGTTTGGGGTTCAAACCCGCTGCCCTTATCCCGTGTGTGGGATTGTTCGTGACGGTATGTCTGGGCGTTGATCATCCTGTAGGTCTTATGGCCCATAAATGAAGGCGGGTGAATTTCTCCCCCTCCTCAAGGGCTTGTGGTTTCCTTTAAGAAAAGAAAAAAAAGGAAAAAAATCAAAAAATGGCTTTTAGGGTTTACAAAAAGGTTAAAAAACTTAAAAAGTTGCCCATCACGGTAGCGTGAACAGACTTAGAGCGAGCGGGAGGGAGAGAGAGAGAGGGCTGGGACTTAGAGCGAGTGAGCGGGAGGGAGGGAAAACATGTATGGGACGCCCGCAGTTGGAGCAACCTTCGCATCTGAAGCAAGCAACCCTAGAAACGCTAGGGTATGTGTGCCGAGGAGGTTTCGGCTGGGAGCTCACCATTCTTGAGAGAGTCAGCTTCGTCGTAGCAGGCCGTGTTTCAATCTCTTCCCGCTCGGCCCTGATTTTACAGCAAGGAGCAGAGCTGGCATGAGTTTCTTAAAGATCCTTCACGATGGTGGGACACCTGCAATCGCAATGTGTGGCTTTTTCTTAATGTACGATGTGAAGATATTTGTCCATCCTGCAAATGTAGGTTGTTGGCTCCTGTTAGTACCATGATTTTGTATTCTTCTTGAATGTCAAAGCAACAGCTCACACTAAAACAGGAAGCACGCAAATGGACTTCAGCAGACAAAAACGCCAAGCAAGAGGAAGAAAAAGGCTGCAAATCACACAAATGACTTCCACATTTTCCAAAAAGAAACCCTATAGTAAAGTCGAATGAGTAATCGCTTCACCGCCACAGCTCAGTCAACAGTTTATAACAGCCGCGATTCATACTGTGCAAGGAAGTGCTTGTAACACCGCTTCCGTCGGGATCATACATTTCGGGCCCTGCACATGGCCAGAAGCTTGGAGAACCTGTCCTGTGGCTGCCATGAATTGAAACAATCAAGCATCAACATGGGGAGTGACAAGCGAGGGGCCACATTCGAATCGACAGGTCCACCATGTGCGTGCAAACTGGACGCAAAAAGCACGCAAGCATGATGATTACGATCTCCCTACGGCCATATATGACTATGTGTCACATCCTGTAATGTGAGGCTGTCCATCATCATGGGTGATTGCAGCACATGAATCATGATTCATCCAATCCATTCGATTCATGTGCTAATGCCGTAAGCAATGCTGGATTGTGGTGACAGTTGTCATGTGAAACACAATTCATGTGTTGTGGTGACGGCTGGCGGGCAAGGGGCAGAGAGGGCGGGCGGGCAGGGGGATGAGGGGCGGGGGGGGGGCGGAGGAGGAGCGGGAGGGGATGGCGCGGGGCGAGGTGGCGCGGGGGGCGAGGGGGTGCCGGGGCGCAGCGACCATGAGCCGCGAAGGTCTCTCTCGTATGGACTCTCTCAACTGATCATCAGCTGGAGCAGGGCCTCCCGGGGAGTGAATGGAGTCCAAGCTTTAAACACATGGTTTGTATGATTTTCTAAATCCATTTAAGCCTTTTTCGCTGATCTTTTTGTGACAACCTCAACATCCCATCGGTTCATCCTATACCTGCCCTGTCTCATTCATCATTTCGTGCGTGTTTCCCCACCTTAGCACCTTAACTTCGCTTCCCCCCTCTCAGCTGCCGGCTGATATTAATGACGTTTTGAGCTGTCTCTTTCACTCCACTTGGAGCTAACTCTAAGCGCTACTTTCCCCCAGGCTCTTGCTACGAGGTAGTTAGTGGCCTTGTGTTCATCCTGGCTCCAGCTCCACTCGGCTTCCCTGTTAATTTCCGCAGTAGAACCAACAGAGAGCCTGCATTGCCTGCTTAATTCTCCCTGTAGAGTCAGACTGCTTCTTCAATTTCTAGTCTAGCTCTCAGTTCTCAGTCTGGCTACCTCAATTCCCTATCTGCTTTCTCCTCTCTAGCTGATTACAGTTCAGTCGTTACTATCTCTCTCAGAGTCCCCGATCCTTCCCCTGCACCTCTCTCTGTGCTGCGTGCCATGGCTCCGAATACCATGTTCCATCGCTCCAAGTCCTCAGACTGGCCTCGTCGCCATTCGGGTCAGTCAAGCAGGCACCCGCCTAGTGGGTCCCAGCCCAACTCAAGCCGAGGCCTCTATTGGGCCCACCAAGAAAGATCGGCCAACACAAGGCAGATTTACAGGCCTAAGCAAATCCCGCCACCTTTGACGGATCAGCCCCCGAAAGTCCACATCAGTGAGGCAAGGCCCCTGCACATCCAGGAGCAATGCCTCTCCCCTCCAGTGCCAGAAGAAGAGGAGTTTTTCATTGACCCCCTGGAGGAGCAGCGGGCAATGAGCAATGTCTTTCCCCTTATCAAGATGGATATACAGGACCTGCACATCATAATCCCAGGTATGGAGAACTTTGGTGTTTTGTTGATGCTAGGATGCTCAGCATTGTCCACCAACGAGGCTCCCAAAGCCTCTTGTGTTACCCCCATTGTCTTCAAAATAGGCCCCCCAACCTCAATTCTCATTACATCTGAAGATAGGCATGATCTGGAATCACTGTGGATCACCAATCAGGATGTGTTAAGTTTCATTGAAAAGTGTCCCCCCAACAGCAGCCTCAGTGCATGCTCATGGCTAAAATATATGATTTCCTTGCCAATCATCTACCGTGCTATCTCATTTCTCCATCCTCGACTATCACCTTGGGGGCGTATGTGGAAGAACACCCATATTTAAACTGCAGGCCTAACACCCAGGTGTTGGCTCTGATGGAGGATGCAGACATCTATCACACCCCCCCAGGCAAGTCATGGTGGATCAGGGAAGACTGTTTGGGGAAACCATGGGGCAAGCAGCCAGCCCACATCAGGGCAAAGGATGTGCTATCAAATGCCTTTACCCTCCTCTCCAAGCTGTTGGACCAACGCTTGACGGATATTAACCACCAAGACGATCTGCAGAGAACAAGAGATCACCTCAGAGGGATTCCCTCTGAATCATCTTCCTCAAGTGGCTCCCCTGGGGTACAGACACTGGCAAGAGAAGAGGAGGCCCCACCCCGACAGGAGCCTCTGGGCCAAATAAGCCAAATCGGGAGCCAATCTGCTCCCTTCCATCCAAGAAGTTCAAGCGGCAATTGGCTCTTTCTCCATACCAACGGCTTCCCCACACCTGGCCCCCCCGCCAAATGCCACCCACGAGGCGGGTTCTCCTCTCTCTAAGGTAAGCCCCCAGCCCCTGCCATTCTTTCTATTCGAGGCTGACTCCAAGGATAGGAAGAGATGTTGGGTTCTATGTATCCGCCCGTCTGCTGGTGCTAGGCAATCCGCCAGGAAAACCCTCCCGGCTATCAGCCTGCCTGCAGATACATCACCCTCAGACCTCTATCACCCTCCCATCCTTAGCACGTAACTCAGCCCTTTTCAAAAGACTTTCCCCAAATCCCTCTTGTTTGGCCACAACCCCACACCCAGATCAGATCCTCCCAAATTCCCATTTGGACATCTCCCACCTCATCATGGTTCAAATTCTGAGAAGACCTCCCTCACCTCCCAGCCCCTACATCTGGGTTAACAGCCTTCTCTATGATAAGCGGGTTAAATTCAATTGTCTAAGTCAGAGGCCATCAAATGAGATTGATCATCTCAGCCTTGCCTTCCATCCCATGTTGATTGACATGGCTTCTTGGAACATCAGGGGCCTTGGGGCGGATAATGCTTCCCCAAAGCACGCTTGCATTAAGAATTTTCTAGCCCCTTATCTTCGAAAAGAAGCAATTCTCTTCCTACAAGAACACAAACTTGATTTAGGGAAAATCGCTTCTCTCTCAGACAATCTCTGGCCACGGGCAAACTCCCTATGGAAACCAACTTCCGAAGGTTCCAGAGGAGGCACCGCCATCTTGGTTTCCCATCCCTCTTTCAATATATTGTCTCGGAAGCTCTCAGGCAGAGTTCAGTACTGTGCCATAGACCTCCCAACCAAAGGTGGCCGGCTGGGGTTAATTAATATTTATGCTCCAAACTCGCCAGCAGGAAGGGCACAACTATGGGAATCCATAAACACCAATATGGAACTAAAACAGGACATAGATTTCTGGGTGCTGGCAGGGGACTTCAATATGGTTGAGTCTCCTACTGACAGACGGGGTCTTGGTCAGTTTAACCTAGACGTGGCAGAGACACAACACTGGCACTCCCTCACCCTCAACCACAATTTGGTGGAAATAATAGTGGCAAACCGGGGGCCTATGCCCCCCTATGGCCCAGTCTTCACTTGGTCAAATAACAGAGCCCTTGTCGATTTCCAGATGGCTAGATTGGACAGATTCTACACCTCCTTGGACTGTATCCAATGGTCCCGGAGGCTACCCCAACAGCCCATCCACCCCGGCTTTGATCACGCCGTCATTGAGGCTTCATTGGATATTCCAAACACTCGCCCAAGGGGCAAGGGTCTTTACAAAATGAATGCCTCTTTGTTACATATCCCGGAGTTCACACAAGGCTTGCGGACAGCTTGGTCTCAGGCTAGCACTGTCTCCCAAAACCCTTCAGATAAATTCATGACCAAGCTCAAAGCAGTGGGGGCGGCCAGTCAGCAGATGAGTAGAGAGATTGCAGCCACTAGAAAAAGGAGGGTAAGGGCACTCATCAAGTGCCTCTCAGTCTGTCAGAGAAAAACGGAATCTCCCCGTTGTGATCAAGAAACTTACGATACCTACCTGGAAGCAAAACAAAATTTGCAATTCTTCCAAGACCTACAGGAGCAGAAGCTTAAGATGTCAGCAAGTGTAAACTGGTCATCCAAAATCCCTTCTGGGACGTGTGCCCTCTTTGGGGCCAAGCCTGGGGCCTCTCATGGCTGCAACCTAGCCATACGACAATGTTGCTAGGATACACCTATGGGCTTGATATCACCGATGAACAACAATTTGCACCCATTCTTTCTAAGATCAAAAGAAACCTCATTTTTTGGGGCTCTAAGGTCCTCTCAATCACAGGTCGGGCACTTGTGGCCAACCAGATTCTCTCAGCTGGCCTATGGTTCTACACAGCATCCTGGCGCCCTTCCAAAAGGCAAATCTGTGAATACAAAGCTTTACTGCGAAATTTTGCTTGGGGAGCTAGCAAAGCGGGCCAAAAAGTCAGGCCATAGGTCTCCTGGAGACAGATCTGCCAGCCAAAAAAATAGGGAGAACTGGGGGTTCTGGACCCGGAGATCCAAATCACAGCACTCCTCGGGAAATGGCTGCCAAGATTCTTAGGCCCAGAAGGCGGTTGGTGGAAGTTTTTGGTGGTAGGAAATCTGATGATGGCAAGTCCCCTTAAGACCTATAAATGGCACCCCTCCATTCGCTGGATCACACAGGGATTCAAGCACAAAAAGATGGGATCGTCCCTTTGGAACGTCATCTGGAAAGTTTGGGTTGCACTGAGACCATTTCTCTGCAAAAAAGAGCCAGAAATTTACGAGGAAACCCTCCGCCAGCACCTATTTTTGAACACCAACGTGCCCACACCATCTGAAAAATTGCTGGCAAAAAAGTGGTCTGCCTGGGATAGCAGGGGCATCAGTCAACTAAAACACCTGTGGTCGCCTACAGGCTTCCTACAGATTGACACAATTAGCCCTATACTGGGGTCAATCAGAGCCAAGGCCGGGCTGCAGGCGGTCATAAATTCTATACCTCAAACCTGGTCCCTGTCGCTGCAGGCGGGACCAATGACCCCCTCCACGAACTTCTGGACATTAGAAGTCATAAGCAACAGACTCACCATCCTATTGGTGATTTTTGCCACAGACACCCACTTCTCAAGGTTCGCTTACCATATCAACCCCGAAACTCTAGTGCTGATCTTGGTTTCGCAATCCCAAACCCTCTTCCCTCGTTTCAATCATACCCCGGTGAGAATATGCAATTGGTCATCTAAGTTCAAAGAGTTTGATCCCCAACCACCTCTTACCATACCTGTCCTGTCCTGGGTCAATGCCTCCACATTTGTGTGGATCCTGGGAAGACCTCTGGAAGAATGGGAATGGGCTTTTGGCCGCGCTGCAACACCCCTTCTTACCTACACCCCCAAGAAGGCTTATAGGGCTCTTAACATACAACCATCCCTCTCCATTAAGTGGAATAGCAAATGGAGTCACTTTGGTTTCTTGAATGAGAACTGGTCAGCAATCAGGTCTTCTATCTGGCTAAAAATTAGGCCGGCCAAGATCTCGATGTTTTTATGGCAAGTAGCGAACAGAGCCCTAAAAGTGGGAGAATGGCTACAATTCCATGAAGCTCTACTGTGTCGATGCTGCTCCTCGGGTATCATTGAATCTCATGAGCACTGCCTTCTTACCTGTATAGCTCCAGCCAAAATCTGGCCCTTCATCAAGGTCTTCTACAGACATTGGAGTCTCTCGGCCATTGGCCCTCTTGATCTGCTACTTGATTACAACAAAACAACCAAGGGCCGATCCTTTCCATGTCCGGTCTTCGAGACTCTTCGCGCATCTACGTTATGGCACTTATGGCGTGCTAGATGTAATAAGACCTTTAGCAAAGGAGACAATCAGTACCTCCGCTTTGTTGGCCATGATGTACAAAGACCTTTTAACAGAGTCGAAAAAAGCTTGGGCAAAATGTGTTGCAGACTGTCACAGGACCCCCAGGCAGGCGCCAGCAATCCATGCAACATTCAGGACGACGTGGGCCTGCCATGGCATCATTTGTCAAAGCGACGAGCAGGAACACTGTGTTTGGAACGCTCTCCCCCCTCGACGCTGGAGAGACCTCAGAGCTCCACTCCACGGCCTTGCCGGAATTTGAGAGAGGCGTGAACTGGAAACACGTCAAGCACCCCGCCACTACTTCCAGGCTAAATTTCCGTTAGGCGTAGCTGTGGATTAGCTTCTCGGTAATCTCAGCTGCAAGCTTAGACATTTTTTGGAAGTCTCTCGGACAGGGCTAGGTTGCTGCGAGAGGTCCTCTCTCTATGAGCACACTGCTGCACTTTGGCAGTAGGTATTTGATCACCCTTCACTGACTACAGTGTGTAGCCCTCATGGTGCAAAAAGGGGTTTTATTTTTTTCCCCACAATTTTGGAATAAATGCAATACTTCTTTTAAATAATAATAATAACACTAAGTGGTTGTTATATGGCCACAAGTTGGGTAGTATACCAGATACTTCCATGTTCCTCTCTTAGACAAGCTAGAAGCATAACCTCACATCCAAGTTCTCATGAGAAAACTGCTCCCCCCTTTCTACACCCTTGGATGCCAGTTGATATGTTATAAGGAAAGTTGTACAACAGACATACAATAAGAAAAAGAACCATGTGTTTTAAGGTCCTTCTGCAACGACCAATCGTAACATCCCCCCATCTACTGTAAGTTCATCCAGTTTCGAAAACCCTGGTTGCCACCACTGGTATTTCTCTGGCCACATTCTGCATCCCCCATACAAAGCATGATCTTCAGAATGGCTAGCAAAGACAAATGGCATCAGATTTGCTCATCCTAAATCTGTTATTATGGGACCCTGCCCATGATAAATTGAGAACAAACTGACAGACCTTTTTCCTGTGAAAATTGTTGAAACATTATTATAATCGTGCACGAGCACTTCGGCAATTTGATTTCCCATATCCCGGGTAGAAACTCCATACCCAGCTATTGGAAGGTTAAATCCTACAGGGGAGTATGCCCTCAAGCGCAGTGGCAGGAATTGAGTGCTGATGGCAGAGTACTAACCTCATTCTTGAAAGGTCAGCCATATCTATAGCCTTGCTTAGATATGACATGACTCAAGTGCACTGCCAAGCTAGGTGCCACAGAATAAAGAAGACACGAGACTGTCAAAGCCTATTGAGGGCCATTTCCCCTTGTGGGGTTACTAATTTTTTTCAAGGGTTACATTTCACTGACCAATAGGTCTCTGTAAGTGTACAGAAAAGTTTTCCACACAAGAGGAGGTGCAAAACGCTTACAAATCAAATTTTTCTTGAAGAGCACGGCGCACAGAGGCATTGAAGCCATAAGCTATGGAGTTAAAGAGTCCCTGCCACCCAGAGGATCACGAAGGTCCACAGTCAAAGAAAGGAACAAGGACTAACTAACCAAGAGACCACATTACCAAAATATTATAGAGGCACTCATTACCCAGCAATTGCTAGGAACTTGCCGACCTTCAATCCTTGACCAAGCTTGAAGGATGCAGAGGGACCTTACTCGTTATATTTTGCTCCCCATAACTTCAGAGACACAGAAAATAAAACAAGTGATTCTACTGCCAAACATATTTGAGGAAGACGGAATGCCAATAAAGAACAGACCATAAGGGGGCCAGTGCCAATGTCAAGGCAAAAGAGCCAGAAGAGGCGATGGTGTGGCTCAACAAAGCCATGAATGCGGTTGATTGTACCAAATGTCCACGACCCTATCAATATTAGTGGGTAGTACCCCCATCTGTTCATTGCCTGCCACACAACCCAGACAGTAGACATCAAACAGTATTTTGAACCTCACCACTTCGTTCTTGATCTGCAAATACAAAGTAAGCTTTTATTGTGCAAGCAATCTTTCTCCTAGCAGTTCCACAGCTGTTTTAAAGGTAATTTTTTGTTACAAAAATAACTGCAAATAACAAAATGTCGAAGTCTGTGCACTCCATACAAGTGTAGATTTTTACGTGAGCGCACTAAAACTAACATCAGTATATGACATAATTACCTAAGCCTTAGCTTCCTCATAAACTGAAGTTACTTTCATTCCTTCCAATTCGCTGCAGTTCGCATTTCCTGTAAATTCGATGTCTTAGCAGTGCATAATGCACCTGAGAAGAAGAAATATGACACACAAATGCTCTTCCCTGACATAAGAGTTATTCAGCTGTTTAGTCTCCCTCTACTAGACATTTGTTCCTCAGCCGATGTCCTCACCACTCCAGTTCAAGAAGTGTAGACCCCTAAAAGCAAAATTTGCTATGATTAAGTGGTGCGAGTTACCTTCATATCTGCCTTTGACTGCACTTGGCGCTGCCTATCTGACATGACCACAGCCATCTGTATTGCACAAACAACACTCCCACCTTTTGATCAGTATTCGATTTCTCCCGGCACCGTCTTTGCATGTTGATCCTCTCATGACCCTAAAGGTTGAGGTGTTGGCAATTTGTTAATTGAGCTGCATAGTTGACCTACAAATTGATTACTAGGTCAGTCCAGACTCCATGCCTTTTGTTGGCATCCCCCCTCTCCCTGACCCACTCCTGTAAGACCTTCTGAGACTTTATCTCCTCCCTCTGCGATTTATGAGGGGACAAGTATGATGACACTTCAACTCATGAGTTTGGTGTAGAAGCATCCACTACATTTTCTCCAGGAAATTGAAGGATTGTACATGCGACTGAGAACATACACGAGTGGCATAGTTGAGCATTCGAATGACTTGGAAATAAACTGCACCATTGTAGAGGATGGCCCCCCATAAAGGCATGTAGAATGTCATGAACCGCAGCACCTGCCCCCATCACCCCTCTACCCTATCAGGGAGTTTCTGCAAAACAATAGTCCACCTTTTTATATGCCCAGTGTGATGGAACCCCAATACAACAAACATGTATTTCAGGCTGAAGACCAACACAAAATCTGCATTTCAAGAGGACAAATTAACTGCCCCTCTCCTCCAGAGTGATGTCGTTAATGAACATCCATAAACAACAAGCAAACCACCTACACACCTTGGTCTCTCTTTGCCTTTGGGCGAAGTTTGGTGGTTTTTTAAAGGGGTTTCTTGTTGTGCTGCTTTGTCCCATGGGCCCTCACTCAGGACCCCTGCAGACGTCACTAATCTTATTTCTTTCTTTCCATACCACATCATTATAATTTTAGGACATAATTTTGATTCCTGCTTCAGAGTGTGATTTTCACTTCAACTCGACAGGAACAATGCTAGAGAGACAGACAAGGAAGAAAAGTGTCAATCACAATGCACCTGTTCTCAGGAAAATGTGGAACCTACCTTGCCTGCTGTGGTTTCACTTTGAACCCAGCACCAAGCTCCAGCCGGCCCGTAATCATTTCCAATAGATGGTATTATGGTCATGATAAGTGACGTCCCTGCCAGCCCCATTCTTCAAGTACTCTTCAACTACACAAGAAGAGGTTGTATAGTCACCTCATGTACATACTTTTGGCTTGTGTTATGAGCAAAGACACCCAACACAGTAAACACACTGAAAAGGAGTCAAGTTGTAGAAGAATGAGGTGTCTTGAATTCCAAGGGAAATGAGAGTGAGACAGGGAGCTACTGTAAGTGCTGAAAGTACACAAGTTTCAGAAGCAACCCTTGCATGGACAACAAAGAGAGTGTGACTGGGACCCTGTGGATACAGCAGGGAAGGAGGGCAGAGAAACGGAAAGACAAGGGCATACCCCACACGTATGCATGAAAAAGGGGACCAAACCCCTCAACATCAGCTTTGTGTCGCACAACAGTTCGATGAAGAGTGAAGGCTATGGTAGTGGTCCATAGAAATGAGGCAACTGAGAAGAATTGGGTGCTGTAGCCTTGCATGTAACATAAGAGGCCCTCACCTGGGTCCCTGCCATGCTGCCCTATTCTGTCAGTTCTATATCACTTTGTTTCTGCAACTCGATAATTACAGCATGAACCTACTTGTCATTGATTGAAAACTCTTCTACGGTTGCCTACTTCGTTAATCCTTGGTAGTGGAATATAAAAGCAGCTACACAGGCCAAGTAAGAACTGAAGCAGAATGTCTTTCACAGACTCTCTCTCTCTCTCTCTCTCTCTCCCTCTCTCTCCCAACACCAGATATCCTAAGTTAATCGACTCTATATCTTGGAAACAGGACCGCCCTGTCAAACAGGCTAAGTCCTGGCAGAAGAGAGTAGAAGAGATTCTCTTTTAGAGGCTGTAGTGTCCTCAGCCATGTCTGTTGCCATGAGATTGTCTGATGAAAATGAAGTTAGGCAGAAAACTTCCCTGAACTTGTTTCCAGTCAGTGACATGGGGGAGGACATCTTGGATGACCTCAAGGCACTCTCGGCACTAGACTGAAATTTAAACTCAGGGCAGGAAGCCTACCTTTGAACAGCAAACAGAAGCAGAGAGGAAAGGGAGAGTGCAATTGCCCGCTGTGTGGGCAATCTGAAGACAGTATTCACTTTCCGATACACTGTCCGGGGTTCTCTCACCAAAGAGACGCCCTCTTCAATTCTATCAAGGGAATTGTGCCTGTACCCCCGTTTAACAACTTTGAAAGTCTCGAGGCTGAGCCAAAAGCCCAGGCCCTCCTGAGGCCTAGTTTTTGAAATCACACACAGCAGATTGATGCTTGTGTGAAGGGATTTCTAGAGGATATCTGGAAAATCCGGATTAATTCTATATATGATGGTAAGTCACACTACCAACGTCAGCCCCTGACAGAGGTAGGTTCTGTCCCTTTTGTTCCCGCTCAAACTGGGCGCGGGGTCAATGGCCACAAGGCTACGGCAAACAACGTCTTATGAGTACAATCTCTCCCCACCCTCGGCACTAGACTGAAATTTAAACTCAGGGTGGGAAGCCTACCTTTGAATAGCAAACAGATGCAGAGTGGAAAGGGGGATTGCAAATGCCCATGGTGTGGGCAACCTGAAGACATTATTCATTTTCCGATTCATCCTCCTGGGTACTCTCACCAGAGAGACGCCCTCTTCAACTCCATCAAGGGACTTGTGCCTGTACCTCTGTTTACAGACTTTGAAAATCTCGAGGCTGAGCCAAAAGCCCAGGCGGGCCTAGTTATTGGGCAAATCACACACAGCAGATTGATGCTTGTGTAAAGGGATTTCTAGAGGATATCCAGACACCCTCTTCAAATCCATCAGGGGAATTGTTCCTGTACCTCTGTTTACCAACTTTTATAATCTTGAGGCTGAGCCAAAAGCCCAGGCCCTTTTGGGGTCTAGTTATTGGGAAAATCACACACAGATGTTTGTATAAAGAGATTTCTAGAGGATATCTAGAAAAATCGGATCCATTGTCTGTCTCAAGGTAAGTCATACTAGCCCCTGACAAAGGTAGTTTCTGTCCAATTGTGTTCTGCTCAAACTGGGCGCGGGGTCAATGGCCACAAGGCTACAGCAACCAAGTACATTCTCTCTCTCTTTCACAGACTGCTGTAGGTTTCCCTAACATCCACAGCAACTGCATCCTATATATAGGCATGAGTCGGTAAAACATCCACCACCAATAGTCGACACAAACTAGAATTTGCGAATTGCCGAAACGACGAGTTAATCATGTGTGACAAAAACTTTCCATTACTTTATGGGACTCTTGGGCTCAAAAAAAGTCAGGGATCCTAAAGCTCAGAGCTTTTATCAAGATTCGTCTCAACATAGTATGAACCTGATAACTGAAGTCATACAGTCCATTGTTTGTTCAAAGGAAGCTGCAGGTTTTAGACCTCTGCGTATATAAAACTTACCCTAGCAGGTTGAAAAGGCTGCAGAGCATGTCCTGCATTCACACAGTACAGAAACATTCAGGTGCCAAACTCTTCACCAATCGCTGCTTCAAGATAGAACAATATGATTATGGTCATGTCTTAAGCCTGTCCACAAATTTTTGTACTTCATGGTGGCCCAATTGGGAACCAGAGAGAGAGGCACAGAGAGGGAGAGGTGTATCTGTCGACTGTTGCTGTCAACAGTCAATAATGAAAGACCTCTTCAAATTGAAAAGAAGCCACATCCACGAGTTATCTAATAACAAGATTAAATTGGAAGGTTTTCAACACTAATCAGTTAGAGTCAAAGATGCTGGTGAGATCAGACACCATCTGTGCGTTTCTCTTGTCCTGGGTACTCTCACCAGAGAGACGCCCTCTTCAAATCCATCAAGGGATTTGTTCCTGTACCTCTGTTTACCAACTTTGAAAATCTTGAGGCTGAGCCAAAAGCCCAGGCCCTTTTGGGGCCTAGTTATTGGGCAAATCACACACAGCAGATTGATGCTTGTGTAAAGGGATTTCTAGAGGATATCTGGAAAACTCGGATCAATTTTTTGTTCCAAGGTAAGTCCATACTACCGGCGTCAGCCCCTGACAAAGGTAGTTTCTGTCTCTGTGTTCCGCTCAAACTGGGCGCGGCGTCAATGGCCACAAGGCTACGGCAAACAAGGTCTTATGAGTACATTCTTATCCACCTTCGTCCTTCTCACTCCATCTCTACGAAATCCTACAACATTGCAAACCCTATGTGTAGATGGATATGTCATGAAACATTATGGTAGCTCTGCCAATAATCAGCAGGCATGGAAGAGTTTGACATGGATCAAATTGGTCACATGTCCGCGTGAAGTGATCCAGGACAAGAAAGCGAGAAGCTTACAGAGAGAGAGAGGTAGAAGACGAGCTTGAAAGGAAACGTGCGAAGCTCTTTGAAGAAGAGATAGCAGAGAACGATAAAGCCTGAGCCTGCGAATGAAAGTGCTGATGCTGCGACATTGATGTTTGTCAGAGCCCGAGTCTCCCCAGTAGTCAGCCCTTCGATCATTTTGGCTCCCTCCCCTCTAGTCTGTCTTCTTCCAATGAGATTATGGCACTGAGATTGCGCTTATCGCAGCTCTTGACATTACAATGTTCACTGGGATTTCTCGTTTCCCAGATAGTCACTCAACTGCGGTAAGTTTGTAATAATCAATCGTTAGTAAGGGGGTTCACTAATTTCTAGGTCCCTGTCAATTTGGTATCAGAATCTTCTCACACTTCAAATGGTCGACCACCTTCTGTAATGCAAAAAGTATGAGTAGCCTCAGTGAGTTTCGAAGAAAAACTTTTGGGTTTTTGCTGATGCTTACAACAGACTCACTTATAATCCACAACCAGCACAGATGTATGTATTCTTCTCTGTGGTTTCAACTTTACTCCACGGCTACCCCCAGGCTCGAAGATTATCACCAGGCGCGTTGCTACAGATCAGTACTTCCATTAGCCCTCTTTGATATATTGGATTGCTCACAATTGAGGTAACGACCAAATAGAGCCAACAACTTGCGTGTACCCTGTTGCCAAAGAGGTTTCCCACGACATGCATAGGCTATCCTCGCTGCAGCTTCTTTCCCCATCACTGTTGACACCCACACACACATGAAGGGCCGGAACCTATTCACAATTAGACCCCATTTTAAAGAGGTTTTCGCATCACCAGAGATAATCGACCAGAAAACAAGCAGGATGAACGCGGCGAGAAAAAACTTTCTAACCTCTACTTGTACCCGCAAGCTAACAGCGCCACCAGTCAACTAAGGCCCCGGCCGCACCTGCCAGTTAGGAAGTCAATTAGGTTAGCTAATTGACGTTAGCGGCAGCGCATATTTTTTAGGCGAAATAAAGCCAGAAAGCACTCGAATTTTGTGGGCTGCGACACGCCCTTATTAAAAAACATGGGAAAAAAAAAAAAAAAAAGCCATAAAGCGCACGTCCCTGGTGGAGTGTTACCATAAAGCACCAAAGGAACCACCCCTTGGCGCCTGGGAACCAGATCCCGTGGCACCATCCAACGGCCGGCGCCTGTTGGCGTAGCAGCCGTGGGGGATCTCGCCACGTGCTGCGCCCTCGGCCGTCCGTTCGCCAAGCGTTTTAGGGCTGGAAAGGGTGGCCGTCACCACTGCGCGGCGGCTGTCACTCTGAGTTCATCGCCTACTATGCTGTGCCTTGAGTTCATGTGCATCGCCAGGTTTGTTTAGTGTGCGCTTGTTTATTGGGAGGGACTTCAAGGATGCGGGGGAGCTTAAACGCACGGAGGCGGCTGCTAGATTGCATTAGGCTTGCATTCTTACATTCTTCGCTTTGTAGTTGTATGTGGAGTCTCCATTATCAAGTCCCCACCATGCCTTGCTTTCTATCTTCTTTAGTTTAGGGAGAACTAATCTTGTTTATATCTTCTTTTCTCCTGTCTTGTCCTTTTTGCATGTTATAGTGTTACGGTTGGATTGATTTGGAGTCCCCAACACCAAGATGAGTTCCAAATCCAGGCCCCCTGCCGCATCCAGACGCGTGAGTTCCTTCTCTTTTCTTGACAAGTACTTAGTGAGCTCGCGGAATTGGGGCAATTCCCAGCCTCTTAGCCTAGTTTGTGATAGAATGTCACTGCCCCCTGATGCAGAAGGCACATCAAATGAGTCTAGTGACTCTATCCCTTCACCCCCAGAGTCATCCCAAACTTCTCATGGCACTATTGTGGTGTCTTCTGACACACATGATAGTGAGGATTTCAGATGATGTACATGAGGACACTGTGCCTGCCAAAAAAGTTAAGCCTAACTATGATCTGACAAGGAAATTCCAGTTGGAGTGGGTAGCAAAGCTGCCATGGGCTGAGGGGGAGTTGCACAGATGGGAGCTTACATCTTGTGAGGTGCAAGGTCTGCTCCACCATCAACAAGAGGCCCATGCTCATGGCCCCGAAGTGGGATACACTCATCAAGCACGAGGAGAGGAGGTGGGCCAAGAGGGACATGCCCAAGTATAAGGTAAAAATAAAATAAAATGGTATGTAACAAGTGATTGCAAGCACAAGAAGAATGTCGCTTTATATAATGCCCGTGTTCCTACCACAGTACTGGAACAGATTGTTGTCCACAACACGGGTGAGAGGACTAGAAAGAAAGTCCAATTTGCTACTCTTCTTCATTTGCTTTCAGGGGGCCGACCCATGACAGAGTATGAGAGAATGCAAGATTTGTATGAGTATTTGGAGGTCCAGAACAGCCCCAAAATGCATTGGAGTGCTACAAGTGGCTGGATTATGGCAGAGTTCATGTATAATGAGGTTCAACAGGTTATGCTGACTTCTGTAAGAACTGCCCAGATTTGTTGCCTTGACTTGTGATGAGGTAACCTCTGTGGACAATGGCTCATGGATCAGCGTCCATGCGTATATTGTGCAGAACTGGGTAAGAATCCCCATAATGATCTCTCTCCAAAAAATTGTGGATGGGAGTGGGGCTGATAATCTCACTCTAGTCATAATGGATGCATTGCGAAAGGGTGGAGGACTCACTGAATCTTCTGTAGCTCAGAAATTGCTTTGTTTTGGGGCTGATGGTGTGAGCACCTTCCAAGGTGTGAGGAATGGTGTCACAAAGCAAATTGCATCCAAGCATGCTCTCTTCTGTACACACACACCCGTTCTGGTTCATACACCCAGTCCCTGACCCACCCGCACCTAGACCAGTTCGCAACCTTGTGACCACCTTGACCAAAGAAGCAAACAAACAAGCTGCCGCCTCCATCAGCCATACAAAAGTGCACATACAAAAATGGACTCAATCCGATGTACTGCATCATAAATTTTCTACCCACTTCTGGCTAACCAAAGCCACCACGGACGCACAAATTCGACAAACACTCAAATTCAGATACGCCCAATACATGGGTCACCAACGCAAACACATATTTTGGCCGCACCTGTTCCCATCCCCATACTGTCCACTATGTTCCACCACCCACTTGGCCGCATCTCTTGAGCCAATGTACGCACCCGGTCATACATGGTCTGCATATCACGAGACACAACCAAGCAGTTTGGCACCTCCATAAACTCTTTAAAAAATGCGCAGAAACCCAATGGTTCTCTCTTATGAATGCTGGTACCTACCAAGGCCGGCCACCTGACCACACTGTGCCACCGTGGCTGCCTCGAGCCCCACCTAGCGGGGGTGGTGGATATGTATGGCCATAAATTCTTTGGCCTACGTGATTTCTCGTACGATTCATGCTTCGACAAGTGGAGTGGAGCGGTGCCCCGTGGCCATTATGGTGTCTCTGCTTAGATTCATATAGTTCCTTTTGTGCTGGATGGTAGATTCAAGAGCCCCTTTGTTTCCATCATCTCCGCGAGTGTAGTGAAAATATCGACGTTGACATTTGGTATTTGGGCAATTTTCATTGGGGCATTGACGAGCCCTGAGCGCGCGCGGTCAAGGCGACGGCATACTAACCTAGTGGGGGTCGTGGTAAGTCGCGGTGTAGGTTGGGCTCAATGAACCGCCTACCCGGCTGTGGTTAGTGCAGGGTTCACAGCAGGCACGAGGGTCTAAACTATCAATTCTAAGATCCTACTGGCAAAGAGAAGCTCATATGCTTTCCTCTACAGGGCAATTTGCGTGTTCTAGTCCTACGGTTTGTTTATGGTTTTAGATTTTTCTTTTAAACGTAACTGCCTTCCAAGTCTTGTTTATTACTGCACCTACTGCCTGGGTTCCCAAGCCGCTTATAGCCGGGGTCTATTTTATCCCTTCACAAAACACCTCCTGAACCCAGGGATGAGAGGACTCCACTTCCTTCTCCGAATGCCCTCCTTCTCCGGGGCTTGAGCCCAGCTCTCCCCAAGAAGGGCTAAGTTTGTCCCTTTCCAATTTCTAGCTTTAGCTTGACGAAAGTTAATAAGCAATGCAAGCTTTAATAAGTTAAAAGGGTCAATCAATTCACGCTTTAGTCACTCAAGTTCTTATAAGCTCAAAAAGTTCAATCAAAAGTCTTAATTCTTATATGGGAATTTCCTCCTCAAGAAAATTAAGAAAATATTTATAAATTCAAAAATCCGGAAAAATACCTCCCAGGAAGAATGTCGTGGGGGAAGCCCAACGATGCTAAAATCGCCTCTATCAGATTGTGGGAACCTCAGGGAACATCAGGGAACGTCAGGGCCATCAGAAAACAGGTTCCCCCGTCGCGGGGAACTGCCGCGCCGCCGTGGATGTACAAAATATGTTTAGTGAAGCCCCATGTTCATTCGTTAGTTCTTAAAACGTGCCCTCTTGAGGCGCAAAGGTAACCTATGGTGGGACCAGGGACTATTCCGTCCTAACTATATTAATTTAAGGGCTTCTAGCATGTTCCCCTCTCTGGAAACGGTCATCCTCTCCGCGGGGGACTGACACGTTGTGCCACTGTAGCCGTGGAACCCGGGTACTTTTGATCCACCCCCGTCTCTAGCTGCCTCTACCTCTCCTGCTCAACCTGGTGGGTCGCGCCCGCTCCTCTCCGGCTAGGCTGAACCGCTTCTACCCAGGCTCTCTCTCATTCCAAGCACAGAATTTTTCTACCGCTAACAAAGGAGCATGCACATAATAACCCCTTAAGGGAATATAGATTAAATCAAATAGTGTAGAGTGAGAGACCCCCCTTAAAATGCAAGACCGGCTTATATCCACAAAATAAAAAAGCATAGCACGTGGGGCTGTTTGGGCTCGGCCCCGCTTTCCCTGCTATGCACTCCTAGAGTCAACTCCTGTCTCAGGCTCCGCGCGGAGAGCGTGCCACCGGGGCGGCTTGAGATGGCGTACCCCCAGCTATGGGCAGTTGACTTCCCTGACTAAACCACTACTACCCACGCCCTACTGGGGGCTATGGTGGAGGGGGCCAAGTCTGATAAACAACAAAATAAACAAAACAAACAAAAAGAAAACCTCTTGCTAGTTAGAATAAAACAAAACAAAATATTATAGCTTCGAACCTTTCGAGCTTAAACAATTGAACTCTCTTCCTCTTTTCTAGGACATGAGTCAGGGGGCCACACGCACTCCCCTAGTTGTGACCAATGCCCTCTTGGCTCACACAAATACAAATCAACAAGACAACAATCAGATCTAAATTTTAGACCTTCCACATGACCTTCTCTTGAAAATCCGAGCTGCTTGTTCATAGCAAAGCAAATAGCTCAATGGCCGACAATGGGTGGGGTTAGATTCCAACTCTAGCTCCCATGAAATAAACAAAGCAATTAACAAAGCAAGAGGAAAGCACAAGTGAGAAACAAGGGGGCCTTGCCTCTCTTTTATACTGTTTTTGAGCCTAATAAATTAATAAAAAATATATTCATTAAACTATTGTTTCCTTGGAGAATCTATAATATAATATTCAACATGGCTGAAAAGTCTTAGAGGCCAATGAAGCTGGCTTTTCATCCATCCAATTGGATGACCAGTTGGCGCGAGTTGTCATTTCATCTATCCAGCTCCTCAAGGCGAATTTTAGGATTTTTCATCCATCCAAGAAGTAAAAATTCAAATAATCGGCTCCCATAAGTGTCGTTGACTCAATAATTTGGTGCAGTTGCTAATCTACTTCATAAATCACCAAACTTGGTGACAAACTACAATTATATACCCCGTATCAGCTTGTAAATTCTCAGGTCCATCGGTGGTAAAAAGTTGTGCCTTTCGCCATTCGTCGCAATTTTGCTACGTAAAGATTTTGTTGTATTTTGGAAATCAAACAAAGATTACCTGCAGGGAGGTAACCCCCTTTGTTAAAACGCAACAGAGAGGCAATCCCGACTTTTCTGCCGGATTAGCTAGCTCAAAACTGTTGTTTTTTAGAGCCCAGCCTCCCCATCAAGGTCCCACGACACGAGTGAAAAAAGTTTTTTTTTTTTTTTTTTTTTTTTTTTTTTTTTTTTTTTTTTTTCACTTTGTCTGTTCGTGGCCTTCCGTGGCCCTCAACACCACGCCTTCTCACGGCCCCTGGCCTCGGCCTGCCCTAGGCACGCGCTGCCCACGAGCTGCCCCGTAATACCCCGTGGTATCACGATCACGACCCTTCACGGTCTCCGGTCACGGCCCGCCATTCCCACGAGCTGGTCACCGTGCCCGTTCGTGGTGTCCGCGTCACGACTCCCCATGGCCACGGCCACGGCAACGGTCAACGCCTGGGCTCGTGGTATCTCATGATACTGGCCCCACGACCCATCACGGTCACGACCCCGGCCACGGCCACGATGCCCCTACGTTCCCAGAAACTCCCCACAAGTTCCCACACGTTCTCGGGCGTTCCCATGCGTTCCCAGATGTTCCCAAGCTCTCCCTGAGCTGGGGTTTGCCTCTGCACCTGTTGTCGACAAGCTATGGCTTCTGCGAAGCCACCAGATCTGTTGCCATGCTCTCTTGGGCTCTCATGGCCCACTAGAGGCGCCCCCAACTCGCCAAACAAGCTCTTTGCTCTCCAACAAACTCTCTTGCTCCATGAAACTGACAAAATGAACTGAAATCACACACCTTTGTAACCTTGGTGTACTTGCACTTCTCATGCATATTCCCTGGCTCTAGGGCGCCTCGATGCTGCCCTTCCAGCCCCGTTCATGCCACTCCAAGAGTCCTTACACTTCTGGAGTTTCAGATTGAAACTCCAACTCCACCAAGTGCACTGATTTGCACACAAGAGGGACTAACCCCTCTCTTCACTCATACCTCTTCGTGAGCTTGAAGTTGAGGCTCCAACAGGTTGCGACCCGCATGTAGCATCTTCGCAGCTCCACATTCACCACACTTGGTTGTCATAGCATTGAACTATGCAACACCGTTCTTCACCAAAGGCTGCCCGCCTCTCTATCCATTGCAAACTTTCTACCTGTTCGCCTTTGCACCCTATCCGCTTTGGATAGGCTCATGCACGGATCCCTGCATTCTAGGTTGAACCGCTTCTCATCTGAAAACACAAAGCGCTACAACTAACTCAAACCTGACACTCACAAACTCGAGCTCATATTTCTCGAGTGATAAATATGAAGGATACAAAGCTCACGTGAGCTCACATAAACTGATGCATATATAAAATCATCACTCAAATACAAGTCGAGCCAAGTGCATCCCACGCCATGGGGAATCCACACTACGACGCCATAGCTAGACGCGGTGAGGCTCAACTCGAGAAAGATGAGCCCACCGCAATCTGCCGTAAAGATAACCACACCAGGTGCCCAAACATACATTGGCCCCTGGATAGACACTTGGATCAATCC
Organism: Takakia lepidozioides; assembly: GCA_030704615.1. Classification (NCBI taxonomy): domain Eukaryota; kingdom Viridiplantae; phylum Streptophyta; class Takakiopsida; order Takakiales; family Takakiaceae; genus Takakia; species Takakia lepidozioides. The sequence continues at coordinate 68,275,292 of CM060733.1, read as the reverse complement.
CAAATGTCAATATATCAAAACTAACTATTTCCTAGCTAGTTTCACACTAGTGATAAAATAACTGCACTTGGTGGAAGAGGCGGAGCTCTGCGGTTCGGTTCAATCTCGGTGGATGTATTTCCTTCAACGCTACACGAAGACTTTGAAGACGGACACATGCGACAAATGGCCGGAGGGTAGGAGGGGTACACCTTGCAAGAAGCTATGTTTTATCGCACATAGTACATGACAAGGGTGGACAAGGAGGCCCCTCGGATGTGGAAGGAAGAAGAGGATGCAATGTCAATTAAAAATATTGTTTTGCCGAAGAAGTCGAGAAAGGTGAAACTACCCCGCATGTTGATTGAGCAAGCGCATAACTTTGTATTGAAGAACACTCCATGCATTGTTGAGTGGGAGGCAAGATATGCGGATGAGGACAAACGAAGGTTGGAGGAGGCTCAAGCTTGGAGGCACAACCATGTGCGGGAGGCTAGAGCATTGCGGGCCGCTGGTCGGCATGGTGATGTGTCATCGAGCCGGTTGCCCCTGGAATTGCAGCCCTTGAGACCCTTTTGTCATTGGATTCATAGTGGAGTTGAAGACGCAATTGCAAGAGAGGAGGCAGTGCCAAAGTTGGTGGAAGAGATTGCAAGGGGTCCCTCTCAATTCGCTCTTTCGTACACCTCAATATGGGTCCACGGTCATCATTTCCGTATCTGTGCACTTGACATGCGCCGCAAAACCACATTTGACTCCGGATTGTATGCAACATATTGGCAAGATTTTGTGTCAAGCACGAGAGATACCCAACCGGAGAGAAGCAAACTTGAGTACATCGGAGAGCTTAAGAGCACATTGCAACTTGAGTATGACAATCATCGGCCTATTCTCTTCAATGGGAAATGGTTCCAACCACGCCTCGTTGGACCAAATGCTACACTAGTTCATGATGAGTGTGGGTTTTCATGTGAGTGAATGCGGATAGGGTTCTTTCTCATAGTCACATGAACGGCGAGCCTTTTGCATGGCCTTCCGACATGGAGCAAGTGTTATTTTCACAAGACAAGACGAGATCAGGAAATTGGAAGGTGGTTGTACATGCTCGGCTGAGAGGAAGACGTATCTATCATGGTGAGGGATCTACATGGGCTGAGCCAGATGCACAAGAGGAGGGAGAGGCTGACGATGATGAGGAAAACAATGACACTACTAGTATTGCAGAGAGTAGTGAGCTCACACTACATGATGAATCTAGTGTTGTTGATGCTGGATGGGTGGAGGAAATTGATGATGATCATGACATTGATGCCTCTGACCTTAACGGGCGTGGAGATGAGGCCGCAAGGTATATGGACTTTGATAAAGATGACCTGCTCATGGATACAGACGATGCAAGGTGGAAGTCATGATATTCAGCGCTCGCGATGACACCAACCAAATACAGATGGGTCGTTATGTGAGAGAGTCATGTGGAGATTCTTCGAACAATGATCATGGTCTTGATTCAGACTTTGATTGTGCAGAGAGGAGCATGAGAGAATATGATGCTGATTATCAGGAAGACTTGCAGCTTGATGAGGCCGACGATCCTCCTGATCCATATTAATCCCTGATTCTCATATCCATGTACATTGGTTTCAGTATTCTTGCACATTAATGTGGCACTTCCAGTAAAATATAATGTAAATTCAATTTCATGTGAGCAAATCACCATCAACAACATGACATAAACTAAACTAATGCATGTACGATGAGAATGGGAAGAGATCCACGAGTAGAAATTAATTAAAGTAGGCCCAGTCAAGGGAATGTGTATATTTTTGTGTAGAGAAAGTCTAGTTCTAGGTCTAGGTCTACCTCTAGGTCTAGGTGTAGGTCCCAAGTCTGCAAGCTAGGGCCCCCCCTCTCCCCATCTGAGTCTCACCACCTCATTTTGGAGCTAGGTTTGTGACGGAAACCGTCGCTGACCCAAATCCAAATAACTAGCTTGGCGACGTGCGACGGTTTTCTGTCGCAGACCATGCCACCTCAAATTTATATATATATATATATTGGCTCTTAGCTTGCGACGGCTAGGAGTCGCAAAAGGGGTCGGGCCGCGGCCACATAGGTAGGCGCCAGAATCGGTGACGCCTCAGGCGACACAGATTGGCCCTTGGTGGTTTCATCGCAATTTGCGACCCCTCAGGCATCGCAAATCAGCCGCGGTCTCTGAAACCCTAAGTGCACTTAGAAACACTCTCCCTTGCAAGCCTTTTCTTATAAGAGCTCTCCTAGCTCTCAAACATTGCACTGGGCTCTCCTTGTAGACATCCTAATAGTGCATACACACCACAAGGACTTTCTTTGCATTTAAATCTGCAACACCTTGTAACAGAAGAGCTCTCTACCAAGCTCTCGTCAACACATAAGTGCTAAACTATGCTAACACCTTGCACTCGTAGATGTAAGCATATCTTCTTATACTGATAAGAGATGTGAAAAGATATGAACCCACTCTATTACTTTATATAAGTCAAGCCAAGGGCACCTTTGCTAAGGGAATCCACCTACAAAGCCCTCAACACACTCCCTCTCAATACCTAGAGCTATGGAGGTGAAAGAGGCTTATGGAGGCTCAACTACAAGAAGATGAGCCTCCTGAACCCTCACAAGGGGAAAACCCATCCCCATGTCTCATGTGAGGCTTGACACCTCACTTAGCGTATGAGACCAAATGAAATCCTAACACACAAAATATAAATATAAATATCCAAAATATCATAATTAACTAGAAGTAGGCAATTCTAGTTAACCATGACTAAAACAATGACAGGGATCGCCGGCAGGAGGAGCGGAGGTAGGGGGGGGGGGGGGGATCTAACCCTTGAAGGGGGGGGGATCGATGGAGGGGGGGAGCACCACGTGCCTGTCAAGTTGGTCGGGATGAGGGGGTATCCCGCGTTGATGGGAACGAGGATCAATGGCGGGGGAACGGGCACGGCATCGCGGCGAGGCCGGGGGGATCAACCCCACAAAGGAAGGGGCTGCAGGAGGGGCGTTCCCCGGCAGGCCCAGCCGGGCCGTATCTGTCAAGTCACACATGCGCCATCAAATCAAGCCACACCCATATTGGGACCGGGATTTTGGCCCCACTCACACCCACCCAAAATACTCTACATTGAGCAGTAAGATATAGGAATCATAACTTGACATTTAGTGCTTTTAACCCCTAATGGACGAGGCTGTTTTTGGTGGGCCCACTCCAAAACAGAACATACCCTGACGGATGAGGGTATATCTCTCCGCAAACAAACATCCACAGGGATGAACCGTATGAAAGGTAGGCTACCTACTTCATCCACCTACTGTAAAAATTGCACTAGATCATTTGACCGTGTCATTATGAAGATTATAACAAAATTCCAAGCCCAAAATGTGTAGTATACTCCAATTTGAGAATGAAAATGGTTTGACCACAAATTTTTGGCACCAAAATGATTTTTCTTTGCTACACCCCACCATTCCAATTATGAGGCACCTAAAGCATGTTGCCCCAAAATTTTAGAGCAGCATTCCAAAATCTGGATAAGGTTGCTTTGTATGGAAAAACAGGGGGGTCAAAAATACCATAAAGAAGAATTGACCTGTAATTCAGCCTTATGGTGTCCAAATTTGCATTGGAACCACAATTGCTCTCGTGGAATTGTTCCTTGAATGATTTTCTACTACCTCCAAAAAACATTTCATTATTCTAACCAATATGTAGGCAGAGATTTCAATTTATGTGAATCCCTACTTGAATCCCAACTCAGGCTAAGCATTGCCTGAGCCGGTAGACAATTCTAGCATAAAAAAAGGTGCTACGTCACCGATTTAGGATGAAATGACGGGGGACCCAAAATGCTCCACCCTAAGAAAGGCCCCGGGACGCCCTCTGTTTCGGCGTTTCACCCGACAGACAACCAAAAATGAACAACTACCAATCGTCAGCTCAGTTTCCTTGTTGTGTTGAACCCCCCGATCTGCCCAGTGTGCAGACAGTCCCCCCCAGTAAGCATCACCCCCAAAACCACAACCCACAAGCATGAGTGTTGCACTGATCCCCCCCTTCCCAAAACTGTGAAACCACCCAAGCACAACACACACACGCCAACACCAGCAGACCCCCATGACATCCACGGCCCGTCAACCAGCATTGACACACACAAACCCCCAGCCCTTCAAGGAGCCATACCCACCATAGATCAGAGACAAACACACCCCACGCCCCAAGCACACACGCCATCCAGAGCCAACGCTAGCAGACCTGCAATGCAATCCCACACCTCGGTGAATACTGTCACACACAACCAATACACACAGAAGGAAGAATTCACCACAGAAAGGAACAATTCAGTCACCTCGATCCATGGCGGTGTGCCTGATTCCAACACGGCCAAGGGCACAAGTGGTTGCCATCACATCCAGGGCAGTAATGGTGAGTATGAACATGGCACACAACACACAATTGTCGCCGTGTCGTATGAAGGTACTGATGCACAAACGTGCATGAGACATCCCGAGTGGTGTCCATGTTATCAGTGCAGCAGCCGACTGTCAAAGCATATGCCAATGCCAAATTGAATTCTAGATGGGTCAATATCGCCCGACGCCCCATCCTTCTCACATGGGCAGAATATAAGATATACGCATTCACCAGCATGGTATCCATAAGAGAAAAAACAGAGGATGCCACCACTTCTAATTTGTGCGCAGCTGCAAGCTGTACGCACCTCGAAGCTGGTCTTGCACATCCACCCTCGCATGTAGGTTTGGTATTGCACATGTGCAGGCACGGATGGCACAGACACTCTCTGGTGTCCCACAAAACGTCTGACAGTCACATGAGAGGAAGGGCTGCAAGCTGGCCTAGCTACAGATGAGAGTAAAAACATTGTCTTCTTGTCCCACCACAACACTGCATAATGTACCATGACTGGCCTTGCTTGGCAGCCTTGGATTTTTTCAAGGAAAGAAAAAAGGGAAGGAACCTCTTTCTGTTCAATCTTACTGTGCCAGTGGCCCAGATCATATAGAAGCTGGACAGAGGTAATTGTCAGTGACAATGACACGGCCCAAACCATGGAGCCCTTCGGCCAACCTGCTCACAACATCGTAACCTTCTCCCTTCCCACTTTTCTGTCTCTAGCCCTTAGGCATTCCTGAATTCTTACCAGATTTTTTTCCTCACCACATCCTTGGGAGGTGCTGTCACACTTGCAGGAAGAGAACTCTTGGGCAGTTGCAAGGTACGGTGGACCAAAAAAGGCAGATTTTTCCTCCATGAAAGTCTATATATGTACCTCAAATTGAGGAAATTTATCCAGATATGATATATTTAACACTTTTAGTAAAAAATCCCACCCCAAATAGGCTAGAATTGTTTTATTAGAAATTTTAGTATTTAATTCTGAAAAAATAGAAACCCATTTTTTAAACTAATAATTAGAGATTTTTGAATTTTTTCCATATATCACTTGGCACCTCTAGATTATGGGTTTTTACACCTTTTTAGTAATGATGATATCCCAAAAGCCTCTAAATGAGAATGATGTACATTAGGGAAAATAGGCCCAGTTTGGGCCCAGTGTTTAGTATAAATTAGTCCATACCTCTCATTCCTTGATGTTTTTAGTCCATATAAAAGTGCATTTGGGTAACTTTCAAAAATGGCACCCCTAATGTGTTTTCCTTTTTATTATTACTTAGGTATATATGATGTTTTTTTAGTCCATATGGTTTTTTCATGTGTAACACTGCAGTCCATAAGATTCAACTTTAAGAGTCCATAGCTCTTTCATATATGATCTTTTTTACAATAAAAAAAATTGGAGTATGTCTTTACTGTAGTTACAAATCTTTAGACCGTATAAATTTGTATGAAATATTGAGTTGTGATTTTACTATAAAAGGTACCATGAATGGAGGTCACTACAGAAACTGCCATGTTACTCAGTTTTTGGTTCACCGTAGCCTGCAACTACCCTATTTGTACGAGCCAATTCTTTCAGACGCCTGACTGTTGGCATCGGGCCAGACATCATCTCTCAAAACAAAATTTACAACGTCACTGAATCCGTCCTTATCACCTTCATCTCGTCTCTTTCTCCAACCAAGAACTAGAGCCACCTAGCGTCTAAAGATAAAGCGGAAGTTGTGAGGGCGAGGGTGGCAAGGCCAACGATTGGCAAGTGACAAGGGAGGCAAGCTACACAGGAAGTCAAGACAAATGCAGCCCAAGATTACCTTGCACTGCTCAACAGTGCAATTCCCGAATGGCCCAAAGCTGTGTTCAGGATGACATCTAGTACAAATCAGCTTTGACAATGTCACCATGGACCTCATTGCACCTTTCCAGGGCTGCCAGGCTTGCACACGCATTGCAAATGCAAACAAACGTCAACAAGCTTCTCCTCATCTATGTTATCTGTTTTTGGATATTTTCCTGCTGCCACATCGGCAGTAACTTATCAAAGTCACTCCTAACCACCACAGATACACCCAACGAGCCCATAGAGACCTGCTAGCAACTGACACTAACCAACCCAATTCTGAATTGCATCTGTTTATCTCTGTATCCAATAGGCATTCACTTTTTTGTCTCCATTGTCCCACCATCGACTGGGGTCGGAAAAGTGAAATGGTGCAGCTAGGCAGGCAGAGATTGAAACACGGCGCATACATATCGACAAGGATAGTCTCCAGAATGATATCTAGTGCAATTCCAGCTTCCACAATGTCAACATGGACCTATGTACCTTTTTCAAGGGCTTCTAGGCTGGCACAAGCATTGAGAATAGAAATGAATGTAATGTTGTTGGGTGTTCATACATCTGGCAAGCCGCCCTACCACAGCCATGCTGATCATATCTTGCAATTATCAGACGCATCTCGGGGGCGAGTCTGATGAGAGGGAAAAACAGGCTAAAATAGGTCGAAGAAGAAGGTGCCCTCACCACATTGTCCTTGACCTTGTATCATGACCCATGGAGGATTTGACGGACCGTCAACCCAAAATGACCTCTTGTGTGTGCTGCTTTTGTCTGTAGTCAGGTAATGTCGGATTGGTCTGTGAGAACCACCACGGTGCAGCTGAGCAGGCAGAGATTGAAACACGGCATGCTAAGACCAAGTTGAATCTCCCCAGAACCTTGTAAACATCAGGAAGAATACCATCTGCGATTGAATTTGCTTCCCCCTCTTTAGTGTCACCATCAGGCTTTCTCATTCTGACCCCACCTTTCCATTTCGTTTCAGATTTCTTAGACTCATTATCTTTCCTGAAGCCTGCAAGCACCCATAACTGCTCAAGAACTTTGTTCTTTAAAGACAGTCTAGATAAGTCATACAAAAGGAAGACATAGAATGTACTCATGAGATGATGTTGTCATAGACCCTACGCCCAGTTTGGGTAGAACAAGAGGGAACAGATGCTACTTTTGTTAGGGGCTCACTCCAGTAGTGGGACTTACCTTGGTATAAACAGCTTTCCAGGTTCTCCTATAAATCCCTTCAGACGAGCATCAATCTGCTGTGTGTGAGCTGCCCAACAATTAGACCCCAACAAGGGCCAGGGAAGACACACAGAGTGTGAGAAAGACTAGTGCCTTTGTTGACTTTTTTGGCTTTTTCAAACTTCTGAGGTGTTCCCTACAAATAATCCACTTAAGTCATCACTGCAAATCATCATGAGAGAGAGAGAGAGAGAGAGAGAGAGAGAGAGAGAGAGAGAACCATACACACCTGCAAGTGCAGCTCTCAAAGGCTCACAAAACTCGGTGAGGTCCAGCTCCTCAACAGCTTTGAGCACATCCTCAGCATTGATGGTTTGTCGCTTTGATTCACGACATATTTCATTTGCTCTGTTACAGCAGAGACCATCTCTGGTGTGTTCATTGGTCCATCATTTCCTTCCCTCCCCCTCCTCTCTTTCCCTCTTTTCCTCTCTTTTCGAATCATAGTTAATCTGGAGCTTGAAATCCGGCCCTTTTGGATGAATCTGGACCCACACTCGATCCCTGCTCCTTCAGCTATCCATGCCTGTGCTTGCAAGGTGAACGATGGCGGAAAACACAGAGCTCCTGCAGTTCAAGAAGATCAAGATCCGGGCATTGCGGGCAGTTCCAAAAACGTTGGCGCGACGATTTCTATTGGCCTATTTCGCGCGGGCCGTCCGGGCAGATTCCAAAGAAATTGACGACGACGATGACCTGGCTACGATGACGTGTCTACGATACCTGGCTACGATGACGTGGCGACGATGACATGGCACTATGACACCCTATTCCTGCTCTATGCTAAACTAGCTTCCGACCTTCGGTCGTCGCTAGAATTTTATTTTATTTTATTTTTGTTTTACCTCCTCCATCTTGCATTGGAAATTAACACCAAAATATTATGCAATATCTTATCAATTTTCTCTTTTACCATAGATTGTTTTTTTGTTTTTTTGGGTTTTGTACATATTGAAGAACATCTTATGAGCAGTCGCTCCCAGGTTTCCTTTCTGAAAAAAAAAAGGAAAAAAAAGAAAAAAAATCATATATCCTAAAACCATTAAATTATATATTAATGGAAATAACTATAAACTATTCATACCCTCAGGGTATATTTTGGCATATATATCCATACCGGGGGTTATATAGAAATCTGAAAAGTTAATTTACCCCATACCCGGAGGGTAAATAATTTTTTGAGATTTCAATTTATCCATACCCGGAAGGTAAATGTTTTGACAAAAATAACTTACTTATACCCTAAGGGTATATTGTACTGGAGAACGGGCCGTGTTTGGCCGATTCTGCCCTGTAAGCGGCCTTTGGGCGAGTCAGCCAAACACGGCCCGTTCACTGGCGTTAAAAGCAGGTGTGACAGATTCTTGCCGCTACGTGGCGCAATATGATTGCGGTTCGATTATCCCATATCGATTGCCCAGATCAGAGCCCTTGAGAGGATATAAACGGGCGAGCCTCAGGGGTTGATGGCTGACGACATGGGCCTCGGTGGTAGGTCTGCCGTCCTCTGTGCATAATCGGCCATCCCTGCCGATTCTGCCCTGGGTGGCCGATTTGGCCTGAGAATTAGGCCGAAAAAGTGGCAGAATCTGCCACACCTGCTTTTAACGAAATCAATATACCCGCACAACACTGGAACAAACGTCCCATTTCTCAGTTTCGTCCGACTATTATCGACGATCTCCCGAGACTGGACGACGAGGATGCTTTTGTTTGCTAAACATTCATCGGAAACCGCCCACCGGATGAACAATTCCCTCGCGGCCTCTCCTTCTCCCTCTCTGCTTCAAGGTTCGAGTGACCTAATCGTGTGGTCGTCTTAAGAGACTCAAGCGTGCAACGTCTGCTTGTTACATTTTGTGTTCTCAGCGGCCCTATTCCATTTTGTTGCTGCTCGCTGTTTCTTCAAGGCTGACAGCACATTTTACTTCTTTAGAGGTTCTCCCTGCTTTCTTCACTCTTCTCGTCTTTCCTTTTGGATACCGAGGTCCTTGTGTATGTATTCTGTCTGTACAACGTCGGTTTCACTGGGTTTTCTTTTTGGAAGTGCTCTGGCGCAAGTTGAGATCACCTACTATAAGACCTTGCCGCTGGCTGTTGTTATTCTGTTACAAATTCCAAGTCCCATAGGTCTTCCCTGGCCCGGTCTTTTCCATCCGTCTTTCGCTTCTCTAGCTGCTCTTTGGCTGCCATTTTGCTTGATTGGGGTGGTATCGGCGTTATCTTTACCTTACCGGTTCTGCTGTGGTGGGCGCGAGTTTTCCATTTCCTGGGCTGAAGGTACGTACGTCGAATTGTTACAAAGGTTAAGCCATACGGCTTAGGGTACCGACGGACCTTGATCTATGCTCATAAGTCAATTATCGCCTGTCTTCGAAGTCTGGGAAGACAAGTGTGCTCAATCGTTTTCAGCATGCGTCTCTCTTATCTATTGTCCAACTTATCTTTGCCTTGCAGTTTCTTGGTACCTTTCTTCTGTTGTGTCCGGTGGTACATCCTTTTCTGGCATCCCTGTGGACCGATGTTTTTGTTTGATGTTTGAGGCGGATTCTCGCACTCTTTTCAAAATAATGGGTCTATTTGTTTGTCACCTAAACCAAGGCTAGTGCCATATATGGTGGTGATCTCAGAACTCCTCCGTACCGCAAAGCTGGACGCACCTGTGGAAAGCGTCCGTACCCATGTATAGTTACCTTCGTTTGGGGCGTGATACTATTACATATGGCCACTTATTCTTCATCGCCTATCGTTTCTTGGTACTACAGGACCCGGACTGGCCTCTTGGTCCCAGTCGGGAGTCTCCCTAACGTTGTGTTGGCTACACTGGCACACATTTACATGATCAAGAGGGTGATAAGAAACTCTTATCGCTATTTTCGTGATCTTGTTATCAGATTTTGTAGAGATCTGCCATCAACCCTCTGTTCCCTACTTTCCAGTTGATTTGTGTTTTGCTTGAAAAGCTGTTTGCTTTTTGGACGAGTATTTTTTAATATCAATTATTTCCTTATCATTGTCTTTTGAACGACATTACCTGCTCTCCTTTTTTTAATCAGGCTTGAGATCATTGTTTTGCTTTCTTCCACAGGTACACCGCGATATTCTGTGTCTTGCTTTCACAGCACCACTCCTCCAAGGTGTGCTTCTGCCCGTCATGGACAAGAAAAGAAAATTACTCGAGAATGGCACAAAGTCAGCAGCCACAGAACCCTCTGCATTGAAAATTTCAAAGGAGGATGTGAAGAAAATGCTAGAACCGTTGAACATGGAGCAGGTGATAGACATCCTGAAAGATGCAGCCACCTGGCATGTAGATGTTCTTGATGAGGTCCGCAAGGTGGTTGACAAGGATCCAGCAAACCGGAAAGTCTTTGTGCGAGGGCTGGGCTGGGATACGACTTCTGACACTCTCAAGGCATTTTTTTCTCTGTGTGGGGAGGTTGAAGAAGGTGCTGTCATCCTCGACAAAAGTACAGGTAAGAGCCGGGGTTTCGGCTTTGTAACGTTTCGACACATGGATGGTGCCCTCCAAGCACTTAAGGAGCCAAGTAAACGTATTGATGGACGGATGACAGTCTGCCAGTTGGCTTCTACTGGATCGCAGGCAGCCAACTCCAATCAGGATGTGGCCCAACGAAAAATATATGTTGGGAACGTGCCTATGGAACTTGTAGCTGACAAATTACTAGCACTTTTTGCGCAGTATGGGGAAATAGAAGAGGGTCCTCTTGGGTTTGACAAATTTACTGGGAGATCCAGAGGATTTGCGCTCATCATCTACAAATCTGTTGAGTCCGCAAGAAGGGCATTGCAAGAGCCAATTAAAACAGTTGACGGCCATCAGATGCATTGCAAACTTGCAGTGGAAGGTCAAAAACAGAAGCAGGCTGGTACACAGGGGAGGACAGAGAGTGATGGGTCCAGGTTGGGCTCACAGGTATATATTTATTTTCCTGAGAAAAGTCAAACATAAAATTAATGAGTTTTTCAAGGTTTGTTTTCGAACGATCAACCACTTTTCGTATGTCTTGAATTGATCTTTTGTCTATTTCACCTCAATGAGCCAGATCATGAATTTGGCTTGCATATTAACAAAATGTGTATCAATTTCCTATGATTTGTGTACTCTTGTCACTAACTTCAGAGTTAGTTAATAAGACCAATAACGAATAATGGTTGGAGGACTTTCCTTTGGGTTGTTCTTGAGTACTCGTAGAGAGAATTCATGTTGGGGGTTGAAATGCACCTCACTTCACAGGTGTCCATCATGCTGTGTAGATGAAATATCCACTGTTGCTGTCGTAGTATTGCATGCATGCTGTACAAATTTGAAGGTTTGTTCAGTCAGTTGTTGCTGAGGACTATTCTAAGGCCCTATTGTGCAACTGTGACTACAGGTCGCCACTCAGTCTGCAGTTCCAACAGGGGCTGGTCTCCAGTATGGGTCGATGAACCCAGGCTTGATCACCACGGGTATACCTCTTAACCAGGGAATGAACCAAGCCCTCACCCCAAGTCTCAACTCTGGCCTGCATTCTGGCCTTGCCAGCCACAACCAAGGCCTTACCAGTCTTAATGCTTCCCTGAACCAGTCATATTCACTGAACCATTCTCTCAACCCCTCTCTGGGGCACTCCCTGAATCCCTCTCTCAATGGATCTTTCAATTCCCCTCTCACACAGGGTGTTGGTCAAGTGGAAACCTCCTTAGGTATGACTACCTATGGCACTCATTTAGGTGTGTCTCCTTATGGGACACAACCAACTGGGCTCACTGGCCAGCCAACAGGTTATGCTACAATGGGAGGGATTCCTTTGTACGCACCAGCTACGAATTCGGTTGCATCCCAGCAGGCAGCAGCATTACAAGCTGCAGGAGGTCACTATGCATATGCAACATACCAAAATCCACAGTTGGGAAGTTCCTCTGCGTCTCGTGCTCCAACTGTTGGGTCCCTTGCGTCTTTGCCATCCTACTACAATCTCTAGGTGAGCATCAACACTTTTATAGCGTAATCTTACATCCAATATCATTGTTTTGTTCTTCTCCCTTGATGCCTCTCTGGTTGTATTTTGCTTCCTTCCAACAGTCTCTTTCCCGTCCCTCTTAGCATCTTGAATCAATTCATACTCCCTGTCCCCTGTTGCTGAAATGGAAGATCTTATTTCCCATTTCTTTTGCTGGAGGTGTACAGGTTGTGTTAAAAGGTTTCTCTTATGTATGTCAGACTTCCAGAATGGCAAGTGTCATCTGTTATGGATTATGCTATATGCTGATGGAGATTTTGAAGTTTGCTTTTGGTTGTTTCGTACCTCATTTACTCGTGAATTGGTAGTCTCATGGTTTTGTATGCTCTTCTCTTCAGTTCTTAGTGTTTTCTCTGTGTGGTGTGGCTGCCAATACTTGCACCCTCTTAAATTTTGAGATGGCAGTCATTCACGAGGCTGACACGCACTCGTGACTTATGTTTCTGAGTTTATGTCTGCAAGTTAAGTCTCCTCATGATCAACTGGCCTACCTTAGAGCAGGCCACCAGGCCACCATCATCAGCATCATCTATATTTGGTGACAAATGCCACATCCCTAGTCATTATAGAAAGTGCCCAATTCCCTCCTCCCGTGCCTTCATCAGTAAGGCGCCTAGGCTACAGCTTGGTAAGTGAACTCACCCAAAGGTCGGTTTTGATGGGAGGTTTATACTAATGCTCCACTCAAATCGTTGGTTCAGGGTTCACGAATGGTTGGTGATGTCTCCAATGCCTTTGATGTCCTTATTCTGAAAACTCGATGTTTAGATTGATACTCTGCGGCTTGCGTGGTCAGGATTGTTGTATTTGCGCTCCAGACATTTCCTGTTGCTGGTGCCCCTGTCTGATTCACCCCATGGGTGTTATGGCCCACTGCCTGCCACGTAAGCCATAGCTCTCTGTTGTCTTCATGATTCTACCATTTTCCTTCTCTGTTGTTCATTCTATCAGCAAGCCTCGAGGGTGTCTCAGTCTTACCTGGGGACGCCCTGTTGTTGGTCTGAAAACTGGTATCGTTCCTGTTTTATGGCCATGGAATTTTTGTTGGACGTGAAGCACAACTGATCATCGATGTAGCCTTTTCTTTACTTCTTCATCAATTTGCTTGTGCGACTTGTAAGAGGATTTCCCAAAGCCTGATTTTCCATGTATCCAGAGATTTGTCAATCTGTTTGATGACCTGTTTCTTTGGCTGCACTTTACAAAGGGAAGGCTACATTTGTACGTGAGGTGGCTTGGATTTGATGTCTGGGCTCAATGTCCTTGAGAGTTTTCTAGGGCTGTTTCTCTAGTCTTGCAGCTCCTTTAGGCATCATTTTGGAAATGCTTGCAACCTGTTCCAGTCAGTTTGCAGTTATTCTTTGCCATCTAGCTGGAGGTTAAGCAGATGTTCAGTCAGATGCAGTTTTCAGCTGTATATCAGTTCTCAATTACGAGTTGATTCATGTGTACTACCTTGGGTAGGTAAAACAGAGCTGCTGTAATAGAAGTTGGTAGGGAGCTGATGCACTCTCAATGGTGCTCCTCTTTCCCCAGCACACGTTATGGTTTAGCATCTGCATGTATGCAACTCCATTTCAGGGAGTTCTATTCAGTTTTCAACAGACATCATTATAAAATATTTTTGATAATGGTATATTACGGTTGTGCTGTGCAAGACTTCTGTATTGACTGTGTATCAAGGGTCTGCAAGATTTTTGAAGTTTCTGTTTTGTATAACTACATTTCTCAAACCCACCGATTGTTGAACTTCCATAGCCACATTCGCTTTATTCCCCTCGACGGATTATTTCGGCTAGTGACCATTTCTGTACTGGCTTGACGCCCCAGAAGTCTTTTATGTGCAAGTTATGTTATGTGAGGGTATGTGATCTAGAATGGTATGTATGTAACCTGGCAACCGTGAATAGATGGAGTTGACATGTAAATGTTTTGTTTAATCGCTTTGTTCACCTTGACATTATTTCAGGCAGTGATCATTTCTTGTACTGATTTGTGGCCCGGAAATGTTTTATGTGCAAGTTATGTTATGTGAGGGTATGTGATCTAGAATGGTATGTATGTAACCTGGCATCATGAATAGATGGCGTCTACATGTGAAAAGGTGAAACCTGTTAGAATGCTGAGAGGCGATAAGTTTCCAACCTTTGTGAGTTGCTACACCATGGCAACCCCGATGGAAATTGTTATTACAGGGGATGGTTTGGATGATGGTAGTTTATGTGACTGGGAATGTCAGTGAGGGAGTAATTTTTAATCCCATGACATCCACTTGAGTACTTCAACAAATTGCCTGCTATGCATGCTATGCAGTCCTGTGAACTTGTCAATTGTCCAAATATGAAATTTTGGCCTGAAAATTTTCATGTCTAACTTTTTGAGTCAGTTCATCCCTTTTCAAACTCATTTGCAATTGGATCCTTTTTTGGTAGTCATTAGGTATGGACTTTGATTGTTGGAGTAATTCATCATGGGTGGACAGCGACCTACTGAAATGCAAAGGTGGGATCAATTTTGATAAGTTGCTACCCATCCGGTGTGGACAAGCGTTGTTCTTTGAGATCATGCAAGAATCATGATTAGATAGTTGGTTATGAAGCCCTGGTCTCTCGTGCTCTATGTGACAGTATCAGAACGAGTTGTGACGTAATTCAACATTTGTGGCTCCTTTGGACTCGACAACAGTAATGCAATAAGTATCAGACTGAAAGTAGTTGAATCTTGTTTTTCTTTCCTATGAGGGGATTAGCAGTAGATCTCTTTGAAAGAAGTTGAGCACTGGTTTTTCAAGAAGAAACACTCATAATTTGATCGTTGTTAAGTGTTGCGAGTTCTGTGTGAGTATTGTGGCTTCCTTAAGGTGTTACCCAGCTTGTCAATTCTGTTCTCTTCCAGTCTAAGGGTTGGGTTAACTCTCTTGTGGCAGTCGTCTACATTGTGGGATATGGTCAGCAGGAAAAATCGCAGGGAGGACATTCTCTCATTTCTGTAACAATTCAAGAGAAAGGGTGAGTGGATCGTATTGTTGGGGTGTTCTTTGTCGAAGACTCTGGTGATAGCTGTAAGATCTTCCTCTGGATTCGTCGGAAAAATTATGATGACGGACTCCTGGTGTACTACAAAGCACATGCAAGTTGATAACTCTGATGGGTAGGGTAGCCAATGAAACTCATGCTTTTCATGAGAAGGCTGTCTTTGTGGAGAAATGCTGGAAAAAGGAGGTAGGAAATGTGGAGGATTTTCTGCTCTTCTAGCACTATGTTAAGATCAGAATCTGTCTATGTACAGTAGGCGGTTGAGGAGAGAAATGTCTGTAGCCAATAATTCGCCACTGCTGTGCCCTGCCAATACCTTGCCATGGCATTTCTAAGTGGACTCTCTATTTGCTGAAGGTATGAGTGGACAATGACTGACAGACCTGCAGCTGCTAGAATGTTGTGGACCTTTTGTTATTGCTTGTATTAGTGTGGTTATCTCACATCTTGGTGATGATTCCATGCATGCTTCAATGTCTACAGGTACGTTTGCCATGTTAGGGGAACCGACAGAATGGATTGTGTTTTTTTTGAGATGGAGAGATGGTAGTGGGACTTTGGGAGATGAATTTTGGTTCTACGTTCATTTACTTGTCCCTTCAACTTTGCAAAGGTGCTTCCAGATTTTCGCAGAATAATGTCTTGCCTGTGAGACTGTCCAAATTTTTTAATTGTGAGCTTTATCAAGCTTGAAATGTATATGAACTTTGATCTTTTCTTTCTGATCCCAAATGCTGCAAATCGAGGTGTGGCCTGGGTGCCTCTCCCAGCTGAAGCTCTGCTAAACCTTCGCCAGCTCCATGCACTTCTCTGATTTGGGCAGCCATGTCCAGCAGAGGAACGCTGTTGTTGGATGAGGTAGTTGCAAACCAGATCTTTATTAAGAACTACATTGCAGTTTGTCTGCTTTGTGTAGTGACGAGAATTTTGTTGCAACAGGGGTGGAAGAAAGAAAAAAATCAAGAACCAAGTTCCTTGCTTACAAGTATAGTATATTTAGGCAGTTTGGTGGCTGAGCTTAGTTTTAGGAAAAAGTGGTCTCTCAGATAAGAACAGGTGTGTTGAATCAGGCCTACTGTTTGAATATGGTTCTTGCTTACAAGTAAATTTAGGCAGTTTGGTCTGGTTGAGCTTAGTTTTAGGAAAGAGTGGTCTCTCAGATAAGAACAGGTGTTGAGTCAGGCTTATTGTTTGAAAATGAGTTTCCCATCAACCCTTTGGCCAATATGCTCGCTGCTTGTGGAATGGCCCCAGAATGTTTGCTACAATGGAGGCAGCTGACTGGCAGATGTCTGTGAACCTTCCTGTCACTAAAACCTGTCTTTATGTTAAGTTAAACCCAGGGCCCAGGTCTATATTATGGATAACCATTGGCTTGATGGGATTGTGGGGCAGATTGGCATGCAGGTGGGGCTCTGGCTGCAATTGGGCAGCCCTGATGTTATTAGTGTGGGTTCGATTCCCACTGGCCTCTTTTGGATGAGGGGTTTCCTGTAATTTTGAAATATGACAACGTCAGAATGTTCTCCCCAGGCTTTGGGCATGACCTGTCGCAATGTGACACAAACATCACTGACTCGCCAGTTGAGTACTCTTTGCAAAACTAAACTATGAACATTTTTTCCCGCATTTTTTCATAATCTATGTGTAGATGTTTCCCAACATTCATGCATGTGCAAGTTGAGTGGTCGACAGTTTCCCTTCTTACAGAATACTGGATTACTCAATCTTTTCATTGTTATATGTGTGCTCATTCGTGTGCTCATTTGAATCATAGAAAGGGTTGCTCTGGAAGACTGAGTGAATTGGATTGCTTTGTCGTCTAGTAAATGGAGTGTTGCTATAATATGAGCACTTTGTTGTTGTAGAGAGCTGATTGGTATTAAAAGAATGCTCATTTGCATAACCAATTCTGCAAAAGGCTATCCATCTGTTACTCTGATAGGTTTACCATGGCAGCAGTTGCACAGTTAAGCAGCATCCTAACCATTATCCAATGCTCCACTTTACGCCCTATCGTGAATACATGTCACTCAAGAAGGCAGTTGAATGGCTTGTGGTTTGCCTACCAGGACAGAACATGCTGTTTGCTGCAGCAGCCGTAGTGGAGCCTGGTCCAAGACAAATTGCTGCCCTCTTGTTTACTTGGGTGTACTAGCTACATGTCAGCTGTAGATGACAGTGTTATATTATCGAATCAAGAATGACTCCATGGGAATCCTCTTATTGTATGCTTTTTCATATTCTGTTGGAGAGGGTGTTTAGGAGGTGCTGGACTCGCGAGGGTGGTTGGGGGGGGGGGGGGGATAGGGGTGGGGGTGGGTGGGGGTTGTGTGGCAGGCCTAGCCAGGGTGGTGAAGAGTCTGGAGCTGTTCTCGCAGATGAAGCTGTTGAAGCTGGGTTAGAACAAGTGAGCAATGGTGCAATATCCTTTCTTTTCAGCACATCCTTCTTGGGCCTCTGTATTCTCACCTTTGGGGTACATTCCTCGTAGTATCTTTTTCCTTGGCTGTGGTTGTTCAACATGGTATTTGTTGTTGAGAGACAGAGAGTGATGGCACCAACTTAAGTCAGGGTAAATAAAAGCTTCTTCCCCTTGCAGGTACTTCCCCCTTGCGGTGTTGGGCTCTATGGTGTTTTGCCTACTTCATCTTCGGTCCCACCTGCACTCAGATAGTTCATAGATGGAAGCACGTAAGTTTGTGTGTATGTGTCTAATTTTTCATCTTTTCAATCTTCTGTCCCACCTCCACTCAAATAGTTCATAGATGGAAGCACGTAAGTCCCTTGTGTGTCTAATTTTTCATCTTTTCAATCTTCGTTTCGACAAAGTATTTTGATGTCAAATGCTACTCCATGGATTGGGATCAGTGTTATAGGAAGTGTTCTCTGGTCTTTTGTGCAGGCTAACTGGTTGCAACCCTTGGGGCACTGTTTGAGTGGCTGTAGTTTGTTAGAATTTATGAACTGTCGATTCGGTTAGAGGGATGGCTTCTTTGTGGAAACGGTGAAGCAATTGTTTAGTTCTCACGCAATAGATGGCGTTTGTTGGAGTCACATCCCCTGAAGATAATGCTAACTAACCTCCTCGTTGATTCCTTCGGAGGTTCATTCCTGTTTAGCCAGATTTAGTTTGAAGACATAAGAGGGTGCTGAGGCTTGTTGCCTTCAGAAAAGCAGGGGTACACAAGCAAAAGCTGTTGGTCAGAAGAAGGGGGATCCTGAATCATCAAAGCTGGGGGCTCTTGGCCAAAGGAATGCCAAATGTCTTAAGGATGCCAGCGAAGGCACGTAATTTGATGTAGAGTGATATATTGAGGGAGAAGGTCCTAGCTTCAGCGACACTGTTCTGTTTTCAGCACGCTGTTTTCAGCACGTTTATTAATCATCGGCATCCATGTATGTTGGCCTTTTGTATTTTTCATACGCAGGTGTGCCCTGACGATGGCAGACTGAGTATGATATGGCATTGTCCTGATTTGTCGTCATGGCATTTCCCCATTGTTTGTGTATGTGTGAGGGCTTTTCCTTTCCCGGTTGTTTGCATTTTGTTTTTCATGTATGTGATCTTGTTCACCTCCGATTCGAGTTATGGCCACCCCCAGGGCTTCTCAATTTCCCTTGCGTGTGTCTGCATTCACCACGAGGTTGCAACGTTTGGATTCCCGTCTGCTTGCTGGGTGGCCTGTTTGTATGTTGCAGTGGTTAAGCAAAGCACTACAAATACACTAGAAGTTCTGACTGCAGGTCCTTTGCACAACATACATAAATCACTACAACTGCTTTCTGTATTGGTTTCCTAGTCTGGTGCAAACTACTGGCATACTGGCAAAGGAGTTGGCAAAACCGCTACTGTGTAGGGAGAAGCACAACAATCTTTCTACTACAAGTAGTACTCATATACACTACATGTGGCCTACCTGGATTCGGCGCCTGCTCTTGGAGCAGTGGTTGTGCCGACTTTCCTTGTTGCACTTGCTACTCGGCATTTAGCATTGCGAGTTATGTGCCCGACTACCACGTGGCGCCTCGGCTGTGCGGCAACGTGTCTGCACACAGCCGAGCAGGTGCATTCCACGTGCTTCGTCGTGGCGATGCCACGTCCGCGTCCATCTGGCTGCCTTTCCCGGTGAGTCAAGTCAATCATCCGAACTCAAAAGTCAAAGTCAACATGGAATATGGCACACGGACGGACTGCCTGGATACGCCACGTGGTGCTCCTGCAATAATCGCAGAGCAGTCAATCTTACATCTGTCCGTTACCACTCAATTATTGTCATGTCCATTTCGACTCGGATGTCTGTTGTAACTAGTCTTTTATGATGGATTTTTTTTTTTTGGGGGGGTGGTAGCTTAGGGAGTCGTAGTGGGGGTGGCATAGGACTCACCATGAGGCTGAGGGAGTCGTGGGGAGTCTTGGGGCTCACTAAGGTCCATCGGGGCCGTGGTGGGTGGGCCAAAACTCACCGCGATTCGTCACAGGGAGTCGAGGGTCTTGGTGGTGGTTTGCCGAAAAATGACTTGGCTGTTTGTGAGACCCCCGCGGACACCTACAGAAGCATATATAGGGAGTAGTAACCCTGAGAACGGTGCAAGCCCGTTAGGTGACCAAAAGCTAGAGGACAAGCGTGCGAGCTGGAAAGCGACCAAGGTGTGGGGAGCTATTCTGGACTGCCAACAACCAAAGGGAATTTCCACTAGGCCCGATTTGTTTGAGGGCTCGTGGAGGAGCAAGGGGGACCGTTATGCCCCGGTGAGCAGCCGAAGCTCCGAGTTGGCCCGGCGGCCAGTTTGGAAGTTAGGCGCACGCATCGAAACGAGTAACTATGACTTAATGTCGCGCACCTCACTTCGGTAAGCTCCCCTTCAAGTCATAGATACTCGGTTTGATGCGCGCGCCTAACTCCCCAACTGGCCGCCGGGTCAACTCGGAGCTTCGGCTGCTCACCAGGACATAACGGTCCCCCTTTGCTCCTCCAACAGACCCTCCACCAATTTGGGCCTAGTGGAAATTCCCTTTGGTAGATGGCAGTCCGGAATAGCTCCCCACTCATTGGTCGCTTTCCGGCTCGCTCGCTCGCTCACTCACCAGCTTTTGGTCACCAACAGGCTTGCACCGTTCTCGGGGTTACTACTCCCTATATATACTTCTGTGACTGTCCGCCGGGGTTCCACAAACAACAACATCCTTTTATGGCGAACCACCACGAAGACCCTCGATTCCCGGTGATGAGTCGCGATGAGTCTTGGCCCACCCACCACGGCCCCATTGGACCGTGATGAGTCCCAAGACTCCCCACGACTCCCACCACAAGGTCTCCACCCCATGATGAGTCCTATGCCACCCCCAATAAGACCCACTAAGCTACCACCACCCCTCGTGGAACCACCCCCACCACAGTGACGAGGATCGGGTGGAAGTGGCTCCCACCTATTGAGGGGCTATGCTCAACAATGGTGGCAAAAATGCCTTCACGACCAAGGTCAAAACCCGGAAACCTTGAACTGGAGTGGGTTCAAGGAACTTATGAAAAGACAGTTTGTTCCCCTCAACTCGTCCTGGCTCGCCCGGGACAAAATGAGGAATTTGAAGCAAACGGATGACATTCGGGGATATGTTCAGGCTTTCAATGTGTTGTTGCTCGAAGTCGCGGATATGGCGGAACCAGAAATGGTCTTCAACTTTGTGGCGAAACTGGCCCCATGGGCCAGACGGAAGTTGGAGGAGAAGCCACCTAAGACTTTGAACGAGGCAATTGAAATGGCTGAATGTTTCGGAAAAGAAGTGGGATAGGCCACGCGGCGACAATGGCACATAGAAATCGAAGGGAGAGCCTTCACACGCCAAGGCGACACTCGGTGCTCCGAGAGGAAAATCAGGTGCGACGGCTTATGGCGGACAAAATGCGACCTTCGATGGAGTGTGCTTTAATTGCAGGGAACCCGGGCACATGGCTAAGAAATGCGCAAAACCCCGACAACTGAACATGACTCGGGCGACCACAGAGCTGTTAGAAGATTCCATCAGCCGCTTGGTGGAAGCGGTGGTCGCCAAGACTTGCAAGGTAGGCAACTACTCTTGTGAGTTGTATCAGGAAACTGGCGCCTTGCGTAAAGGGAGTCAGTTAATGTTTGTGAGTGGGATAATTTCCGGAAGTAACGTGTCGTTGTTGGTGGACACAGGAGCGTCGCACTCCTTCATGACACCGGCAACGGCACAAAAGCTAGGGCTCACAACAAGTGATGTGAGGGCCTCTATTGAAGTGCGTTCTGTCAAAGGAGAACCACAACTGACGACGAGGGTGGCGTTCGATGTAATTCATCTTCAGCTGGGGAGTAGGGAGGGACGTGAGAACTTCACCATTTGCAAGATCGATGGAGTGGACCTCGTTTTGGGGATGACCTTTTTGAGGGAGGTCATGAGCTGTTGTAATATGGAGGGGGCTGGGGCTGTTCTGAAATTTGGGAGGAGGTCTTGCTTATGATGGGAGAAGAGTGGGCATGGTAGGTCATAGTCGAGGGTGCACGAGGCGGTCTGGTGGCAAAATAAAGATCGGAGATGAAGCAGGTATCTGCATGTTTTGATGGTAGCACGAGAATGTTTCAGGGTAAATTGGTGTGGGGTAAGTAGCCGGTTCCCCGTGGCAGTGGTGAGTTGGGTGAGAGTGGTAATATGGCGTGCTTTAAAGTAGGCAAGGACAAGTTTCCTTTCACGGGGGTGGTTGGTTTCGAATTGTGTGAAGACTGGGCTACTGAGCCATGCCCGTTCAAGTTGAGATATGGAGTTGGGGTATCCGGGAAGGTCGGTTTGAATGCTGATTTTTAATTGGCATAGGATAAATAGCGTACGGGCGGTGGGGGAATGGAGGCAAGATTGTGGGTGGAGGGTAGGGAGGGAATATAAGCCATTATATTTATAGCTATGTGTTTAAGGAGACCTCGAAAGATTAGACCGAGACGGCTTGGGTCGTTAGGAGCCTCGATAAGTTGTGAGCCGAGGGTGTGGGCATATGAGATGATCAGGGGGCTAGAACCAATCCCAATACTGTCATGTGGAAGTTGGGTAAGAACGTTAGGGGTGCTGGTGGGGAGGCCACAAATGCGTTTGGTGAGTTGGATAATATTGGCGTCGAGTAGTTTGATATCCGGTATAGAGAAGGGGGAATACCAAGGTATCGGTATGGAACACCTTTTGTGGCCAAGCTTTTGCCGAGTTGAAGCATCGGATGGCGGAAGCTCCGGTTTTGAAAACCCCGGAGTTCGACCGTCCATTTGAGATTCGTACAGTTGCGTCGGACTTCGCAATTGGGGGTGTACTCAAGCAGGATGGACGTCCAGTGGCTTACGAAAATAAGAAACTGAATGAAGTGGAGCGACGGTGGCCTATGCACGAGAAAGAAATGAAGGTGGTGGTACATTGCCTTGAGCTTTGGCGCCACTATGTTGGTCCCAACCCGGTGAAGGTATTCACGGACAATGTCACGGTGAAGTATTTTGCCACGCAGCCTAAGTTGTCCCCAAAACAACTTAGGTGGCAAGACACTTTGGCGGTGTTCGACGTGGATATTCAGTACAAACCGGGACGGGACAATGTGGTGGCTGATGCTTTAAGTAGAAAGCAGCAGCTCATGTTGGTGTACAGGGGTGAGCCGGCGCTCCAAAGGAAGATCCGGAAGGCGTACCAGAAGGATGAGATGGCGAATTCCATGATGCGGGACTTGAGGTAGGGGTTAAATCGCAGTTCCACTTGCAAAATGGACTGCTCCGGTACAAGCAAAAGCGTCTCTACGTGGCGAAGGGAGGGATCAGAGATAGTCTTTTGAGAGAATGCCTGCATGATGGCCCGCTTGCGGGCCACGGCGGAGCCAAGCGCGCCGCGGCACTCTTGAAAAAAAGAGTATTTCTGGCCCAAACTGAGGGAGGAGGCCGAGGAGTATGTCAAGACATGCACCAAATGCCAACAAAACCGGAGCGAGTACAAAAAGCAAGCGAGGCTATTACAACCCTTGCCGATTCCAGAGGGGTCTTGGGAAAGTGTCTCGATGGATTTCATGACTGCTATGCCGGTGTCAAAAGGATTCGATGCGATCATGGTGGTGGTGGATAGGTTCAGTAAAATGGGCCATTTCATCCCCACCAAAGAGACGGCAACGGCGCAGGAGACAGGGCGACTTTACTTCGCCCACGTCTTCAAGCATCATGGACTCCTGAAGGATATTGTCTCTGACCACGATCCAAAGTTTACAAGTAAATTTTGGAGGGCACTTTGGAAGAAGATGGGGACGAGGCTCAAGATGAGCACCGCCTTCCGACCTACGACGAACGGCCAAACGGAAAGAGTGAATTCCGTGGTGAAGCAGATCTTGCGGAATTATGTGTCGGCAGACCAATCAGACCGGGTAGAGCACTTGGATGTGGCAGAATTCTGTTATAATAACACAAAACACTCCACAACGGGAGTTTCCCCTTTCGTATTGGTCTATGGAAAAGCACCTCTGGTGCCGACAAGTTGGGCCGCCCAGGACGTTGAAGAACAGGCAGCAGCGGCGGGGCTGGAAGAACGCGAGCGTTTATTGAAGCTCGCAAAATACAACATTGCCAAAGCTAGGAAACGGTATGAACGGCAGGCAAATTGGAAACGGAGGGAAGTTAAGTTTGAGGCAGGCACGGAGGTCTGGTTGAACATCAAGAATTTTCGACTACCTCCGGAAGTGAGTCCGAAGTTCGTAGCTCCGTATGCGGGGCCTTTTCGCATCCGGAAGGTTATGAATGAGGATGTGTATGAATTGGAG
Organism: Takakia lepidozioides; assembly: GCA_030704615.1. Taxonomy (NCBI): domain Eukaryota; kingdom Viridiplantae; phylum Streptophyta; class Takakiopsida; order Takakiales; family Takakiaceae; genus Takakia; species Takakia lepidozioides. The sequence continues at coordinate 68,250,921 of CM060733.1, read as the reverse complement.
CTTCCGGCAAACAGCAAGGTGCATCCAGTATTCCACGTCTCTTTTTCGAAGCCCTACTTCAAAGATGAAGCGCGTCCGAATCGGCATCAAGTGTTGTGTCCGCCACCTGTGCTGTTGGATCATGAAAATGAACCTGAGTACGAGGTGGAGACAGTGCTTAAGTCGAGGAGGTTCAAGAATCGAGAAATGAAATATCTCGTGAAATGGAAGGGCTATCATCATGTGGAGGCATCTTGGGTGCGTGCCTCAGAAATGGGAAACGCATCCGAGGCGGTTGCAACTTTCGAAGGGCGACCTCAAAAGCGGAAGAAGCGTTGATGGGGACATCAACCTTGGAGCGTAGGGGAGGAAATGCATGCTTAGCTCGGCTTAGCTAGCTCAGGAATCCGATTGCAAAAAAAACTTGTATTGTACAAATTTTGTTATAAATGAAATGGTTTCTAAATGTTGTGCGTCCTATTTTGTTTGGAATGGTGATGCATGGTATGGTTGGCTAGTGTGTAGAATGCAGGCTAGCTTACAAAAGTGGGAGAGGTAAATTGGGTTAATCGTGTGTTTGCGCAGTGCCGAAATCGGGTGACTCCCATCCAAGGGACAAGGAAACTTGCGCCTTCTTTGGGAGTTCACGTGCTAGTGCGCACCTGGCGCGTGCGCGTACTATAACTGCGCTACCGAGGGGGTTGTCTTGTAGTGCGGATTAACGCGGAAACTACGTGCTTCCGTTCACGTACTATAATCGTGTAACCTCGGGACGAAGTTGTAGTGCGGCTTTAGCGTGTTCCCGTACCTCAGGCCAGCATTCTAAGGCGAACCCAATTGTAGTGATTGGGGCACACAGTTGGTGCAAGGTTATCTTCCTAGTAAAAAAATGGTTCAAGGTGAACCCTTGCTCAAGGTGATGCCAAAAGCGGCATCATGAGCGATCGCAAGCAATGTTGTTACAGTAAGGCGATTCGATCCTCGGGGAGGATCGTTCCTTGGCCTTGAAGTGGGCCAAGAAGAGTGCATTGGGAGGAGCTTCAGAGGCTCCACCTTTGGCCGGGACTTGGAGGAAGTCGGCCGAACTAGCTAGTGGAGAGTAAAGTCAAGTGTGGGTTCGGTTCTTTGCTATGGGACGCCATGGTGCGGAAACAAACTCCTTGATGTGGGACGCCACAACTTGGATGTTTGTTTCTACAAAATGGACAAGTCGATGAGGACATCACTCCCTGTTGGTAGGGGTGTGTGTCGCGGCCCTTTGCCTTGAGGGCAGGGGTCGGGACACAAGAGGGGTTGCCCCTGTGGTGGGGGCAGTGGCAACAATAGATGCGGGGGCCGAAGCACACTTGAGTGCCCAAGGCACTCAAGGAGGCGGAGGCGCTCACTAGGTGGAGCCCCGCACACTGGTAGCGAAGTTTTGAGGGTATCGGAAACGCCCAACCGAATAGGATGGCGAATAAACCTGCTAACGGCAAAGGAGTGGGCCGTGGAGGAGCCACACGAGCCCGAGTTTTTGCTTTATGTGAGGCAAGTGGTAGGAGAAGTCGATAGGGAGCCAAGCCCAGATTGGATCAAGGAAATTTTGGAAAAAATACCAAGATGTGATGTCGGAGGATTTACCGAGCGGTTTCGAGGGGTCTACCATAAGATCGAGGTGATACCAGGAATGGAGCCGCCTGCCAAGGCGCCCTACCGGTTGAGCCATAGAGAGTTGGTGGAGCTGAAAGAGCAGCTCAAGGACCTCATGGCAAAGGGATACATCCGGCCAAGTAAGTCACCTTATGGAGCCCCGGTACTATTTGCAGATAAGAAGGATGGGACGCTGCAGATGTGTGTTGATTATAGGGCTCTAAACAAGGTGACTATAAAAAAACTGGCACCATTTGCCAAGAATTGATGACCTCTTTGATCGGTTGGCAGGCGGGATCGATTTGCGCTCAGGTTACCACCAGATTCGGGTAACGGAAGGAGATGAGGAGAAAACGGCGTGCAGGACAAGGTATGGTTCATACGAGTTTTTGGTGATGTTCTTTGGGCTCACCAACGCACGGACAACTTTCAGTACGAAAAAAAAATGAAGGTTGTGGTACACTGCCTTGAGCTTTGGCGCCACTATGTTGGTTCAACCCGGTGAAGGTGTTCATGGACAATGTCACGGTGAAGTATTTTTCCACACAGCCTAAGTTGTCCCCAAACAAATTTGGCGGCAAGACACTTTGGCATTGTTTGATGTGGATATCCAGTACAAGCCGGGACAGGACAATGTGGTGCTCCTCGGCCTCCTCCCTCAGTTTGTGCTACTCTTTCTTCAAGAGTGTTGCGGTGCGCTTGGCCCCGCTGTGGCCCGCAAGCGGACCATCATGGCATTCTCTCAAGACACTTTCTCTGAGCCCTCCCTTTGACACATAGAGAGGCTTTTGTTTGTACCGGAGTAGTCCATTGTGCAAATGAAATTGCGACTTAACCCCTAGCCTCAAGTCCTGCAACACCGACTTCGCCAACTCATCCTTCCGATAAGCCATCCGAATCTTCCTTTGCAGCTTTGTCTCGCCCTTGTACACCAACATGAGCTGTTGTTTTCCACTCAGAACATCCACATGCCAACAAAACCGGAGCGAGTACAAAAAGCAAGCAGGGCTGTTGCAACCTTTGCCGATTCCAGAGGGTCTTGGGAGAGTGTCTCAATGGATTCATGACTGCTTTGCCGCTGTCAAAAGGATTTGATGCAATCATGGTGGTGGTGGATAGATTTAGCAAAATGGGCCATTTCATCCCCACCAAGGAAAAGACAACGGCGTAGGAGACGGGATGACTTTACTTTGCCCACGTCTTCAAGTTTCATGGACTCCCGAATGATATTGTTTCAGACCTCGATCCAAAGTTTACAAGTAAGTTTTGGAGGGCATTTTGGAAGAAAATGGGGACGAGGCTCTGAGATGAGTACGGCCTTCCGACCTACAACGAACGGCCAAACGGAAAAGTTAATTCCATGGTGAAGCGACTTTTGCGGAATTACGTGTCGACAGACCAGTCGGACTGGGTGGATCACTTGGATGCGGCAGCCCAAGATATTTTTTATTTTTTTATTTTTTATTTTTGTTTGGTCCGAATTTTTGCATGGATGTAGTAGTGTGGGGTTTGAATTCACAAAACAAAATTGAGCCAAAAACAAAATCATTATGCAGCAAAAAACTGCAATCATAGTTATTCTAAATCCAATTTTGTATTTAAAATTCATTAAAATTCGATTTAATTCAAAATTGGTTGAGGAGTTAGTGCGTCGTTGGGACAATTTTTATTTTTTTTCTATTGAAACTTTGCACATGTATTACACATATGTTCAAGCATATGCGGGCAAAAGTTTGAGCTTGAACCACATCCGTTCATAGGTGCAATAGTCGTTCACCCATGAGAGGATTTTTTCTTACAATGAACAAAATTGGATGACAGAGTGAACTTGTCCTTGGGGGGCAAATGAATTTGTTTTGTTTTGAAAGAGAAGATTCCGGTTGAGGCCGGCATAACTAAGAGCCACTTCGCCTTGCGGCTACTGCCCCTTTTCTGGAGTGGGCCACGTACTTAAAACTTGATTTTAAGTAGATCTAGACTTTTCAAAGTCCAGGAATAACATATATATCGATTTATTTATTTAAATTGAATAACAATTCACTATGAAAACAGATTTAAATGATTTTATTAAGTTTATTGTAGATGTTTAGTAAATATTGTTGTTCCCAGAGAATCCATACCCTGATCACATCCCTAATCTGAGTTGAAATCCTAGTTTTGTACAGTTTCACGGGCAGCACGGGAGACCTCCTGTCCATCACAATTGCTGCAGTTTTTTAATATTAGCCTACAAAAAAATGTCAAACATTGTCACTCCAGAAGTACAGGAGAATTATGACTGTTGTCCCAAGTTCGACATCTCCACTGAGGCAAGGGAGATCTCCCGATCTATGATTAGAACATAGTAAGATAGAAAGATATCCCGTCGAGATACGTCCCAAAATGTCCAGAGTAATTTATTAGAGCATAACCAAACCAAATTTGTACAGCCATTGAGGTCCCTGGCTATGGGCACTAATCAATCATCACCATCCATAGGACCCAAAACCATAGTCTTCGACTCTCTTGAACGTCACTGTATACGCCAATTCATTTGAACAATTCGGCTCCGCTGCATCAGCCCTTCGACAGAACTGTCTATATCTATTTATCATCGTGCTCGAGTCTTAGACCGGTTCCTCAACAGTGTCATCCATAAAATAAGAACCACCTTTCGGATTCCCAGGTGGCATGGCCGTTCCAATTATGTCTCATTCATGCAAGTCATATCTCCACGCACAAAACACATGCGGACTAGGACAGACGGGAGGTCTCCCCTCCCAAGCGATACACATCAGCAGTAGTCAGATTAAAGTGAGGGGGAAACATGCACAAGTTACAACAACCCCCCAAAGTCATAGGTGAATGAGGGGTCTGACAGGAACAAGCACACATAGAAAGGCACAGAGGACGGGAGGTCTCCCGTTCTTACTCACGCTCTCTAGTCTACAAGAGTCTGAGGGGTGTGATGACGAAAACCAAAACATGCACATAGTCAGGTAGGGGAGATCTCCCGTGGTGATACCTCTCATAACGACATGAGTAATGAATTCCAAAACCGAACAAAGAGTACACAGAGAACACAGAACACAGCCATGATGTCCATCGCTCTGACATGAAATGAATAAAAAATAATGAACCATTTGTATTCATAATTTGCTCTTAGAGAATAGCGTCATTGTCAATGTACATTATCTACAATATCCAAACTGCCTCTGCAGCAGCGGTGATATCATTCTCTCCAAAGTCCTCAACCCGATCCTCATTAATGTTCAACTGCCCTGATGCTGAGGTATTCCCAAAAGAAGAGGACGGGAGACCTCCGTGCCCACCCTTGATGGAGAGGATTTAATAGTAGAAACTTCCACAGCATCCTGATGCAACCTCCTCCGGAGACAATCCAACGGTCGAAGGGGTACAATAGCCGTCAACAATTGCCGTCAACCCATCAACAACACCATCCGAGAGCATTCCTTCGATGGTGGGCATGCTAACACCAGTAGGGAGCTCCGTTTCCAATGTCTGCGTCTGTGGGATGTTGTCGATGGTGGACAGCTGTGATTGCCTTAAAGTGTCAGGGTTTAGAACGAGATCTTGTGTGTTTCCAGCAGATGTGATGTCCTCGGTTATGGGGAATTGTGCTGGCAGCGGATTGGCAGGAGTTACAATGAGCTTTGTATTGCTAACACCATGAAGTAGCTGTGGTGTGGGAAGCTCTGTTTCAATTGTCCTTGTCTGGGTCTGCGTCTGGGTGAGGTTCTCCACTGTAGACAGCTGTGATTGCTGCAAATATGCATCGTCTTGTTTGGCGTGTGGTGTGGTTCTTGCAGATGTGATGTCCTCCGTTACGGGGAGGTCTTGTGGTCGTAAAAAAGTTGGAGTGACTCTGGGGACTGGTATTCCCCCAAGAGATGACGACAAGCATGGTTGCAATGCCGCCCGCCGAGCCCTGGGGAAGGGGAGACCTTCCGTGATAAGGTTTGCGGAAATAACGAGGTCCACTTGGCTGGGTGTCAACTCAGAAAACTCCGACATTGCAAGAAGCCTATCCCCACCGGTATATTGGACTTGGGAAGTAAAGTCAATGGAGGCATTCGTTGGCCCTCCAGAATGAAATACTGACTCAACCCTGTTGACCACTTCGTCTTCATCAATATTAATAATCTCCCTGTGCATGCCCGCGTTGACACGCACTCTTGCATCGATATGAGGATTATACAGCTGGCGAGTTGAGATATTTGGGGGCCTTGAGGATATTGGTTCCGGGGAGAACTGAAGCGTACCGCCCATCGTCCACCGGCCTCTGGCTTGCCCGTCTGGCGAAATATTTTCTGACTCTACGTCGCGTACATGCACTCCAGTCGAATGCTGGATAAATGGGTTCTGAAACATTGGGCTCTGCTGGACGCCGTTGGATTCAGTCTCACTATCATCTTCATCATCCTCCAAGTGAACAGGTCTATTTCCGGCTGGATCTGGTTGCGTTAGTAAATCCTTTTGAGAGTTGGTGTCGCGGGATATTTGTGACCTCTCCTGGCGACCTTGATTTCTTTCAGAACGAGCGTGTGTTGGTGAAGACTCCTCCCTCACCCCCAGCAGATCCCTCGCCATTGCCCTCAGACTCCGAGGAGGATTGCACCTCTTCGGTGGAAACCTTTGTACGAAACAGTCTGATAATGTTGAAGGATTTCTCAGCAGAGGCTCTTGTTGAGACCATACGACCAGGGTGCATTACTTCCAACACCCTACAGTTCGATTCCTGATGGATAAAAAATAAACCGGTTAGTACCATTCAGTAACTGGACAGACCCACACACATATGGGAATGGTCAAAGGAGGACGGGATGCCTCCCGTCGAAGGACGATGGGAGATCTCCCGTCGTACGATGTAATCTAATAAGAATAAATCGGAACTTCCGAAATCTCACACTTTCAACCCATCATAATTTTATGCATTGACAGAGCAAACACATTTCAGGCTTGTGCATGGCCAAAATTACATGAAGGCCACACAAGATTTTAGATTACATCGCCAGTGTGTAATATAAAGAATTGTGTGACCCTCTATAACTATTTGGCTGCTGTCCCGTGATGAATGTTACTAATCACTTATGTATCTGTAGTGTGTCGTGCCTGCTACTAATCACTTGGGAATTGGCAATGGAGGACAGGAGGTCTCCCGCCTTAGGACGTAAACAAAAATCCAATATAATTCGGAACAACATCCTTGTAAACTATTTCATCTCACATATGTACGTACATACATTCCATCTCACACATTAAACCCATCATTCAAAGCAATACCAGAGGACTCATTATCAGAGACTTAGCATGGCCATGCCCACAAATTGATCCACAAGATCTTAGATAACATCGCCATTTTTTTACCTAAAGTCTTGTGTATCACATTGTAGGAATGCTCATGCACTCAGAATGAATCTGGCTAATCATCTGGGTAGTGCACCTCGCCGGACATCTATCGTAAGACTCAAATAAGGATGGTGAAAGGGAGGACGGAAGGTCTCCCGTCAATGAAATCTGCCAGCACACAAATTCAACCCATCATCAATGAATCAGTCTGGGAATTACTTCAAGATTCTGGCTTGCCATACATATCAAGTAAACCACAAGATCTTATATAACATTGCCAATGTTACACAAAGTCTTGTGGTTTACATGGTAAGTTTGATCATGCACTCTTGAAAACCAATTAATCATAATGGTTAATCACCTGAGCTATTAATAGTATTTTGTGTCAGACTGGTAATCTTAAACAGGCAGAAATGAATGGTCATTACGAGCACGGGAGACCTCCCGTCAAAGAGAGACGGGATATCTTTCGGGAAAGCAACAACGGGAGGTCTCCCTGAATAGTAAAGACGGAGAGATCTCTTGGCAGTCAAAGAGAGATGGGATATCTTCTAGGAAAGCAACAACGGGAGGTCTCCCGGCATAGTAAAGCCGGGAGATCTCCCGTCAATCCACATCTGCCAGCAAACACTTTCAATCCATCATCATTTGAATCAAGGATAGAGCATTCATAGCAAAGACATTCCTACATGTGCATGGCCATAGTTACAAAGTGATACCCAAGATGTTAGATAACATCGCCAGTGTGTTAACTAAAGTCTTTTGTATCACTTTGTAAGAATACGGACGCATTCAGAGAAGTCCTGCAATGAATGTAGCTAATCATGTGGGTATCAGTAGTGTTTGTGAGACAGTAGTCTTGCGCGAGGTTCATCTCAAATGATTGTTCAAATGAATGGTCAAAAGAATGTTCACTGGACTTCTACCAACTAAAACTTTCAACCCATCATCTTTCTTAGCAGTGACAAGCCACACAAGATTTTAGATTACATCGCCAGTGTGTAATGTAAAGACTTGTGTCACCCTCTGTAAGTATTTGGCTGCACTCCAAATGTCCCGTCATGTATGTTACTAATCACTTGGGTATCTGTAGCGTGTCGTGCCAGCCAAGTCCTGCTCGAGGTTCATCTTGAAATACTTGAATGGTCAATAGACTGGAAGGGAGAAGGTTTCAACATGATCCAAATTCTACGAACTAGATACAGTGAAAGACACATATGAACCTGGTCAAAGAAGGAACGGAGGTCTCCCGTCGAAGGAGGACGAAAAATCGTTTGGAAAATATGGTGACTTCCTACGCATACGGTACCTCTTGTCCTTGAGGTTCTTTCCCACCAGCTCCAAGAGCTTCCCCTCATTCCGCTCACCCGGAAATTGGCCCTCAAGTGCTTGCACGAATGCTCGCCTATGGCGATGTGATTGGCGTGGCCAATCAACATGCCAAGGGAACCACCTCGCCGCCAAGTCGAAGGCCTGATTTGTCATGGCATCCCAATACTCACCAATGGGGTCAGCGACCTTATTGGTCTCTAAGGGGGGCACCACCATCTTTGGCAAATCAGGGTTGCGGGGACCCGAGGTCTTTACCTCGTCCACGCTCTTCTGAACTACCTCTCCTTTGTCTTTTGTTGCCCCGCTAGTGCCCTCCACCTCATCTGAACTACCTCCCTCTTGTCTAAGGGAGATCTCCCGTCAATGCATGACGGGAGATCTCCCTATATCATCTGTTACTGTCCCTAGCACGGTAATAATGGGGTTTACAAGAAGTAAAATTATGAGTTGAGTTTGTACCTTCTTACCATATGTGACAATCCCGCCACAATACACATTGACAACGGAAGAGCCCTCCGAACAGAAGGTCTCAACGACCCGGTTGATGGCCGATGATCGGATGTCATTATTGTAGTAGCGACTTTGCAGAGGATTTTCAGATTCTTCCGCCTCTGTACGTAGCACTCTTGGGATGTATCGATCGTCGGCTGTGATGCTCCTCCGCACGACCTCGTCCACGTCATCCCACTCCGCCTCTGCCATCGGAAAAATGAAATGGAAATGAATGACTGGAATCTCAAAATTGCCTTGAAAAAAATCTCCCTTTTCGATGGAATGTAGAAGCTTTTCTCTATAAGGAATTTCCCCTTTGAGGATTGAATGTACGCTATCAGCTCACGAGAGCTATCAGTATCGGTGATGACACAAAATACGTTGGTCCTGATTTTTCTTGACCTCATGCCATTGAAGAGGTTGGCGAACTCATTCTCCGTCCAAGGCTCGATCTTGTGTGGATGCTCATTCAATGTGCTGATCATGATGAACGAAACAACTTCAAATGCTTTTGTGGCGAACATTGTCACCGTCCCAATCTCCTGAGCCTTGTTTCCAATCTCGCACACATTGTAAAATCTATCCAGCGAATCTCGGGGAGTCTCCGCAAGCGTTTTCACGGCTTGAATTAAATTCAGAAATTGGAGTGGTTGTTTATGCTTTCCCGTCATTACCTTCATTTTCGCGTTAAGGTAGGGGTTCCCGAGAGCATTCTTAAACTGCACAAACTGGGCCTTGTTGATTTCGTACTTATGTTTGATGGTGGTCCACTCAGCCTTTGTGTATGGATGTCGGTTGTCCTTCGTCGGCTCCTTAAATCCAAAACCAACCATGTATCATCAATAATGTGCCTCCTCAACTTCTTGTATTTGCAATAATCCTCGAGACTCAAAACATCGGGGTCAGGCCCAGTGTATGGACGACGCATCGACACTTTGTTCTTGAGTAACATGGCGGCAACCTTCCAAATCTGGCTGTCGTCCAAACCCTGCAGTCGAGCAACGCTAGATTTTTTGAGCGCTGGCTGCTCCTTCATGGGGATATTCCCTTTGGGGTCAATGAGCTCGCCCTTCTCCCCTCTTATGAACACTCTTGTCCAGTAATTCCAGGTCTGATCGGAGGTGAACACTTGAGTGGCATTGCCTCCTTGTCGCTTTTCACATCCAGAATGGTTTGAGCTCCGACCATGAAATCCTGCACATACCGGCAAGTGTAGTAAACTACCACGGGAGGTCTCCCTTGCTAACTTTCACATTCAGCCAACACTTCTGGCTGACTTCTAAGCACTTCAAACACTTCCAGCTAACTTCCTCCCAACACCTTCAACTGCTGATTTAAACCAACCAAGAGGATTGGTCACTATTTTTGGAGTGTCTCTTGCTTTGTATTGCGGTGCTTCTCCTTGTCCTCCATTTGGAGACATTCTCGACCTAGAACAGAGTCACACTTGTGTATAGAAACCCTTAAATAACCAAGATACCATCATATCATGAAGCCTCATCCCTAACTTCAAATTTTGATGGTCATTTGGATTATTAAGGATTTCTATACACGTGTGTGGATCTCTTCCAGATCGAGAATGTCACCAGATTGGAGAAAGAGAGAAGCACCGCAAAACAAAGCAGAACACATCTCAATGGAAGAGAAGGTGTTGGGACAACGAATGTGGTTGCTGGTGTGTTGGCGAAGAAATTGGATAGCGATAAACTATAATGTAGACATCCATTGCATCGCTGCAGTGATAGATGAATGGAAAAAAAGGACGGGAGACCTCCCATGGTCACACTCACCTACCACTGCTGAGTCTCGACCCGACGATGCTCATCATACTTCTGAGGCCGTTCCTTGTAATTGTAATATTTTCTGCAGTGACGGACCTTCTCATAGAAAGACGGTTCCTAAAGATTATTCGGCTTGTTCAGAACCTTGGAGATAGTCACCAGTCAAGCTCATCCGTCAAGTACACTATCTTAGCAGGCCATGTACGTAGCGATTTTATCAGCACATCATTACTCAGTGTCGGATCCCCCACAAGCTCCTGCAATCATCACACTTCAGTTGATTAGCATTTGAAGAGAGACAACGGACAATTGATAGTAAGTGGTAAAATAGTAAGTAGAATTTCGCGAAGGTGAGTTAGCACTGGAGACCTCCCCTGACCTGGGCTGCCATCAATGTGTGTTGGCCTCCGATAATAAAATGTGTTGCCTTCTGTAGTTCGCGCTCATTGACGGGCTTCCTGCTCCACACCTTCGTGGGCTCTGTCTCGTGTCGTGGCAACAAATAAACAGGCATTTTCGAATCAATTAGATTGTACGCAACTAGCCTTGAATTTATCTCCAGCTTGTGCTTATCACAGAGTGGTCGATATACCATATGTTGTGGGGCCAGAAAACAGCGGTTGATGTCCACTTCCTGGACGTAGTCAAATCCAAACGGGAATATATCCTGGTATTGCTTGATGAGAGTCTTCTCGACCTTCTTCGCCTCATCCAGGTCGAAAATCTCGTCAGTCTTCAGGTGCCTCTTTTCTTGGCTACTCACGATATCGATGGTCTTTTGTCGTTTTCTTCCCCCCCTCTTCTTTGTCATCATCTCCATTTCCTTCTTTTGGCTTTCTTGTTTTTTTTTCGTTTTTTTCTTCGTTTCCTCCAACTGCTTTTGCTCCGATTGGGGTCGCTGTACCTCCAATTGTTGTCTCTCCTTGGCATTATTGTAGAGAATTCCGTCAAGGTATTCCCAGCTCTTGAGGATTTCCATCTCCAAGTCGTCTTCAACAACAGGGACCCTGAATCCCAACCGAATCGCGAATCCCATCAGATCACTACTCAGACTCATGGCATCAACGGAGAACCCAAATACCTTCTCCCTTTTCCGGCCGTTCTCGCGGATGAACATAGCAAGGGTAACTCTGTTATCCCTCACCGAGTCCTCCGTTTCAATTCCCACCACATTACAGCACATAAGTGTTTTCTTTTCCGCACCGATTTGGCAATAGAAGACAGCTTTCTCTGGGCTTGGGGAGTCCGCAACGTCGATACCCCAGTAGTCGATACTCCTCTTTAGCTCGTAGGAGCCCTGATAATTTATTGTGAATCCTTCAAGGTGTGGGTATATGAAGGAATCGACAATGTCAGCACTCATCACAACGATTGATTCCTTTGGAATCTATGTTCTGGCAGCACAATCAACATAAGAACACCCCGTTAATATAAACACCAAAAAACAACCAACAGAACGGTCTTTCAGAACCGTATGGAGGTATGTCTCAATTCGGGGATGGGAGATCTCCCGTGATCATCCAAGAATAAGACCACCAAAATAGATAAATCACATTGTCAATATGACAAATGCGATACCACAATAAAAGGACGGGAGATCTCCCGTGATCAACACAGCACATAAACAACAACTTGGAGGGTTCGGAACGAGAATAGAAATAGTAAGTACTTTTTAAATCGAAAACGCGGGGGTGCTTCAGGTACTAGACGGGAGACCTCCCGTGATAAGCTACACCTACCATCTATGGTTTGCTAGAATCTACGTCAAGAAATTGCCCTATGGTCACACCACAATGCATTGGGCTATCTAGCCGGTTCTGATATGTTGTGCGGATCTCTGCTCTCAGGTTATCCTGCTTAGGATCCCTTCGGGGTATCGCTGGAATATATCCAGGACTCCAAGAGTCGCTGTCCGAAACCCAATCAGGGAATATCTTCGAGATTTCGTCGGTTTCAACTGCACTCAGGGAATGTGATCCGGGAATATCTACAAACTCTACTAAATCTTGTTTCTCAATATACCCTCCTGGTGTGTACGTGTGCTCTGCAGGGATGTATACTGGTGAATCTGCTGGGATGTAATCGGCAGGGGTGTATTCCGGTGAATCGGCAGGGGTGTATTCCGGTGAATCTCTGGGATGTATTCGGGCAGGGGTGTATTCCGGTGAATCTGCTGGGATGTACTCGGCAGGGGTGTATTCCGGTGAATCTGCTGGGATGTACTCGGCAGGGGTGTATTCCGGTGAATCTGCTGGGATGTACTCGGCAGGGGTGTACTCCGGTGAATCTGCTTGGATGTACTCGGCATATGGGTATTCTGGTGAATCTTCTGGGAAGTACTCAGGTGGGTTATGGTTTTCTCAGATGTACTCTAGTGGACCGTAGGCAACTTCTCTTTTTGGGAAGGAGGAGCGGACACCGGTATGACTGGAGTATTGTTGACTGGAGAATTGTTGACTGGAGTATTGTTCTTCCTGCATTTCCCCCTGGGGGGTGCACCCCAGCCAACCTGTACCAGCAACGTGCGTGCACAGGAGGGGATATTTTTAAACCCCCCCATGTACAACATTATACATACATAGGGGGGTAAATAATACCTTAAATATAAGTCTACAGCAAGGGGTTAGCATGATTAAGAGGGTAGTGTAGTGGTAAGGATTAGCATTGTTATGACACTCATCATGGGTTCAAAGTACCATGCAATCTTGAGTTTTTTGAAAACTTCAAAAATACATGTATTTCATTGGACAGATTTGAATTCGAGACCACCTGCACACCACGAGTACCTCCATACCACTAGACTACTCCATGATTCTTGACATGATTGTAATGATTAACAATAATATAGAAGAAAGACAGAGTGTTGTGTTTTGTGTCATCGTTGAGATCTCCCAAACCGCGGGGCCGAAGCCCTGGTGTTTGGTACCATTGGAAAGCCCTCAATGAGGAGGGTTGCACCGGCTTGGTCTCATAATTTTGGGACTTGCGGTGTGGGAGATATGAAATTTCAAGTACTTTTGTTCATTGGAAACTCGCGAAAAATAACAAAGTGGGCTTTCTTGCACAATGACTAGCCCTTCATTTGTCATTTGTGCACGGGGACATAAATGTAAATTGGGTTTTTTTTCAAATATGACATAAACACAATATTGTTTGTAGGATCCTTGAGATCTTCCAAACTGCGGGGCCTCTAGCCACGGTTTTGGTCCCGTTGGAAAGCCCTCAATGAGTAGGGATGCACCAACTTGGTTTCATAAAATTTGGACCTACAGGCCGAGGTCTGTTTTTAAATGAAAGTATTTGATATAATATAAAGACATACATATACATATTTGAGGCTATTTTTTAATGATTGAAAATATACATACAGAAGGGGGGTGTTTTTTTAAAAATTAAAAATTTCTGTATATTTACAGGAGAATGTTTTATAATCTTCAAAAAGTATGTACAGAGGGGGTATAAATTATCCAAGGACCCATATACAGGGGGGTTTTTTTATGCACGTAATACGCACATTTTATAAAGAGTGCACCCCCCAGGCATTTCCCTTGTTCAATTTTGTCCGCATCGAAAAGTGCTTGGATTTCGGACATCAGCGTCTCATCTTCTAGGTAATGACACCTTGGCCAACGTTTTGGCTGACACCCTGACAGAAATTCAGCGTATGTAGTGCCTAATTCCTGACATATTCTCAATTTCAGAAAGAACATGATAAGGGAGTGAATCAATGTCAGTGACACCTTTCCGTGTTTACTGATGGACAGAACTGACTCTCTCACGCTCTTCAACCCTTCGATGTAAATCTCAAGGCAGGTCTCCCGTGACATTTATATCCCGTGAGAATAATCACTGAAGATTAAGCACGGGAGACCACCCCTGAGAATGTCCACGGGAGACCATAGATGATAAGGGAGTGAATCACTGTCAGTAACAACTTTCCGTGTGACCTTTTTTACCGATGGATACAACTAACTCTCTCACGCATCTCGACCCTATGATGTAAATCTCAGGGGAGGTCTCTCATGAGATTTCTATCCGATGAGATTAGTCACTGCAGATTGAGCATGGGAGACCTCCCCTGAGAATATCCACGGGAGACCTCCCCTTTGAAGCACGGGAGACCATACCCGGAAATTTGAAGAGGAGGCCTCCCCTGAGATTTAGCAGAGGAGGTCTCGAATGAATTTTTAGCAGAGGAGACCTCCGTTGAGAAAATACCCTAATGCAATGAGTTGCGGGGAGATATGAAGGTACAAAAAAGAGCCAGATTGCATACCTTGAGCTTGGTCTTGCTGCCATGACGGGAATGCAATCACGAGATACCACCAAAGAGATCACACGCAAGAAAAGAGAGAACCAAAATAGCGAATCGGAACACCACTGAAATAGAAAATCGCGCAGCTATCCAAACGTGCAGCTATTCTGCTGAGAATCGAAACACCTGCAGAATTGCAACCTCCTCAACGAATCGAAGGAATCGCAATCACCCTTCTCTCAAGGCTCCTCTCAAGCCTTCCTCCCTTCTCTTGTCCTCTCTGTCAAGCCCTAACAAACTGCTGCTGATGCAGGAATCTCACAAATCTTTGAATCGCAGAACCTTCCCAATCTCCTCCTCCCTCTCAAGCTGTTTAAATAGGGAGGTGAACTTTTGAGCAGGGCTTCACCGTGTCCAAAAGTTGAGAGGGAGAATGACTCAAGGAGCCTCCCCTTTACACCTGGAGAGGCAGACCCATGTGATGGCTCGACATGGGTATGCCATGCCACGCATGGCGGCACAACTCCCCAGGATCTGCCACGCGGCCGCCATGCGCGAGAATTAAGGAGCGGCGACGGCGGGGCTAGGTTAGGGTTAATCATCTTTATGAGGGGAGGGCTCCTGTCAGGCGGCACATCTTTGCCATGGACATGGAAGATTCTATGCAAACCATCAATGATGGATGGTGCAGATGACATCTGATTTCCTGCATGTGGGGGCATAAGCCATACCTCATTTAGCGACACGTGGTGAGCATGCAGGGTTTGCACATTCAGGTAGTCAGAGTACGGGAGCCCCCCCTTGCCATAATTAATTGATTGTACGCCAGGGCAATCAGCATAGCCCAGTTCCAGGTGGCCACAATGCCGCGGCGCCGGCGGTAGGTACGGTGGCTATAGGTTAAATTATGGCCGCGAGGGGAGATCTCCCGCTCCACGCGGCACAACGATAATTCTGTTTTTTGTTTTTGTTTTT
The DNA here is from genome assembly GCA_030704615.1 of Takakia lepidozioides. Taxonomy (NCBI): domain Eukaryota; kingdom Viridiplantae; phylum Streptophyta; class Takakiopsida; order Takakiales; family Takakiaceae; genus Takakia; species Takakia lepidozioides. The sequence continues at coordinate 68,235,129 of CM060733.1, read as the reverse complement.
GGAAAACGCGACGACTGGCTACAGAGTTTGGCAAAAAATAGTTGTACATCCTGTTCATCCAATGAGCTTCATCTAGATATATACCGAAACCCACAGATTTCATCCATATTTGGAGACTTCATCCATAGTTTAAGTTTTATTTGGTTTTATTTTGCGATAATATGCATGAAAAAACTGGGAATTTTCGACATAATATTTCATTTCATTTTTTTAGGTTGAAATTTGACGAAAACTCGCCAATAAAAAAAACATCGGACAGATCGGATGCGGACGGATCGGATCGGGAGACCGGATCCGACGGATCGGATGGCATCGACGTGGTCAGCATATAGTGAGCGCACGTTCGGGTACGTCAGAGTATGGGAGGCCCCCCGTGCCAGTATTTACTGCTTGTACGCCAGAGCAATCAACGTACCCAAGCTCTTCGTGGCCACAATGCTGCGGCGGCGGCGTTATTGAACCCGGTGCCGGCGCTGGGTACGGTGGCTGCAAGTTAAATTATGGCTCCGAGGGGAGATCTCCCGCTCCATGCGGCGCGGCGCTGTGATGTGATGGACATGGGAGCTTCGAGACCATCCACTGAATCCGACGGATCGGATGCGATTGCCCAGCAAAATGGACGGTTGAGATGGCATGTATGTCATAATGCATGTATGGTGAATGTATACCATAGACGAACTCCATCCACGTGGCGGCCATGCAGAGGCTGTACTCACGTGCTTGTCTCTGTCGCCGGTACGGCAGGGCTTGCGCTCAGCCTGCCTCGGAAATGATTCCCGTGCTGTCTCGTGCTCATGCATCATCTATGGGTGATTTCATCCGCATGCAAATGCGAGACTATATAAAGGGCTCATTCTCCCTCTCATTTCATCTTGTCTCGGCGAAGCCCTGCCAAAATGAGGAGTGTAGGTTTTCGGGAGGGGGGGGCTGCTATTTCATGAGCCATGAGCCATGAGCGGCATGAGCCATGAGCGGCATGAGCCATGAGCCATGAGCCATGAGCAGAGTCGTAAGTGTCGAAAAAAACATGAGCAGGACTATTTTCCGGAAATGAGTGTCCGCGGGAATAGGGTTTAGGGTGTCATGGTCATAGGGGGAGAAGGACCTCCCGATGAAGGAGGTTCGGCAATGTTTTTTAGAATTACATATTGAAAGGCAATGTTTCGCGAATGGTAGGGTGGTACTGATCTGTACAATGGGGGCCCATTTCAGCCTACCAGCCACTTGCAAAATCCACCCACACTCCCAATGAGGAATGACGCATTTTGGGAACGATGGATACAGAATAGAACAAAAAGAGGGCACAATGGGGTTTTTATTGATCCACATAAATTGCATTTGAAGCACGTCTACTGTGCTGATTGTGCAAACAATTCTTTAGCCTTGTGCCTTCTAAATACAAGTCACGTTGTCAATGGGACTTCGACTGCTCTGAGAAGTAGCTCATGAGTCTTCGGGCTCCTCCAGGTAAACTGGATTGCAGCCGTTGTACCGCCCCTGTTTATGTTCACCACAATGCCTTGCCCTTCAATCATACCACCATCGAATATGGAAAGCTTCACGTTTTCGCCGTCCACACCAATGCGAATGTCCCCATACAATGGAGAAGATGAGCGTACTCCTTCAGGAGTATAAGTCTCTCCGATGGAGTCCACCCACGTCCACTGGCAGCAGTTCCACCGCAACAGCATAGCAGTGCGCATTCTTCTGCATGGGTGCCCGTCGTAGCTGGGAAAATCGGAATCAAGGATGCGCAGGAGCCACGGACTCCTCAGACCAAGATCGTCACCCCGCTTGAAGGCGTACTGGCCTGGGAGATACTCAAAAGCGGACAATGTTTCCACATTCGAACCAGTATCTTCTGTGTAATCTGTGTACCAGATAACGATGTCTCCCGATGTGGCCCATTGCATAATCGATGCCTCCATAAGGGCAGTCGTCCCAGTTCCGGAAGCACGGCATCCTTGCAAAGGAGGACCTGAGGACGTCTTTGATGCCGATGACAATCACCTTGCGGACAGCAACGAAGCCCTTAGATTTTCGAAATGATGAGAAGCGGAAGAGCAGTGCGGGCTCTAATAATGGACCATCTGGGTCACAAGTACCCACCAATCATCGTGTAACGTGTTCAACAAGCCAGCGGTGGATGAACCGATACCTCTTTCTCATCCACGGGGTATAGTTTGAAATCTGCCACCGAAGTCCATCCCCCGGATGGAAATTCGGCGCCGTATTTACATCGAAGGGGGGATGGACTTCGTCGTCTCGAGTGGCTATAGGCCCACCTGGCACTTACTGCCCATAGTTTGCATGGCAGGGAATGAAACTGAAACGGCTACATCCATGGATGAGCCAATCTTCATCCATGCAGGTTCCTGTCGGGGGGATATTTAAATGTGCCCTGGAGTGTTTATAAGGAATTGCAGCGTTTGCTTGAATTTCTTCCAGCCACCGCGCTGCTACCTCCTCCATCCGGGAGCTGCCGTCATTGAGCATACTGCGCTACTCTTTTTCGGGGATGCCGTGCCGCCGAAATCCTGCTGACTGCCCTTATCATGGCCACGATTATGCTATGTTCAAACCAGAATCAGGAGACATCATTGTCTGGCTTTCACTTTTCACAAACGCATCTGGAATCAAGCGGGAGTCTTTGCGCGCAATGGAGTATTTGGAGGGCTATTACCGCTTTGAGCGAGGTGAGGGCGAGGGTCAATGCGGTCCGTGGGTCTTGAAAATTGTTGACCTCGATATACCAAGGTGGAATGGGATGCCGGACAGATCACGCACGGCCTCACTTTGGCGCTGGAACTGCTGCCAGTGGACCAGGGAGGACGGCACCAGGGAAAACTATATTCGTGGAGTTCACTCCACTTTTCCAGTATGGAGACATTCGGCTGAGTTGCGAAGACGAATCGCACGGGCACAGGAGGCCCACAGTGACCTTGTCGATGTATGATGGTGGTATGATTGATGGGCATGACATTGTCGTCAGCTCCACCAAGGGCACCAGATCGACCGCATTGCAGTTTACCTCGAGGTGCCGCATCAGTAATGAGCTTGTTTTGAGGGCTATCGAAGTTCCGTCGACTTGGTGACGCCCATGTAGAAGAGGAAGGGCTTAGATTTGTCTGGGGTTGCTAAATGTGAGACACCGTGTTCGATCAATAAAACAACCCATCGTACCTCACTTCTGTGTGCTTGTGTTTCATCATGTTCAAGAACTGCCGTAATTGGCCCACTGTTTACAATTTGAGGTCTCATTTGTACAATGTGTCTGTCCATATGACTATACCAGAGTCAGCGATATCAGAGTCCTGAGGTGAAGAAAATCCATGTATGAGTTGTAGGAAACATGTACACGCCGAAGCTCGGAAATTCGGCAGCGCAATTCATTTTTCTCCATGCAGCGATTTCTGGCAGCTCCCTTTCCTCCGTTGTCGTCGTAACGGAAATGTTGTACAACATTTCATTTCCTGACATGACATTACCATACTTCGAATTTGAAATGCGGCGCCGCATTTCCATATTCGACCTTGAACTATCCAAGCATGTCCAGTCGCTAATGCTTGTCCATGTCCATACTTGAAATGCGGCACCGCATTTCCATGTCCGTCATCAAATTTCGTACCGGACAATGAAATGCGGCACAGCATTTCCGGAGAGCACAATGGAATGCGGTGCCGCATTTCCGTCGAAGGGTCTGGAATTGGACAAACAACGATGGAAGTTCTGGAAATGCGGCACCGCATTTACATGTTCGTCATCAAAATATCGTATTGGACAATGGAATGCGGTGCTGCATTTCCGTCCATCAAGACGGAATGCCCACACGGGTGTGGAATTGGACAAACAACAATGGCTGTTTTGGAAATGCGGCGCCGCATTTCCCATGTCGGGCAATTGAAAGTTTTTACAGGACAATGTAAGTTTTTATAGGACGATGGAATGCGGTGCCGCATTTCCATGAAAGGGTCTGGAATTGGGCAAACAACGATGTCCCGAAATTTCTTATTGGACAATGGAATGCGGTGCGGCATTCCCGTCTAGCATCATGGAATGGGGAGCCCAAGAACGTCGATGGGTCTGCAGTTGGAAAAATGTCCATCTCCAAAAGGTAAATGCGGCACCGCATTTCCATGTTCGACCTCCGCATTTCGATTTACATCCATGGAAGGAGCTGGCAATCGGCAAAACTGCCGTGTCGGAAACGGAAATACGGCACCGCATTTCCGTTTGTCCGAACAGTTTCTGATGTCCAAACCATGAAACGGAAATTTTTTCCTGCACCGGTTTTGGAAATGCGGTGCCGCATTTCCAAAGGAGGTTTTTGCTGTTGCCACATTTCCGTTCAGACATTGAAATGCGGTGCCACATTTCAGATTTTGGGAGGGACCAGGTTTGGACGATGTTGTCGTTTAGAAGCACATGGGAGAGGGGACATGAAGGACGGGGAGAATTCCCTTTATATACTTTGGAATTGAATTTAAATGTACAGAGAGTTCATTAAAATTGTATTAATCTTGAAAATCATCACTACTGTCGTCCTGTCCTTGACTGTCATGCTCCGCCTCCACCCCGTCATTGCCTTTCTCATCTCCAGCGGACTGCTCGTTGGCCAGGCTTTCGAAAATCCCATCTTCACCTTGCGGAACTAACCATCTCACCTCCGTTGGCTCGTCGTCCTCCCTGTCTGCATCGCTCTCATCCGCTGAATCACATATGAACTTTCGCACCCGTCTACCTGCCTCAGCTGTTGCCAACTCTTTCCTTATCCTTCTGTCCTCCCTAGCCCTCTCCAAAATCTGCTCTACTTTACTGGGATTCTCACATCGTCTAATCGCTGTATTTGCGAGTTTAGCTGCATAACTAGGAAGGGAGTAGTCCTTCACCGGGCTCGTCATGAAGTCGGCCCTCGCAAAGAACGGGACATTCTTCCTGGCAGGAAGTGTAGGCCTTACATGTTTCGACCCGGATCCTCCAATCCTGCATATAACAATCACCAACGAGACCAATGAGAACCACAGTCCGGATATGCGTTTGATAAAAAATCACACAGAAGGCTTTGCAAACTTACAATGTTTGCACTCACTCGTATTCCGGGTTCTCCTCGGCATCAATGTCCACTGTCTCTTCCTCCGACTCCGACGAATCCGAGGAGTCTTTGACTTCGATGGGAGCCTTCACATTCCGTTGCAGCCCTTCCAGATGGGATCCCCAGACGCCTGTGTCCTCCTCGTAGGCAAAGAGGTGCCGGTCGGAAAACCGCCCAGCCCACATTGAGGCACCTGTTACAATGCCATCCACACATTATGACATGGCCCTTCAGATGTTGCGAATGAAAGCATAATGAGAGTTTGCAAAAAAACATACAACAAGATTCTGCATACCTGTCCCACAGATGAGGTCGAGCACTGTGCCCTCCACGTCAGTGCATGTCTCCATAATTGTCTGAATGAAGGCAGGGCTCCGAGTGCGTGAATACCGCAGGGGTTCAGTTGAAGTGAGGCTATGAGGGAGAAGTTCCGTGGGAATGTTGTTGAACAGGACGTCATAATCGATGGGGTCGCAGTTCGGGTCAACCAACAATCCCTCCTTCCGGAAAGCAAAGGTGGAGTTCTCCTTCACAAAGCATTATGCATCGAACTGCTTCGTCTGCATACACAGTGGGGGACGATTAGAAATCGAATGCGGCACGGCATTTCAAGACTCCTAAGAAAATGAAAGGACGAGTGCCAAGGTCGTAATTACCTTCTTCCCTTCCGACCGAAGGCCCAATGTGTTGATGCACGTCCACTTCTTCTTCAGAATTGGGACGGCGCTCTTGCGGGTCCACTTCGCAATTCCTGTCTGCGTGTTTTTGCCTCTGCTCGCCAGGACAACCACACAGCCTCTGTCGTCCAACACCATGCGGGCGAGCCCGAATCCTTTCTTCCAAAAGTCCTCGGAGTACTTGTTCCAAGATGGCAAAGCTTGCAGTCCTTCCACAGGCTCTCCGTCTGGAATATCCAAGATGATCATATCGCAAGACCAATCGGTGGCATTTCCGCCCCTCCTGCAATCCTTGTCTGCACACACCCTCTCAAGGAACGAGACCATCTTTAGAAACCCGGGGGTGTCGGAAGGCTCTTCGGCAGCTGCCTTCTTCAGTGCTCTGCCCTTCAGACCCTCCATGGTCTTCATGTATGCCAACTTGGCTGCCCGTCCATCCAAAGCCGCCAAGAAACTCTCATTGACACACTGGACTACTGTATCGGGATCCACTTTCGGCCTCTTCATTTCCACCGGCTCGAAAGGGTGCCCCCCCCGGGGGGTTGAAGAGTGCCTTCTTTGCCGAGCCAGTTCTCGTCCCTCTCGTGACAACGGTGGGCACAGGGGATTTTGGCTCCGTCTCGGGGGGTGGGCTGGTTGCAAAGTCTCCATCGGAGTCCTCTTCCTCACCCTCTACCTGCACTATCTGTTTCTGCTTCTTCGTTTTCTTGGGTGTCACAACTGCTGCTCCTTGCTGCCGAGTCCGCTTCTTCGACCCCTTCTGTTGAGCCTGCACAGCTGCATCCACCGTCTTCTATGCCATTTCAGCTGCCTTTCTGGATTGTTCCAGAGCAGCAGCTTCCTTTGCCGACTCTGGCCGAGCAGGGACACGTCTTTCCTTTCTCTTCTCTTCTGCTTTCGCGTGCAGATCTTTCTCAGACTCGTCAACAATTCCGCCAGACATGTCTAGGTACCACGGGCATCCAACCAGATGCGCGGCATGCCATTGTTTCTGCATCTCGGGTGTGTAGACACAGCTTGGGCCCGCCATGGTCCAAGCCATGAAGAACGGGGGCTCTTGAGCCAGGGCCCCTGTCTGAAGAAGCACGTATTTCATATACCTGCAGGGCAGTCAGCATGCGTGAGCAAAAGTTGAGACCAACGTACTCGCAGAGTGCAACCGAAAACATAAAATGCGAATGCGGTGCCGCATTTCCCAAACAAACCTCATTACCAGGCTTTGCATACAATGACAGCTGGGCTTCACCTGTAAACAATTCGCATTGCAGCTTTTCCCGCTCCCTCCTGATGTGTAAACTCCACGCTCCTTCTTGCTGTCTGCAGCTCCCTGGCGAAGAGGTTGTCCTTGTAAGCACATCTGAAACGTGTCACGTAGTCTTCCAATGTCTGTGTTCCATCCCATTTGACGTACAAGCCAAACGAATTTGTATGCATAACGACTTGCTCCTTCGCATTCGTCATTACCTGCGATTCCCACATGCATTGTCACGTAGCAGTTCAGGGAATTCATTTTAGAAAAGCAAATCTGGGGAAGTACCTTGAATTACCTGAAACCACCAAGTCATGCGGTTGAGCCACACATCCACTGCAGGGTCGTAAACTCCACATTGTCCTTATACTCTCCGATGCATTCCAGATCGACAGCCACCGTGTCTGCCATTTCCGATCCAATGTCAGGAGCAGGAAGAAGAGTGGCTATTGCTAGGAAGGAACTTCAGTGAATTGAAACATCACCTTCTCTTTCGCTTCAACACATGTCGTTGAGAGGTGATGCAGTTTCTCCAACTGCATCGTCGGCTGCATGGCCCGAGAATAGTGTTTTGCAATCTCGGGGATGAAGTCCTTTCCAAGTGTCGGATCTGCAATGGCCACCAGCTTCACAAGCTTTGACTTGTATTTTGTTCTGGACTTGACCCCGGCTTCCTTCAAGTGCTCAGTCAATGACTGCAACGTTTTGACCTGCCCCTCACTTTCCATGAAGAAGCGTTTGGCATGGGCCAAATCCAGCTTGATGTTTGACTGCCAACAAAAACATGCAGAAGCGTTACATTCGATTCATGTGGAAAGATTACCGGAAATTGAGGAAGGATGAGCAGAGGGAAATGGGAGGACGACTTACTTTGTATATGACCTCCAACATTCCATCCATAGTGAGACGATACCATGTCCGGTCAGTTTTTGCCACGGCTTTCTGAATGAGCTCGGGCTCCAACATTTCCGCGAGCATGTGCGGATCAATGAGACCAGTTTTCCTCACCCTGTACAACATATGTGCCATGTGGGTATGCACGTACGCATTTTCAGTGACCCTGCAAGGCACACTCTTCAGTTCAGTCCACGAAAGCACGGAAACAAAACAGATTGGAAACCAAAATGCGGCACCGCATTTCGAACGTGCATAGGAGGGTATGAGTATCTTACGAGTTGAGGTCCGCCATGGCATTCTTGAGCAGGGAGGAGTCTGCCGCCTTCACCTTGAGGATGACACACTCCACCATGTAATGCCAGCCAATGTGCTTGGCATGGTTCTGCTTGATGTACTCCCAACCAGGCGAGAAGTCGGTGATTCCCGTCCCACACAAAGAACATTTTACCCGACATATGGCCAAAGTCGGGATCATCCTTCAGTGTTGCCTCGAATTCGTCGTTGCGAGTGTGCCAATGGGTATCCCATGTTAAAAATTCCTCCGCAGTGGGTCCACGAGATTCGCCGTCCTCATTCTCAAGGGAAACGTAGAAGGCTGGCGAACCTAGACGGTACCCTTCTCGAAATGCGAACTTGAGCTTATCCACATCTCCGGGAAGTGCCTGCCTGACGATGGGAAGGGAGACCATGCGACAGAGTGGGATTCGAAGAGTCCGCTGGAATACCCTGCTGCCCAGAACTCTGCCAATGCTACTATGTGTCTCCTCCAACATTGTATCCGCTGCACTTTGGAATTCCTCCGGAGACATTTCTGCTGGTGGCGGCAGGGGCTGAGCATCCCCAACTGGAGCTGCACTCTGGGGAATCTTTGCGGACAATTGTGCAATTGCAGAGGCCTCCTCCGGGCCTTCAGTGGTCAAGTCTTCCTCAACTGTGGTCAGGTCTTGCTGAGAACGTTGAGAGACAGCACCCTCCTCCGGTACCAGATCTCCGGTTGATCCCATTGGCTTCGCTGCAGCAGGTTGGAAATCAAGCAGGAACTGGGCTTCAGCTCGTGGAATCGGTTTTGGAGACTGCTCCGCCCTCCCCCTGATTGCCTTGTGCTTCCTCATTCTTGCAGGTGAAGGTGTCTGCTGCAATTGAATCTGCTTCATTCGCCTGGGTGGGGGGGAAACGGCCTGGTCCGGTTCAGAAACAAGTTGAAGGACGGGCTGCTTCTTCTTCGTCTTTGCTGGAGAAGGGCTAGACCCCTGCTGGCGATTCTCCATGACCTTTGAAGGCGAGTCGCTCTCTGGGGCTTTGAACTGCAAGGACTTGCCCTTGGAAGCCGCGTCCTTGAAACGCACAGGGCTAGGACCGGCAGGAAGACCCGTGCTCGCGGATCGGCTGGGTGTGCGTGCTGCAGCTAGCTCCACGGACTCTCCCTGCGGCTCTTTGGATTCCTGCGATCCCTCTAGCACGTCCACCTTTCCGGTTAGGCATACAAACATCTTCTGCAGTCAAGTCTCCTAGCATACAGTCTAAGAATTGCAGAAGAAAAATGAGGCGGGTTTCGGTGCTCGATCAGCTGGCAAATCTCGATAGCACGGAGCTCTCACTGGTGGCTGGGTTGCCTGCGTGGCCTGATGCTGCGAGATGGCAATCTCCTCCTGTAGACGCATCTGCTTCCTCCCCTTCGGCATTGGCCTACGTCCGAAGTACAATTTTCGGAGCTTGCGACGATGTCTCTTCTCTGGTGCACGCACTCCCTCCCTCTCAGGTTCAAGCATAAGAAGAACAGAGACAAGGAAAAGGGACGAAGAGTGCAGATGGAAAGGGCGCGAGAGGGGTGACTGAGGAGACACGACAAAAGCAGACGGAACGGCGGTGATGCACCACTTGGGTTCGAAAGGGTTGGAGGAAAGTGTCTCCTCGTGGACTTTGCGTCATTACGAAATTCGAATCATTATCCAACGGTCAGGCCGCGCCGCCTCATGCTAGTTCAGTCAGATAGAGTGCAGACACGTGCCACAATTCCAATGCTCCACGTGTTCAAATTTGGAGTTGGAGTGAAAATGCGAATGCGGCGCCGCATTTCCGTTAAGTACCATCACGAAGCTACACATCCGTGCTTGTTGGAAGAAAATGCGGCACCGCATTTCCGTTCCACCTTCACATACCTTAGTTGTTGAACGGAAATACGGTGCCGCATTTCCGTCCCACAGCTCAATGTATGAGATACAAAAGGGAAATGCGGCGCCGCATTTCCGTTCAGGAATGTCGAAACGTGCGATTCGGACGGAAATGCGGCACAACAATTCAGTTCCCGTGGTTCATGATTTTCAATCTCCAAGGTAATGCGGTACCGCATTTCCGTTCTGTACAGTATTAAGGTCTGATCCTGGCGGAAATGCGGTGCCGCATTTTCGTTCCAAAGCTCTATGCCTCACATACAAAAAAGAAATGCGGCGCCGCATTTCTGTTTTGGAATGTCGGAAGGTGCGACTCCGACGGAATTGCTGTACCGCATTTCAGTTCCGATGTTTCACGATTTTTCATAAGAACGGAAATGCGGTACCGCATTTCCGTTCTAGAGAGTATGAAGGTCTCACCCGGGCGGAAATGCGGTGCCGCATTTCCGTTCTAGCTTGTGAGGGAGGTGCGACTCGGATGGAAATGCGTTGCCGCATTTCAGTTCCGATGGTTCACGATTTACAGTCAGAACGGAAATGCGGTGCCGCATTTCCGTTCTAGCTTGTGAGGAAGGTGCGACTCGGATGGAAATGCACTGCCGCATTTCAGTTCCGATGGTTCACGATTTACAGTCAGAACGGAAATGCGGTACCGCATTTCCGTTCTGGATAGTATGACTGTCTGAAGCGGTCGGAATTGCGCTGTCTCAAACGATCGGAATTGCACTGGGCTCCATGCATCAGATACAAATCGGAAATGCGGCTCCGCATTTCCGTTCTAGAATGTCGGAAAGTGCCACTCGGACGAAAATGCGGTGCCGCATTTCTGTTCCCGTTGTTCATAATTCTCAATCAGAACGGAAATGTGGTACCGCATTTCCGTTCCACCTTCACATACCGTGCTTGCTGGATGGAAATGCGTTACCGCATTTCCGTTATGGAGAGTATTAAGGTCTCACCCGGGCGGCAATGCGGTGCCGCATTTCCGTTCTGGAATGTCGGAAAGTGCGACTCGGACGGAAATGCGGTGCCGCATTTCTGTTCCCTTTGTTCATGATTCTCAATCAGAACGGAAATGCGGTGCCGCATTTCTGTTCCCTTTGTTCATGATTCTCAATCAGAACGGAAATGCGGTGCCGCATTTCTGTTCCCTTTGTTCATGATTCTCAATCAGAACGGAAATGCGGTATCGCATTTCCGTTCCACCTTCACATACCGTGCTTGCTGGATGGAAATGCGTTACCGCATTTCCGTTCTGGAGAGTGTTAAGGTCTCACCCGGGCGGAAATGCGGTGCCGCATTTCTGTTCCCTTTGTTCATGATTCTCAATCAGAACGGAAATGCGGTACCGCATTTTCGTTCCACCTTCACATACCGTGCTTGCTGGATGGAAATGCGTTACCGCATTTCCGTTCTGGAGAGTGTTAAGGTCTCTCCCGGGCGGAAATGCGGTGCCGCATTTCCGTTCTGGAATGTCGGAAAGTGCGACTCGGACGGAAATGCGGTGCCGCATTTCTGTTCCCTTTGTTCATGATTCTCAATCAGAACGGAAATGCGGTACCGCATTTCCGTTCCACCTTCACATACCGTGCTTGCTGGATGGAAATGCGTTACCGCATTTCCGTTCTGGAGAGTGTAAAGGTTTCCCCCGGACGGAAACTCGGTGCCGCATTTCCGTCGCTCTGGTGCATGACCATGATGCAATACGGAAATACGGCGCCGTATTTCCGTGTAACAGCAATCGAAAGAATCACTCCGGACGGAAATCTGAAACCTCATTTTCGCATGCTGAACCTGAATGGGTTTCATTGTTCCGAAACAACAGAATTGCGGCTAGTCTTGATGAGCACAACTAGGTTGTGACACCACAAACGGGGCAGCCACCGAAGCACGTCCGCCATAACACTCTCCTCGCGAGCTCAGAAGCACATCGCGTGCTTCTGACAGCGGGAGAGACGACATAGGGTTGTCCCCCGATTATTCATCCGTGGATGAAATGTCTGCGTTGTGGCGTGAGCAAATTGTTAGAGGACTGTCTGGGACTTAGACACTTATACGGGATCTGTAGGGTACCCTTAATTTTGCACAGACTGAGACCAACAGGAGCCTTAGGGGTGACAGCAGCGCACTGTAGAGGGGGGTTACACAGCCCGTCACAGCCAACACAGCCCGTCACAGTCGTCACAGCCGACACAGCCAACACAGCCGCACAGCCGTCACAGCCGACACAGCCAGACACAGTCAGCACAGCTCGTCATAGCCCGACACAGCCATCACAGCCAACACAACCCGTCACAGCCGACACAGCCACACAGTCAGTCACAGCCCGTCACAGCCGACACAACCACACAGCCAGTCACAGCCCGACATAGCCAAACACAGTCGCACAGCCAATCACAGCCCGTCACAGTTTCACACAGCCAGTCACAGCTTGACACAGCTGTCACGATCATAGGGAACGGAGAGCAGGACAGGGAACGACTGTGGGGAACAACACCTACAAATGGAACATGTTAGTTCACGGACGACGGTTAGTGAGGGAAACAGTTAGAGCCACGGGTATGAAGATAAAGGGAGAAGCAAGGACTGAGTAGGGGGCTTTTTGGGGGATGATTCTTGGAAGCACGTCAGGAGAGAGAGAGGATCGGGCGGAGAGTAAGAACGGAAGCAAAGATGGAGAGCACGGTGAAGGAGGAGAGATGATTAGTAGATGTTTGTTATATGCAAAACTGTAGTGATATTGTAGAGCAGATTAGAGACATAATGGCTTCGGCCTGATAACTGATAAATCATAATCTGATACTTATACGATACAACCACACTGTGTAGAGAGATCTGAGTGAAGCTGTGGAATGAATGGATGGGTTGATGGAATCCGATAAATTGATGAAGCAAACTGATACTTAATTATCAATGGTAAGGTAGCTAACATGAATGCCAAAAGGGAAACAAAGAGGAAACACCCCCATGATACACTAGCTGTAGGTCATGACTGATTGTTCTGCGCGGGCTGAGTACTTAGAGATTTCCAACTCTTCTATCTGGAGTTTCCGCCTCGGATAGCGAAGGGATGGGTGAGTAAAAGCCGCGCGACATTTGGCGACCATACTGGGGAACTGAGTAATGAACAACCAGATGTGACAGGCATCTGGTGGGATCATGGTGGTTGGACCATTAAAGAATTTGAAGCGAATCAAATTCCCTGTGGAACGAAGGAAGAAAGATTGTCCAAACAATTCTTTCAAAGGTTCTTGGAATTGCCAGACGGTTGTAAAGAAAATATTCTTAAGCGAGTGCATGATGCTGATCCGGAATGGGGTCTGGAGAAAGGAGTGATAAAGATTTATCAGGTAGCCTGTAGAGGAAGAGCACGTTGGTTACCAACGTTGGTTTATGTGATAGCATTGCTATCCATTAAGCGAGTAGAGTTTGAAGGCTGGGAGGAAAGAAAAGTGAATGTTTATACTCATATGCATGAAGAGCTTGTACTGGTAAAGAATTGGATTCCAAAGGATATTTTGTGGATCAAACTCACACCAAGAACAGCTTTCCAGACTTGTTTGCCATATGGTTATATGGTAACGGAGACTTCAAGTATAGCCAAGGTGCATTGAAGCTTGAAAGAAACCCAGGCATATACGAGAGATATTACAGAAGAGAGTTTTGGTTATTGCCACATTAAAAGAAATGAAAGACATGGGACATGAGTGATGAAAGAGAAGCTAGACGCCAGAGATATTCAGCAAAAAGAGAAAGCTATCTGAAAGCTAATTATCCATATCTTTGGGAGAGAGGAATAGACATAGGGGAATCATCTGGACCTCTCACACCATTAAGATCAAAGAGTACATCACCCATACCGGAAGAACTAGAGTTGGATGCCACTCCTTCTGTTTCTTTGCAAGAAAGATTAAGGGAATTGGTACAGGAAGAAGATCAATCACAAGATGAAAGATCTGAGGTACATCCCTGGATAAAAGATTTGACAGAAATCTTTGATAAGAGTTGGCATGGAACACCAAAAGCAGGAACTCCAGTTTCTGAAACGGAAGGTGAAGAAGGAAAAAAAGATGTGGCAGAGCCAACGGAGAGTTCAGACTCTCCAACACCAGTACAGTTGAGTTACATGAGTGAAGAAGAAACCCAAGGGCAGAACTTGGAGGATGAAAACAGAGAGAAGAAATTGGAAGAGGAAGAATATGAAGAAGTAGACCCAACAGCTGAGGTTGAGACTACAACCAGGACATCCCAACCCGTTGGACCTGGATCAAGTGGAGCACTTGGATCACAGGCCAACGAAGGTGTCGGCTCAGGGGGATCAGGCGGGCTGCCTGGATCTGGCTCTGGGGGACAGGGAGTGTGGGAAGTAGTGCAACTGAAGCTGGGAATACTGTGAATATCGTGGGGCTGGAAGCAGGGAGTGCTCAAGGGCCACCACTTGGTGGAAGATCCACCACAAAAACAACAGGTCCAGAAGGACCAGCACCAGCAAGGGTGCCAGCACCTGTCAGTGGGCAGAAGGTAGGGCCACAGATGACGTTACAACCAACACGGGCAAAACCACCCTTTCCAATATATTCAGGAAAAGGGATCCCGATGTACACATTAGCCAATTTGAGCACATGTGTATAGTGAACAATGAGAATGGCGATGATGCCAAGATGAGATTGTTTCCTTGTTCACTTATCAAGAAAGCAAGTGAATGGTATGCAAGATTCCCTGATAATCATTTCCTAACCTGGAATGGCTTGAATACAACATTTCGAAATAGGTTCAGGACAAGTAAAACTGAAGATGAAGTGTATGGAAGTTTACAACAGTTAAAGCAAAAGAAGCATGAAACTATTGAAGAGTATATGGAAAAGATGGAATTGATGATGAAAAAGCTGGCTGCAGTACGAGCACCTGGTTTACAGAAGACTTGGTTTGTGAGTGGACTAAGACCAGAGTTGCAAAAGAAAGTGGATATGTTACCCCATAATACAGTGGAGGAGGCATTTGAAACTGCAAACAGAATTGAGCAATTGGGAATGCTCAGGAGAGAGAAAAGGGATGATGAGGACTCTGAGGATGAGTCAGATGAAGAAGAAGAGCAAGAACTAAAAAGGAAGAGTAAGAGAAAGGAGAAGTTGAAGAGGAATAACTATGAAAAAAGATTGGAAGAAAACTTGAAGAAGTATGCCACAGAGGCTGTAACACATTGGAGGAATGGTGTATGGTGTGCAAAGTGCCAGAATGAAGGCCATACCACCACAGAATGCCACATGAAGGAGAAACACTGTACTATCTGTAAAATGGATAACCATTCTACCGAGAATTTGTTACTATAACGAAGGACAGCTGCAAGAGAACTAGGCAAGTAAGGGTGCATCAGGTGCAGCCCCAGCCAAGAAGAAACAATGATCAGGACCACTATGGTAGGTCTGGTGATATAACAATGGCATGGAAGGGAGAGTAATTCAAGAGGAATTACCAAGGAAATTCAGAGGCAACTATCAGGGTAATCCAAGGGGGATTACCAGCCCGGGAATCAGGATTATAGAAATAAATCCAAGAACAGACCAGGCGAGGACCCAATGGTGAAGAACTATGTTTACTATTGTAATCAGCCAGGACATCGCAGGGCAGCCTGTGCATTCTGGATAAGACACCAGAATGAGATGAGAGCTCCTGTGAATGAGGGCCCAGTGGTGGCAGCTCACATGGTTAGGCCTGTGTTGTACCAGAATAGTACAATGATAGTAACAAGAAGTAAAGCCAAACTAATACCTCCAGTATTAGAGGAAGAAGTGAATAATGAAGGTGGCAATGATATGCCTGAAGATGAAGAGACTTGAGAGATGAGAGGAACTGCACAAAGAAGTGGCAGATACCATAAGGGAATGCAGAAGAGTACTGATATTCTTGTGGCAGATTCCTCTGATCTCTGGATGGAGAAGAAGAAGGGGTGAGGAATGAAAGGAAGAAGAAGATGCATACATGCAAAGTAATGAAGAGACTTTGGCTGAAGTAATATGCCAGACCAAGCAGAAATTACCATTGGACAGCTATTAGCTGTGGCACCTTATTGTAGGCACGGGCTTGTATCAAGCAATCAATCAAATTGCCCAGGAGACAGGAAACACAGACCTGAACAGCAAGGTGACCAGTTATAATGTGAAGCCGGAAGGGCGAGAAACAGTCATGGACTTTGATGATTCTATGCCAATAATCCAATTAAGAATTGGAAGCACGGAAACTAACTGATGTACTGATAGATGGAGGTTCTGGAGTGAAATATCATGACAGACCAATTAAGGAAGAAGCTTGGTCTAAGTAACATGAAACCAGCCCCATTTACAGTAACAATGGCAGATCAAAGAAGTGTACAGCCATTGGGATTGATAAGAGGAGTTAAGATACAGATATAGAAGATGATCTTTATGATCACAGTAACTGTGTGAAGATGGATGAAGTCTCATGGAGGCTTACTCCTTATTATTGGGACGTCCGTGGCTGAAACAGGCCAGGTATTCCATGACTGGAATTCTCAGTTACTAACCGTGCATAAATGGGATACACGAGATACAAATTACCACAAAGAAATCTAGTAGATTACCTGCTACAAGAAGACCTCGGGAGTCAGAGAGTATGACTGGGAAGGAGGACTGGATGAGGAGCAGAAGCTACCCTATTTGCTGCACACCCAGAGTGGGAGCAGGTTGCAGAGATGCGGCTGGAAAGCCTAAGTTGTTTAAGAGGTATCTGCTGTGGTGTAGTGACAGCAACACCAACTGAAGAGGAAACCAGCAGTTACCCATCACATTTCTATGAAGGAAAGAGAAGGAGAAAGGAAATCCTAGAGGAACCAGCCACTGTGAGCTTACAGGATGAAGTGGTGACTGGTTGGACAATCACAGCTGATGAGCAGGTGAGGGAAGTGAATGTGGGAACTAAAGAGGAACGAGGATGTGAAAGTAGGAGCTGATTTAGAGCCGGAATTCTTTGAAGAAGCTAAAAGCTTGTTCATCAAATACAGAGATGTATTTGCTTGGAGCTATGAGGATCTAAAAGGATACCACCTGAAGTCTGTCAGCATAAGATTGAACTGGAACAAGGGTCAGTACCAATCAAGCAGGCGAGGTACAAATGAATCCCAACTACGCACAGAAGGTTGGAGAAGAGATCAAGAAGTTGGCCGAGGCTAAGTTTATATACCCAATAGAGTAGTATACAACTTGGTTGTCACACCCATTGTTATAGTTCCCAAGAAGAATGGTAACTAAGAGTATGTATGAACTACAAGAAGCTAAATGCTTGTACGAAGAAAGATCCTTTCCTTTGCCATTCACAGAGCAGTATTGGACACTGTGGCAGGCCATGAGATGTACTCATTCATGGATGGGTTCAGTGGTTATAATCAAGTGCAAGTGGGCAGAAACACCAAGAAAAACAGCTTTCATCACAGACTGGGGTGCTTATGCATACAAAGTCATGCCCTTTGGACTTGTGTAATGCCACCAGCAACCTTTCAGAGAGTAATAAGTGAATCTTTTCATGAGTATCTGGATGATTTCATGCAGGTGTTTTGGATGATTTCAGTGTGTACAGCTCTAAGAATGAGCACTTGCATAAATTGGAGTTTATGTCTGGCCAGATGCAGGATGAGAGGTCTGGCCTGAATCCAGAGAAGTGTACTTTCTGTGTGAACTCAGGGGTGCTTCTGGGACATTGTGTGTAAGAGGGGACTTCTTGTGGATCCCAGGAAGACAGAGGCCATTAAAGCCTCTCCACCACAGTGAATGTTAAGAGTCTAAGGAGATTCCTTGGGCAAACCAGTTATTACAGAAGATTTGTCAAAAGGTATGCACAAATAGCAGCACCATTGAGCAAGCTACTGAAGAAAGATGCAGTGTTTGCCTGGACAGTTGAATATCAACAGGCGTTTGAGGAACTTACACTGTCAGTTTTCAACTACACCTGTGCTGATTAACCCTCACTGGCATGTAGTATTTCATGTTCACTGCGATGCATCAGGAGAAGCGTTGGGAGCGGTGTTAGCCCGAATGTTACAGGAAATATAGATTCACCTGTGTACTATGCTAGCAGGTTGATGAACAGTGTTGAAAGGAACTATAGCACAACGGAAAGAGAAGCATTGGCAATGATCTATGCAGTGAAGAAATTCAGGCATTACCTGTTGGGCAAGAAGTTTATGTTCTATGTGGATCACCAGGCTCTGATATACCTGTAAATAAACCTCTGATAAGCGGAAGAATAGCAAGATGGTTGATAATCTTGCACGAGTTTGAGTTCGAGGTTGTTTACAAGCCTGGGAGACTGCATTTGTGGCGGGATCACTTGTCACGGTTATCAACAGGAGAACCAGCCACAGGAATAGATGATCAATTACCGATGCGAGTATATTTGCAGTGGAGGTGCTGGGAAGTGCAGATGACTGGTTAGATTGGCAGTGGCCAATCAAGATACTACCTTGCTCATGGTCAGTGCCCACCTAGTTATGGTAAGGAGCAGAGGAAGAGAATCGCTATCAAAGCTTTACCTTATACTATGGTAGGAAGCAGAATGTACAAGCTAGGACCTGATGGAGTACTAAAACGATGCTTGTACCACCATGAAGTAAATAAAGTTTTGGAGGAAGTTCATAAAGGAGTGGCTGGAGGTCATTTTGGAGAAGAGACTACCAGTAGGAAGATACTACTCGCAGGTTACTGGTGGCCTACTTGTTCAAGATGTGTACACGAGTTTGTCAGAGTTGTGATGAATGTCAGAGGCTAGGACCTTTGCAGAGATCTGGAAGGATGGCCTTGCATCCTACAATGCCTACGGAACCATTTCAGAAATGGGGACTAGACTTTTGTTGGACCAATCAACCCACCAGCCAAGAATACACGGGAACAGGTACATAATTACAGCCACTGATATATACTACGAAGTGGGTGGAAGCTAAAGCTTTGAGGGAACACAGCCAAGTCCACAGCAAGGTTCCTGTACGAGAACATACTTACACGATTTGGCTGTCCCTTGAACTTATCAGTGATCAGAGGAAGTCACTTCATGAATGAGACCATTGAGTAGACTAAAGAGTTCATGATTGTGCATAGAAAAAGTAACATATTACCCATGGGTAATGGGCAGGCAGAGCTACCAACAAAATACTATGTACTATCTTGGCTAAGATAGTCAATGCAAACAGAACGGATTGGGATACAAAGCTGCTGACAGCTTTGTGGTCATACATGACTTCATATAAAGTCACACTAAGTTACACCATTCCAATTAGTTTATGGTATGGAAGCCTTACTTCCAGTGGAATTCCTGTTACCTACCATGAGAACGGAGTGGGGAAAGAGAATGAAATTGCAAGATTCCATTAAGGTCAGGAAACATGAATTATATCATGTGGAGAAGAAGTACGTGCTGATGCAGCTGATAATATGACCAGAATTCAGATGAAGAGAAAGGAAACAGTTTGATGAAGGCAAGTTAAAGACTTTTTAAGACGGGGGATTTGGTTCTATGGTTTGCAGAAGAAAGGAAAGATTAAAGCTTCTAAGCTTAAATCACCATGGAAAGGACCTTATGTCATACAAAAGATGTATGATAACAACACCGCCATGTTACAAACCATTAACAAAGAAATGCTTGGGAAGAGTCAATGCCAATAAGTTAAAGGGATACAGTGGTATCCATGACAAACCCTTGCAGCATGACTTGCCATGTTGAAACGCAAGAGCAGTCGCGGACTGCACCAGTTTACGAACGGAGTATGGAGCTTTATCGCTAGGCCGAGCATATATGACCAGGGCGCGCAAAAACAAGCTGACACAGCCTATCACAACCCATCACGGACGTGACACAGCCTATCAAAGCCCCATCAAGGCGACACGCCTATCACAGCCCATCACGACGTGACACAGCCTATCACAGCCCATCAAGGCGAAACACAGCCTATCACAGCCCATCACGAGGTGACAAGCCTATCACAGCCAGCACGGCGGCAACACAGCCTCACAACCTACCACAGCGTGTCACAGCCTATCACAGCTTACCACAGTGCATCACAGCCTATCACAGCGTTACCACAGTATGACACAGCCTGTCACAGCTCAACACAGCCTACTAGGATTACACGATCCATAGAATCAGTGACAGGTGGGGAAGCCAATAACTTCAGGAAATGGCTGACGGAAGAAAAGACGGAAAACCAGTTTAAAAATAGACACGTGGAAGTCAGGCGCGACAACAGCCGAGAAGGAAGTGCTAGAACAGGTGTCATAAAAAAAGAGGACAAGAACGGCCGTCAAAATGGATGAAAGGCGGGCTACCCTTAATTTTGCAC